>CAKNYM010052871.1:408363-428065 GCA_932195095.1 Andricus curvator
CACAATTTTTTTTAGAAATTTACTTTTATTCGGTAACATTAAAAACTGTTCGGGATTTTTTTAGCTCGGGATTTTTATATATCGGCAATTTTATCATTCCTGGAATTTTCTATATCCCATATTTTCTTTTTCGGGATTTTCAGTCGTCCCAAAATTGTTGACTTAAAAAAAAATAATAAAAAAAGAATTTTAATTTTTAAAAAATCATTATTTTTTTTAGAAATTTTCTTTTATTCGTCAATATTAAAAACAGTTCCGGAATTTTTCAGCTCCGGATTTTTATATATTGGCAACTTCATAATGAAATTTTAAAAAATTGCATAATTTTTTTCTCTCGAAAAATACAAAAGTATTTCTTAAAACTTTATGGAAGTGAGTATAAAGTGATTATAAATCCGCGGAAAAAGTTCCTAAACAATTACCACTCCTCCCTTAGAAAACAACCCGAAACCAACATAATAAAAACGGCTCTTAACAAATAAAAAAGAATGAATTGATCTTCTCTATCAAATTGACACCGAAACACGCTACTCGGATTAGAAGGGTGGCAGAGGGTGGCATATGAAGAAGGGATAAGATGATTTCTCTGGATTGGCCCATCCCCGATCACGACTCTTGTCTCTCTCTTGTTTCTTTTATAAAATCCAACAATGAAGAAAACGAAAGAGAGAATGAGAGAATGAGAGAAAAAATGAGCCAAAGTCTAAAGAGGGATGGAGAGAAAATGGTGAAAAGGGCGAGAGAGTGAAAAATCGTAAGAGTGATAAACAGAGAGAGGAAGAGGAAGAGAGAAAGAGAGAGAGAGAGAGGAGAGAGAGAGACGGACGGACGCAAACGCTGAAATCAGCTCGGTGCGATCGATGCGATAAATGGATGCGTGCGATTGGTAGCCGGGAAAATCGATGATGAACAGGGGGCACCCTTCCTACTCACCACGCCGAGCAGAGCATGGAGCAAAGACCGAAATATCGATTTTTAGGCCCCTACAGGACGGTTCGTTCGATGCTCATACCTGCCCCGTACCCCCGGCCCGAAGCCGCCTTTCAAAACACTCACGACGCGCGCGACCCTGCGATTGCGAATCGTTTCATTCGTTGCGGAAAAAATTATTTTTATTTACAAACCCGGGAAATCATCAAAACCAGGAGAAAGGGGAGAGTGCGGGAAAGTTGGGATAAGGGCGACTGACCACGGCTGCCCCAGGATGGCGACAGGTAAAAGACAAAAGGAAATCGAGAAAATCGCTCACTCTTGGAATATTTCGGGAATGATCTTTCGATCCCGGAAGACAAAAAAAAAGTTTCGATCGTTTGAGGGAATAGTGGTGATTGTTTTTAGGGAAGATTATTTTTACTTCTCACGTGGTGATTTTTATTTTGTATTGTGTGCCTTTGTTTTTTTTTGGAAATTATTATTTTATGTTTGGTTTAGGGGTGGTTTTTATTTATTTATCCAAGTGTGTATGAATTGTGGTGGAAAATTAGTTTTATTTTCAAAAAGTTTAGGCTGTAACACTTTTTGCGTTTCGGGACATTTCAAGAAATGGTGTTTAGAAGAAATGGTTTTATTGATTTTTTATGTGCTATGAATTAAAATGAGAAAAATACTAGAGGCAAATGAAACGCAGAAGAATATTTTGGGAATGATCTTTCGATCCTGAAAGACAAAAAAAAGTTTGGATCGTTTCAGAGAATAGTGGTGATTTTTTCTAATTGTTAAGGTGGATTTACAGAAGATCATTAGTTTTACTTCTCACGTGGTGATTTTTATTTTGTATTGTGTGCTTTTGTTTTTTTCGGAAATTATTATTTTATTTTTGGTTTAGGGGTGGTTTTTATTTATTTATCCAAGTTTGTATGAATTGTGGTGGAAAATTAGTTTCATTTTCAAAAAGTTTAGTCTACAACACGTTTTGCGTTTCGGGACATTTGAAGAAATGGTGTTTAGAAGAAATGGTTTTATTGATCTTTTATGTGCTATGAATTTAAATGAGTAAAATACCAGAGGCAAATTAAACGCAGAAGAATATTTTGGAAATGATCTTTCGATCCCGAAAGACAAAAAAAAGTTTAGATCGATTGAGAGAATAGTGGTGATTTTTTATAATTGTTAAGGTGGATTTACAGAAGATCATTAGTTTTACTTCTCACGTGGTGATTTTTATTTTGTATTGTGTGCTTTTGTTTGTTTTTTTGTTGTTGAAATTATTATTTTATGTATGGTTTAGGGGTGGTTTTTTATTTATTTATCCAAGTGTGTATGAATTGTGGTGGAAAATTAGTTTCATTTTCAAAAAGTTTAGTCTAAAACACTTTTTGCGTTTCAGAACATTTGAAGAAATGGTGTTTTTAGAAAAAATTTGTTGTTGATTGTTTGAAACTGTGAAAAAGATAAAGTGGTGGTAACATTTTAGAGTAATTTATTTTAATTAATTTAATTAATTAGTCTTCAATTTGCGATTTTTTTTTCAGAATTGTTTTTTAAAGATTTTCATTCCAGGGATGGTGTTTATTTATTTTTGTGAATGGTATAGGTCTGTATGAGTTTTGGAAAAAATTGGTTTCTTTTTTAAAAAGTTCAGTGTTCAATTTGTAGCATTTTTTACATTTTACGATATTTGAGGAAATGGTATTATTTTTCATTGTTTGAGTAATATTTGAAGAAATAGTTCTTAGAAGAAATAATTTTATTCATTTTTTGTGTGCTAAAGGTTGAAAATAATAAAAATTATCATCTTTGGAGTCTTTAGAAAAAAAATGTTGGCTATTATTTTTTTAAACTAAGAAGAAGGTAAAGTGGTGGTAACATTTTAGAGAAATTAGTTTCAATTTATTTAATTAATTAGTCTTCAGTCTGGTTGAAGATTCTTCTCCTTGGTTGAAAAATTAACTGTTTAGTTAAAAATTTGTCTTTTAACAACTACTTGCTTGAAAGATGAACTACTTTGTTAAAAATTATTTTTTTTTGTAGAACGTTCATCCCTTCGGTTGAAAAATTAACTACTTTGGTGAAAATTAGTTTTTTTCGTTGAAAGTTAATTAACTGAAAATTTAACTATTCCATTTTTGGTCGAAAATTTTTCTTTTTTAGTTGAAAAATCAACCATTTGTTTGAAAATTCGTCTCCTTTGGTTGAAAAATCATTTCTTTGGATGAAAAATTAACTACTTTTTACATTCGTTTTTTTTGCTTGAAAATTTATCTCTTTTAGTTGAAAATTATTCTTTTTGCTTGAAAATGAAAAATTATTTTTTTAGCTGAAAACTGAAGTACATGTACTTGAATTTTCAGTTAAAAAATGTATTTTGTTGTTAGAAATCATTAGTTTTTGTTGAAAATTTAGCTATTTTGTTAAAACTTCTTTCTTTTTGGTTCGAAATTATTTTTTCAACTGAAAATGAAACTATTCCATTATTTTTAGTTTTTAGTTAAAAATTCAACTATTTGGTGGAAAAATCGTCTTTTTGGTAAAATATTATTGTTCTTGTTCGAAACTGGTTGAAAATGTACCAATTTTAATGAAATTTTTTTTCTCTGGATTGAAAATTAATTTTCTTTAACTGAATATTTAACTATTTCATTTTTTTTAATTTATCTTTTTTAGTTAAAAAATTAATTTCTTTCCTTGCAAAATTGAACTATTTTGTTAACAGAAAATGTAGTTACCATTTTTGGATAAAATGTAACTGTTTTATTAAAAATTGGTCTTTTTTTTAGTTGAAAATAATTTTTTTAGACTGAGAAATTAACTTTTTTATTTTTGGTTAAAAATTGATCTTTTTTGTTTGAAAAATTAACTAATTTGTTAAAAATTCGTCCTCTTTGGTTGAAAATACAACTACTTGGTTGAAAGACGAACTAATTTGTTAAAAATTCTTTTTTTTTTTTTGAAGATTCATCTCTTTGTTGAAAATTTAACTATTTTGGTGAAAATTAGTTTTTTTCGTTGAAAATTAATTAACTGAAAATGTAACTATTCTATTTTTGATTTAAAATTCGTCTTTTTCAATTGAAAAATCAACCATTTGGTTGAAAATTCATGTATGTTTTTGAAAATTCAACTCTTTTGGTTGAAATGTTGTATTGCTCGTTAAAAATTCATCTTATGGTTTGAAAAATCATTTCTTTTGATGAAAATTTAACTCATTTTTTTTTAAATGTGTGCTAAGGGTTAAAAATAATAAAAATTGCCATCTTTCGAATATTCGTTTCCAAAAAAATTTGTCGATCCCCGAATAAAAAAAGAAACTAAATCGATTGAAGGGTGCATAAAATTATTTATCCACCAGTGTGGCTTTTTCAAAACTTTAAATGTTTTTAGGCAATTAATTTTTATTTAGTTTAGGGGTGATATTTATTTATTTTTGTAAATGGTGTAATGATCAGCAGTAGAATATTTGAAGAAATCCAGTTTGAATCGATCATAGGTGCTGAAAAAAATTGTTGGGGATTGTTATTAAAAATTGTGAATAAGATACAGTGGTGGTACCATTTTAGATAAATTTGTTTCAATTTATTTAATTAATCAGTCCTCACATGGTGATTTTCACTATTTTTGTTGTTTTATTTTTTTAATGTATTTTTAAAATATTCGAGGGATGGTGTTTATTTATTTTTCTAACTTGTACAGGTTTTCGATCCCAGAATTAAAAAAAAAAGAATTTAGATTTAATCAATAATCAGTAAAGGGTAATGAAAAATTGTTTAGTAATTCCTGTTACTATTTTTATTGAGGAATTACTTTTGAGCTTTTGTAACTGGTGGTAAAGTGTAAGAGAAAAAGTTAGATTTTCAAAATGGCATGGAAAAATTAATTGTTAAAGATTATTTAAAATTCTTTTTTTACCTGCACGAAGATCTTTTAAATGCACAATAAAAAAGTTATTTTTTGTTGTTTCTTATTTATTTTTATTTGTAATGGTTGAAAATGACTTGTGAAAAGAATTAATTAATTAAACCTAATAACTAATTATTTTGTTGCGTCCATTTTTTCATAACGTTAATTATTTTTTATTATTAAAGTTCCGCTGAGGGTGGTAAACTTTAATTTTACAATACTTGGAATAAAAATAAATATATTTTTATAAATGCAATTTATCGTAAAATACAATTGTGCAATATTTACTTGAGATCTAGGACTGTATAGGATACATTAAAATTATATTTTATAAAAAAAATCCAAATATTGCAAATACTAAATTATTAAAAATGGTAAATTTATTTAACCGATCATTTTATTCAAAGTAAATATTATTCTCAACTTTTTTCTGAGATCTATACACAAGAAATGGTCGGATCGAGAATTCCATAACGGAAGTGGGTAATTGTCCACCTGGTGTTTCCAACACGTTTAGTATTCTGTAGATCGAAAAACCACCTTTGAATGTAGTATGTCCCAGCTAAATATTTGAAGAAATTCAATTTCGTCCAGGCAATTAATTTTTTCAGAAGTTACAAAATAAAAATTAATTGGATTTACAAGAAAATTTAATTATTTCAGATTCACGAAATGTGAGGAGAATTGATAAATTCTTATCTTAAGCCTTTGTTTACTTTTGATTCTGCAGCTTGATCCCATATATCTTTGCAATCTTTTTAAATAACTTACAATCTTTCACATCCTTCGAAATTTGTGTAATTCCTTCACACCCCTTCAAATTGTTCATATCCGTAAAAATCACTTGAAATAAAATTTCATTTATTTCATAAAGTTATCTAGAAATTTTTTTAAAATCTATGGAAATCGTAAAAAATGAAACGTATTCATCAAAGTTCTCTAAAAAAAAAAAAACTTAAAAGTCCCTAGAAATCTTTGAACTCCCTTAACACCCCTTAAAATTTTTGAATTCGTTAAGAATCCCTTGAACTTTATTTTAATTTATATTCCAAATTTCTCTAAAAAAAAACTTTAAAATCCGTAGAAATATTTGAAATCCTTGGAAATTCAAAAAAATTCTTCGAATATTCTGAAATTCCTTCAAATATGTTTATTTTTTATTATACCATTACCCTTAAAATCTATGGAATAGCTAAACATTTATTGAAATTTCATTTAATTTCATGTATTTCTCGAAGTTCTCTCGAAATGCCTTGAAATCTTTAAAAATCTTACAGAATTCGTCTTCTTCTTTGGAAATCCTTAAATATTCTTCTTTCCTTTGAAATTAAAAGAAGGAATTTGTTTAACCAAGA
Organism: Andricus curvator; assembly: GCA_932195095.1. Classification (NCBI taxonomy): domain Eukaryota; kingdom Metazoa; phylum Arthropoda; class Insecta; order Hymenoptera; family Cynipidae; genus Andricus; species Andricus curvator. The sequence goes on from CAKNYM010052871.1 coordinate 414,555, forward strand.
ATATAAATTTTCAACCAATAAGATTAATTTTCTACCAAAATAGATGAATCTTTAAGTGCATGATTTGTCAGCAAAATAGTTAAATTTTCAACTAAAGAAATCAATTTCCAACTAAAATTAGTCATCTTTAACCAAAAAAAATGAACTTTCAACCAAGAAGATTAATTTTCTACAAAAAAGAGGAATTTTCAGCTAAATACATGAATTTTCAACTAAAAAAGGTATATTTTCAACCCAAAATAGATTAGCTATATTTACATTTTAAAAAATTAATTTTTAAGAAAATAGTTGAATTTTCAACCAAACACGGATAGTTGAACTGCAGTTTAAAAAAAAAGTGGATGAAAAAAAAGCATTTAGAACATAATAGGCAAATTTTTTCTTGAATTTTTATCCAAAGAAATTAATTTTCATCTATAATGATAAATCTTTAATAAAAAAATTAATTTTGAATCAAATAGTAGAATTTTCGACTAAATAGTTTAATTTTGAACTAGAACATATCAATTTTTAACCAAGAAGATGAATTTTCAACTAAATGATAAATCTTTAAATGGAATAGTTAAATTTTAAACAAAGAAGATTAATTTCTACCAAAAAAGACGAATTTTCAACAAAATACATGAATTTTGAACCAAAAAAGGTCAATTTCCAACCCAAAATGGAAGAGCTATATTCACAGTTAAAAAAAATTAATTCTTAAACATAAAAAGTAAATTTGTAAGAAAATAGTTAAATTTTTAACCAAAGAAATGAATTTTCAACCAAATACTTGAATTTCCAATTAAAGAAGATGGATTTTCAACCAAACACAGAGTATGTAGTTAAATTTTCAGTTAAAAAAAATTTTAACCAAAAAAAAAGAATTTTTAACCAAAAAGAAAGAATTTTCTACAAAATAGTTAATAATTTTGTTAAATTTGCAGTAAAAAAAAAATAATTTTCAACCAAACTGATGAATTTTTAAATAAAAAGATTAATCTTCAACTGGGATAGTGGAATTTTAAAGAAAAAAAATGAATTTTCAAGTAACATGATTAATCTTTAACTGGAATAGTTGAATTTTCGACCAAGAAGATTAATTTCTACCAAAAAAGAAGAATTTTCGACAAAATACAAGAATTTTTAGCTGAAAAAAGATTAATTGTAAACCAAAAATTGAATAGTTATATCTTCAGTCAGATAGATAAATTTGTAACCTAAGACATTCATTTTCAGTAAAATACATGAATTATCAACTAAAAAGGATAAATTTTCGACAAAAAAGAAATAGTTGAATTTTTAGTTAAAAAGTTAATTTTCAACCAATTAAAAACCAAATAGTTACATTTTTAATTTAAAAAATAATGAAATTTCAAGAACAAATGAATTTTTAAACTAAAAAGATTAACTTTTTTGTTTTTAACAAAATTGTTGAATTTTGAACAAAATAATAAAATTGTATGTTCATTCATTTTTAATCTCTTGAAATCTTTTGGAATTCCTTCAAATCTCTTAAAAAATTTCCTTTGGCAATCGGAAATATCCAGTAAAATAAGTAGAAATCATTTGAATTCCCTTGAAATCCTTGGAGATTTAATTAAATCTTTTAAATCTTGTAAAATTCCTTGAAATACCTTAAAAGCCTTCAAAATCTTTGAAATCGCTAAGAATGTCTTGAAATTTAATTTATTTTATTTTACAGTTATATCGCAATCCCTTGAAATCTTTGAAAATCCTGCACAATTCGTCTTCTTCTTTGGAAATCCTTAAAATCCTTCTTTCTCTAAAAATCCCTTCAAACCTTTCCTTTGGAAATCGTAAAGATCCATTAAAATAAGTAGAAATCATTTGAAATCGCTTGAATATAAATTAAAATGAACTTATTCATTAAAGTTCTCTAAAAAGACGTTCAAATCCCTACAAAATTGTTTAAATCCCTTGAAATCTTTAGATTCGCTTGGAATCCCATGACATTTCAAATCCTATTAAAATCCTACAAAATTCTTTCAAATCCCTTTAAATTTTATAGATCTCTTGAAATCTCTTAAAATTACCGGAAATTTTTGGAAATCTTTGAAATCCTCTAAAATCGCTTGAAATATTTCTAAATTTTACGAAATTTCTTGGAAATCCCATGAAATCCGAACAGAAAAGTTTGTTTTCTACCAAACAGTTTAATTTTCAAATAAATATTTTTTTTAACCAAACATTTAAATTTCTAACCAAATTTTTTTAACCAAAAAGTTAATTTTTAACCAAAAAGTTAATTTTCAACCAAATAGTTTAATTTTCTTCCGAATTGTTGAAGGTTGAAGCCAAAAAGACGAATTATATACAAAGCAGTTACATTTTCAACCCCAAAATATGATTTTTCAACAAAAAAGTTAATTTTTTACCAAATAGTTAAATGTTCTAATAAATAGTTTAATTTTGAACTAAAATAGTTGAATTATCAACCAAATAGTTGAATTTTATACCAAAATAGTTGAATTTTCAATCCAAAAAGACGAATTTTCTACAAAACAGTTGAATTTTCAATCCGAAAATATGAATTTTCAGCTAGAAAAGATAAATTTTCAATTTAAAAAAATAATTTTTTAACCGAAAATTGAGTAGTTACATTTTGAGTTTAAAAAATGAATTTTCAACCAAAAAAAAAACGAATTTTCAACAAAATAGGTTAATTTTTCAACCAAAGAGATGAATTCTCAACTAAAATTATAAATCTTAAAAAAAAATGAATTTTCAACAAAAGAGTTCAACATTAAACCAAATAGTTGATTTTTTAACCAAAAATATGATTTTTTAACTCATTGTCAGAACATTATTTTTCTACCAAAAAGACGAACTTTCCACAAAATATATGAATTTTCAATCAAATAGTTGAATTTTCAACTGAAAATGATAAAAATTTTAACCAAATAACTGAATTTTATACCAAAATATTTGAATTTTTAATCCAAAAAGGCGAATTTGTCTACAAAACAGTTGAATTTTCAACAAAAAAGTTTTTTTCTACCTAATAGTTGAATTTTCAAAGTAGTTTAATTTTCAACCAAGCAGTTAGTTTCTCAACGAAAAAGACAAATTTTTAACCAAAAAGGATAAATTCTCAACCAAAGAGATGAATTTTCAACTAAAAATATGAATCTTAAAAAAAATGAATTTTTAACAAAAGAGTTTAACATTAAACCAAACAGTTGAATTTTTAACCAAAAAGTGGAATTTTTAACTAAAAAAGATCGAAATCCCTTGAATGTAAGTTCAAGTGAACTTATTTATTAAAGTTCATTTTAAAAAAACGTTAAAATCCTACGGATCCCTTGAAATTTTAAATCCTATTGAAATCGTACAAAAATCTTTGGAATCCCTTTAAATTTTCTAAATCTCTTGAAATCCTTTGCAATCTCTTAAAATTCCCGGAAATGTTTAGAAATCTTTTAAATCCTCTGAAATCCCTTGAAATATTTCGAAATCTTACGAAATTCCTTGAAATCCTTAGAAATCCCACAAAATTCCGTGAAATTCGTTGCAGTCCATCGAAGTATTTAAAATCTTTTAACTCTTTTGAAATTATGTAATTTGTTTCTGGTTTCCCTATCTTTAACATCAATTCTTTCAATTCTGTAACATTATGTTCTTATACTGATTTTTCTAGAATTGGGGAAAAAATTATTTGAAATTCATTATAAGAAAATTCATTATAGATCTATATTGAATTTCCTATAATATTTTGTGGTAAGGGAGGATTACAAGGGATTACATGGATTATAGTTCATAATTATTCGATATTTTATAATTAATCATACCTTCCCTAGCGGACCGCGTGACCACATAGAGGCTGTTCTGTTCACTGGGCCCGCTAGGGCATATTTTCATCCTTTTTCACATTTATTCACAATTTCACATAGAACTCGACATTCTTTATTTTTTTTTACACATTTTTATTTATGTATTTTTATTTATTCTTGTATTATTCACTGGCAATATTGCGTGTCGGGTTGCCGCATACAGCTTTTAATAATACATTTTTTATCACAAGAACAAATACATAAACATAAATGTGTAAAAAGATAAAAATACTGTTGAGTTCTATGTAAAATTGTGAATAAATATGAAAAAGGATGAAAATATGCCCTAGCGTGCCCAGTGAACCGAACGGTCACTATGTGGTCACGCGGTCCGCTAGGGTTTAATCGTAAAAAAAGCTAATTATATTTTAATTTTCGCAGAAAAAATGTCTATCGCCGCTTCAGAAAACTATCAGCTGAAATGGCACAGCTACAGTGCTCATCTTCATAGTTCGGTTGCAACTTTGCTCCACTCTGAATCTTTTGCTGATGTCTTATTGGCAACGTCATGCGGAAGACATGTGGCTGCTCACCGATTTGTTCTTGCCGCTTGCTCTTCGTATTTGAGCCACATTTTTCAAACTTGCCACTTTGGGGCCAACACCAATTCACCCTACATTGTGGTAACTCTTTTTTTTTTTATTTTAATCAAAGCTCACCCTAGCGGATCTTGTGAACGGAACGGTTACGCAATCGAATGACCGTAAAGTGACAACCTATTGACCGTTCCGTTTACTGGGCACGCTAGGGCTTATTTTCATCCTTTTTTACATTTATTCACAATTCCACGTAGAACTCGACACTCTTTTTATCTTTTTACACATTTATATTTATGTATATGTTTTAATTATTAATTTTTTAACCAGTATTGGGTAAATTACTCTTTTTTTGTGTAACTAGTTACAGTTACGTTACTTGTAACTGTAACTTATTACAGTTACTAGATAAAGTAACTTCAAGTTACCTAAAAAGTTATTTTTTTTACTTCCCTAATTTTATAATTTAAAAATCAAAATAACGAAGGTGATCATTCATAAAATAGTATATTGTGTACTTAGGAGTGAAACCGTCTTTTTAAGAAAGTAGTTCAACTTTCAACCAAGTTGTTGCATTTTCAACCAAAAAAGACAAATTTTCAACAAAAGAGTTCAATTCTCAACAAAAAAGTTACTTTTCAACCAAATAGTTTTATTTTCTACCAAAATATTTGAATTTTCTACCTAAAAGAAAAATGAATTTTCAAATAAAATTATAAATACTTTTCAACAAAAGAGTTGAATTTTCAATAACAAAAAAAAAAGAGATTTTTTTACCAAAAACGATCAATTTTTTAATGAAAAAACCGACTTTTGAACCAAGAAAAATTTGTTTCTACAAAACAATTGAATTTTTAAGCCAAAAGGATGAATTTTCAACAAACGAGTTACTTTTCAATCAAATAGTTGGATGAGCTACAAAAATAGTTAAATTTTTAACAAAACACATGAGTTTTCAACTAAATGATTAATTTTATATAACGAAAATATTAACACCAAAAAAGTTAATTTTCAACCAAATAATTGAATTTTCTACTATTTTCAAACCAAAAAAACAAATTGTCAACAAGAGTAATATTTAACCAAACATCGTAATTTTCAAGAATAAACTTTTAAATCAATTTCAACTTTCAACCAAGTAGTTAAATTCTCAACGAGAAAAAAACACTTTTCAACAAATGAGTTTAATTTTCAAACAGAAAATATGAATTTTCAACAAAAATGTTTTTTATTTTGCAACCAACTAGTTGAACTTTCTACCAAAATAGTTTAATTTTTCACAAGTAAATTAATTTTCAACCAAAATAGATGAATTCTGAACGAAAAATACAATTTATTTCTACCAAAAAAAGATTTTAATTTGAAGTCAAACACAGTTGAATTCAATCAAAAAAGACGAATTTTCAAAAAAAAAAAGTTCAATCCTGAACCAACTCAGATAATTTTTGTACCAAAATAGATTTTTCAACAACAAGAAAAGAGATTTTTTTACCAAAAAAGATAAATTATCAAACGAAAAAGTCGAATTTTGAACCAAGAAAGAAAAAAGATGAATTTTCTATAAAACAGTTGAATTTTCAAGGCAAATGATGAATTATCAACAGAAAAATTACTCTTCAACCAAATAGTTGGACTTTCTTCCAAAATAGTTAAATTTTTTAAAAAACATGAATTTTTGCACCAAATACATGAAATTTCAACTAAAAAGTTTATTTTTCATACCTAAAATATTAATTTCCAACCAAATAGTTTTATGTTCTACCAAAATATTTGAATTTTCTACCTAAAAGAAAAACGAATTTGAAACAAATTAGTTACATTTTCAACCAAACGGGTGAATTTTCAACTAAAATTATGAATACTTTTTAACAAAAGAGTTGAATTTTCAAACCGAAAATATGAATTTTCAAAAAATATTCGTTTTTTTTCAACCAACTGGTTGAACTTACTACCAAAAAAGTTAAATTTTTAATAAATACATATATTTTCAACCAAAATAGATAAATTCTCAACAAAAAATACAATTTATGTCTACCAAAAAAGGTTTTAATTTGAAATCAAACACAGTTGAATTCAACGAAAAATGACGAATTTTTAACAAAATATGTAGCTGAATCCTCAACCAAATCAGAATAATTTTGTATCAAAATAGTTGAATTTTCAATAACAAAAAAAAAAGAGATTGTTTTACCAAAAACGGTAACTTTTTAATTGAAAAAGCCGACTTTTGAACCAAGAAAAAAAATTTTCTACAAAACAAATGAATTTTCAAGCCAAAAGGATGAATTTTCAACAAACAAGTTACTTTTCAATCAAATAGTTGGACGAGCCACCAAAATAGTTAAATTTTTAACCAAAAACATGAATTTTCAACTAAATGGTTAATTTTATATAGCGAAAATATTAACACCAGAAAATTTCATTTTCAACCAAATAGTTGAATTGTCTACCATTTTCAAACCAAAAAGACGAATTGTCAACAAAAGAGTTAAATTTCCGACAAAAAAGTTAATTTTCAACCAAATAGTTTAATTTTCTACAAAAAAAAACGAATTAAAAAAAATAGTTAAATTTTCAACCAAAGAGATGAATTTTCAACTAAAATTATTAATCTTTAACCAAACATCGTAATTTTCAAGAATAAACTTTTAAATTCAGTTCAACTTTCAAACAAGTAGTTAAATTTTCAACCAGCAAAAAACACTTTTCAACAAATGAGTTTAATTTTCAAACAGAAAATATGAATTTTTAACAAAAATGTTCGTTATTTTGCAACCAACTAGTTGAACTTTGTACCAAAATAGTTGAATTTTTCACAAATAAATTAATTTTCAACCAAAATAGAATTTTCAACAACAAAAACAGAGATTTTTTACAAAAAAAAAATAAATTATCAAACGAAAAAGTCTAATTTTGAACCAAGAAAGAAAAAAGAGTAATTTTCTATAAAACAGTTGAATTTTCAAGACAAATGATGAATTATCAAGAGAAAAATTACTTTTCAACCAAATAGTTGGACTTTCTACCAAAATAGTTAAATTTTGAAAAAAACATGAATTTTACACCAAATACATGAGTTATTCTCAACCAAATAGTTTATTTTTCATACCTAAAATATTAATTTTCAACTAAATAGTTTAATTTTCTACCATTTTTAAACCAAAAAGACGAATTTTCAACAAAAGAGTTAAATTTCCAACAAAAAATTTAATTTTCAACCAAATAGTTTAATTTTCTACAGTTTCTGAATCAAAAAGACGAATTTTCAACAAAGGAGTTAAATTTCCAAGAAAAAAGCTAATTTTAAACCAAATAGTTTAATTTTCTACCATTTTCAAACCAAAAAGACGAATTTTCAACAAAAGAGTTAAATTTCCAACAAAAAAGCTCATTTTCAACCAAATAGTTTAATTTTCTACCATTTTTAAACTAAAAAGACTAATTTTCAACAAAAGAGTTAAATTTCCATCAAAAAAGTTAATTTTAAACCAAATGGTTGAATTTTCTACCATTTTCAAACCAAAAACGCTTTAAATAGTTACTATAACTAGTTATCTTTTTTTTTTTGGTAACGATAGTGGTAAGGAAATTACTTTTGTAAGTAAGTAACGAATTGGTAACCAGTTACATTTTTTTCCGTAACAGTAACTATAAAAACCTTTATTTTCTTAGTTACTTTCGAAATGTAGTTCACAAGTCTTTTTTATGACAATCAATCAATTTTATTGCTTTTTCAACTATTTTTTTCATTTTCATTATTCAAATTGTGGTGGAAGATAGCCATAGAAATTTATAGCCCAATATAGGAAAATTGAAATTTTTCTCCCATCCTGGAATTTTCTAAAATCTATAAGAACACTTAGAAAGAAATAAAAAAATAATTTCAGAGTTAAATATTCATTTCTCTTTGATTGATTTTAAACCGGAAATTTAACTATTCCAGTTATTTTACTTATTATATTAATTAAAAATTCATCTTTTTTGGTTAAAAATTTTATTATTTGGTTGAAAATTTAATTATTTTGTTCGAGATTGAACAATTTGAAAGAAAATCATTTAATTCGATTAAAAATTCAACTGTCTTGTTGAAAATTAGTTTTTTGGTTGAATTAAACTGTTTTTGATTTAAAATTAATTACTTTTTACGTTGAAATATATGAACTATTACACTTTTAGTTAAGGATTAATCTTTTTTCGTTGAAAATTCATGTTTTCAATTGACAATTTAACTATTACATTTTTGGTTGAAAATTGATCTTTTTTAGTTGAAAATTCATATATTTTATTTAAAATTCTTCTTTCTTTGGTAAAAAATTAATCTTCTTGGTTGAAAATTCATCTCTTTGGTTTCAAATTGCACTGCTTTGTTGAAAATGGATCTTTTGTAGCTGAAAATTCATGTATTTTGTTGAAAATTTATCTCTTTGCTTTTTTGGCTTGAAACTTCAACAATCTGGATGACTTTTTTCTGTCTTGACTGCAAATTCAACTATTTTGTTGAAAAATTGTTTTTTTCATTGAATGTAACTGTTTTTAATTTAAAATAAAAACATTTTTTGGTTGAAATATCAGCTATTACATTTTTTGTTATAAAGTCATCTTTTTTCGTTCAAAATTATTTTTTCAATTGAAACAAAATTCATGTATTTTGTTCAAAGTTCATATTTTTTTGGTCAAAAATTATCTTCTTGGTTGGAAATTCATATCTTTGGTTTCAAATGTACCTATTTTGTTGCAAATTCGTATTTTTGATTAAGCTGAACTGTACATTATTCAAAATGAAAATCTTTTTTGGTTGCAATTTCAACTATTACCTTTTTCATGGAGAATTCATCATTAATGGTTGAAAGTTGAACTACTTTGTTAAACATTCATTCATTTTTTTAATTTAAAATTAAACCATTCCATTTTTTGTTTAGAATGTATATTGTTTAGCTAAAGATTCTACTATTTGGTTGACTATTCATCCTTTTTAGTTGAAAATTCATGTATTTTGTTGACAATTCAACGTCTACTAAAAAATTTTCTGTTGGTCTTAGAAATTTTGTAAATCTTCTAGAAGTGGAAATCGTAACTAGATAAATCTAAGGAAACCATTTCAGAAAGAAATAATTAATTTTCAGCGCCAAAGAGATTTATAGCCCAAAATAGGAAAGCTGCAATTTTTCTTTCACACTGAAATTCAAAATTTTCTAAAATTTTCCTTGTTTCAGATATATTATGTGAGTAATAACTAACCCACGATTTTCATTAAAAAGTGTAACAACTATCACTCGAAAGTTATGAATAAAGTTTTGTAAAAATTAAATTTGGATATATATATTTCTAAAATACAAAAGTAACTAAAAAAGTAACGACAGTTACTTTTTTTGGGAAATGCAACTAAGAAAATGTTACATTTTGAATCGGTAATCATAACGATAACTAGTTACTTTTTTCGTGATGTAACTGTAACTATAACTAGTTCTTTTTAAAAAGTAACTTACCCATCAGTGCTAATTTCCTACCAAAATATTTGAATTGTCTAAAAAAAACGAATTTGAAACAAAATAGTTAAATTTCCAACTAAAAAGATGAATTGGTCAACTAAAATTATGAATCTCCAACTAAACAACTGATTTTTTAACAAATTAGTTCAACTTTCAACAAAGGGTGAATTTTCAACCAGAAAAGACGAATTTCAACAAAATAGCTGAACTCTCTACATAATTTTTTGTTAACAAAATAGTTGAATTTGAAACCAAAAAGCCGAATTTTGAACTTTCTACCAAAATACATGAATATTCAACCAAATAGTTACATTTTCAACCAAAATAGACAGTGAAATTATCTATGAAATTGTTAAATTTTTAAGCCAAAAATTATCTAAAGAACACTTGAATTTTAAACCCGAAAATATGATTTTCCAACAAAAAAGTTTATTTTATACCAAATAGTTTTATTTTCAAATGAATTGTTTAATTTTCAACCAAATAGTTGAATTTTCTACCAAAATAGTTGAATTTTCAACCAAAAATATTAATTTTCAACAAAAATGGTAATTTTCAACTAAATAATTCAATTTTCTATCAAATGATTGAATTATGATACAAAAAAAAAGGAATTATCTACCAAGCAGTTTAATTTTCCACCTTAAAATATGATTTTTGAACAAATAGTTAAATTTCCAACAAGATAATGAAATTTTTAACAACGAATTATCTACAAAACAATTGCATTTTCAGCCCAAATATATGATTTTCCAAAAAAAATTAACTTTCTACCAAATAGTTAAATTTTCAAATAAATAGTTTAATTTTTTAACAAAAAAAGTTGTATTTTCTACCAAAATAGTTGAATTTTCTATCAAAAATATAAATTTTCAACAAAAATAGTTAATTTTCAACCATGTAGTTTAATTTTGTACTAATTGTATAATTTTATAACTAAAAAGACGAATTTTCTACAAAGCAGTTAAATTTTCAACCCGAAAATATGAATTTTTAACAAAAAAGTTCATTTACAACAAAATAGTTGAATTTCACACTAAAATTATGAATCTTCAACCAAAAAAAATCAATTTTTTACAAAAAAGTTCAACTTTTAACCAAGTAGTTCAACTTTCAACCAAGTATTACATTTTTTAACCAAAACAAATGAAGTCTCAACGAAACATGTATTAGTTGATATTTTAAATTAAAAATTAAAATTTTTTTACATTTTAAAGATTGTTGTATTTTTAACCAAAAAGGATGAATTTTCAATCAAGAAGATAATTTTTTCCCAAAAAAAGACGACTTTTCAATAAAATACATGAATTTTCAATCAAACAGTTAAATTTTCACCTATAAAAGATCAATTTTTAATCGAAAATATTAATTTGTAGCCGAAAATGGAATAGTTACATTTTCAATTAAAAAAAATAATTTTCAGCTAGAAATGACTAACCCCCGATTTTCATCAAAAAGTGTAACAACGATCACTCGAAAGTTATGAATAAAGTTTTGTAGAAATAAAATTTGGATATATATTTCTAAAATACAAAAATAACTAAAAAAGTAACGAAAGTTACATTTCTAATCGGTAATCATAACGATAACTAGTTACTTTTTTCGTGATGTAACGGCAACTATAACTAGTTATTTTTAAAAACTAATTTACCCATCACTGTTAATATTTCCTACCAAAATATTTGAATTATCTACAAAAAAAAATTGAAACAAAATAGTTAAATTTTCAACTAAAAAGATGAATTGGTCAACTAAAATTATGAATCTTCAACTAAACAACTGATTTTTTAACAAAGTAGTTCAACTTTCAACCAAGAGGTTAAATTTTGAACCAGAGAAGACGAATTTTCAACAAAATAGCTGAACCCTCTACATAATTTTTTGTTAACAAAATAGTTGAATTTAAGACGAAAGAGCCGAATTTTTAACTTTCTACCAAAATACATGAATATTCAACCAAGTAGTTACATTTTCAACCAAAATAGATGAATTTTCAACGAAATATATAATAGTTGGTATTATTTCAACCAAAAAAGATTTTAATTCGAAATCAGTCACAGTTGAATTTAACAAAGAAAGACGAATTTTCAACAAAATAGTTAAATCCTCAAACAAAAGAGATTAATTTGCTACCCATACACCTTTCTTAATAGAAAATTTACAAAAAACACAAAGATACTTTAAAGTAACTAAAATTAAAGTTCCAAGTTACCAAAAAAATCTTAACTAAGTTACTTTTTAAAGCAGTTACGAAGTTACCCTAAAAGTTACAAATAACGTAACTTTTCAGTAACTTAGTTACTTGTAACATGTTACTACCCAACACTGTTTTTAGCATCTCAATAAATACAAATACATAAATAAAAATCTGTAAAAAGATAAAAAAAGGCCTGAGTTCTATGTGAAATTGTGAATGAATGAGAAAAAGGATGAAAATATGCCCAAGCGGTCCCAGTGAACCGCACGGTCACGCGGTCCGCTAGGGCATCGAAAAATTCTAAATTAGAAAATCATAAACCAAATTTTTCCAGGTACTTCCAACCGAGATTGGTTACCGAACCTTGAAGATTTTGATCCAGTACATGTACAGTGGAGAAGCAACGGTCACAAATGATCAACTCGAGGGTGTTCTGAAAGCCGGTGACATCCTCAGAGTCCGAGGACTCTGGAGATCCAACACCGGAGACAGTAAGAAGGAAAATATCAAATCCAACAACCAGAAAGTCGAACGAGACAAGAGAGAACCACCCCCCTTAACCGGGCAAATCCAAAAGATAAAACTTGTCCAACCAGCAGAGAAAATTGCCGTCGAAAATGCCCCCCAGGCAACAACACCTCAAGCTAATCTCCAGAGCAGTGCACTTCCGGCCCAAAATAAGGAACTCGAGAGGAAAAATAGCGAGAGGGAAGAACTTGAGGAGGAGAAAATCGACGAGATTGATGAGAAAATTCTCTTGGAAGAACCGCAAAATGCTGACCATGGCAAGAATAAGGAAAGTGTCGATGTCATTCCAAAGAAGAGGAAAAGTGCGGCTGATTCTGAGTCTACGAAGTCGAAGAGCGAAAGTGGAGATAATGTAAGGGGCCGTCCGTAAACTACCTTACCAATTTTGGGCAATTTTTACCATTTTTGTAATCTTATCTTTTATCTTACCCCTCGAAAAAAAAGAAGTGACGTTGCCGTTGGCTAAATACTCAAAACAGAGAAAATAGGGTGAATTTTCGACCAAAAAATATGTCTTTAACAAAATAGTTGAATTTTCCACAAAATAATTAAATTTTTAACAGAATGTTTGATTTTTTTACCAAAAGGTTTAATTTTCAACCAAATAGTGGAATTTTCAACTAAATGGTCGAATTTTCAAACAATAAAGATTAAAATTCAAGGTTTTCAATCACGTATTTCAATTTTTGACTAAAAAAGATACGAAAAATGGAAAAATTGAATTTTCAGTTTAAAAAATTAATTTTCAACAAAAAAAAAATGCATATCTAAGATAAATTTTTAACAAACAAAATTAATATTCTACCCAAAGAAACGAAATTTCAACGAAACACATGAATTTTCTATCAAATTGGTGAATTTTAAAGCCAAAAAGACGAATAATCTACAAAACAATTGAATTTTCAACCATTTACATGAATTTCTATCA
>CAKNYM010052871.1:432235-465059 GCA_932195095.1 Andricus curvator
CGTGACGGTAAAGAGACCATTCCGTTCGCTGGGCCCGCTAGGGAATATTTTCATCCTTTTTCTCATTTATTCATTATTTCACATATAACTCAGCACTCTTTTGATATTTTTGCACATTTATATTTATTCATAGTTATTAATTTGTTTAAAAATTAATAATTACAATCTGTGTGCGGCAACACATAAATACAAATAAATATAAATGTGCAAAATGATCAAAAGAGTGGTGAGTTCTATGTGAAATTATGAATAAATGTGAAAAGGAATGAAAATATGCCCTAGCGGGCCCAGACAACGGAATGGTCACTTTACGGTCACGCTATTGGGTAACCGATCCGTTCACGAGGTCCGCTAGGGCAGAGTGACGTTACAAATATACCCCACCCCTCCGCCTTACTTTAAACTAAAAATATTTTTCTTTGATTTCATTTGATAAACGACTAAAATATAACACAAAACATACACAAATAATATTGTAATAGACTTCGCAGCCGAAAATTCCATCTTTCAAAATAGGTTGAATTTTCAACGAAATAAAGAAATTAATTTTAGATCAAACACAGTTGCATTTGCAACCAAATAATTGAATTTTCGCCATATAATGACGAATGTTCAACCAAATGGTCGAAATTTGAAACAAAAAAGAATTAACTTCCACCACAAACAGTTGCATTTTTAACCAAATAGTTGAATCTTCGAGCCAAAAAGTTAAGTTTTTTAGATGATATTTGAATTTTTCACTAAGAACTTTCCTATCAAAAAAGATGAATTTTCAATCAAAAAAAGTGAATTTTCAATCCAAAAAGACGAAATTAATTCTCAAGAAAAAGTGTGATATTTGATATTTCAACGAAAAAAATATTTCAATTTAAAATTAAAAAAAAAAAGTAAAATATAACCAAATAGACGAATTTTCAACAAAAAATGTAATAGTTGATATTTCAGCTAAAAAAGATTTTAGTTTTAAATTAAAAGCAGTTAGATGAATTGTCAACAAAATAGTTGAATCCTCAAACAAAATAGAATAATTACAACCAAAGAATTGCATTTTTCACAACATAGTTAAATTTGCAGTTTAAAAAATTAATTTCAAACCATAAAAAAAATAATTTTCAATAAAATAGTCGAATTTTTAAAGAAATAGTTCAATTTTCAACCTACAAAGATAATTTTTTTTCCAAAAATGATGAATTTTTAACGAAAAATATAATAGTTGATATTTCAAGCAAAGAAGATTCAAATTTTAAATAAAAAACAGTTTAATTCAACTAAGAAAGACGAGTTTTTAACAAAATACATAATATTTCAACCAATTAGTTCAATTTTCAACCAAAAAATATGAATTATTAACAAAAAATATAATAGTTGTTATTTCAACCTAAAAAGATTGCAATTTTAAATAAAAAACAGTTGAATTCAATAAAAAACGACAAATTTTGAACAAAATAGTTGAATCCTCAACCAAAACAGATTAATTTTTAACAAAACAATTGCATTTTTAACTGAATTTTCAAACAGAAAAATGCGTTTTGAACGAAATAATTAAATTTTCAACCGACGAGGTGAATCTTCAATCCAAAAAGGTTGAATTCTCAACAAAAAGATATAATATTTGACATTCCAACAACAAAAAATACATTAATTTTCAATCAGAAATAGTTATTTTAACTAAATAGTTGAATCTAGTAGTGAAATTTCAAACCAGAAAAAGATAAACCAAAATGTTTTCAATTTAAAATAAAAAATAGTCGAATTCAACCAAAAAATACGAATTTTCGACAGAGCAGTTGAACCCTTGACCAAAACAGATTCATTTTTAACCAAACAGTTGCATTCTTTACGAAAAAATATATAAATTTTACCAAAAGAGATGAATTTTCAACAAGAAAGTTGAATTTTCAACAAGAAAGTTGAATTTCCAATCCAAAAAGACGAATTTTCGACCAAACAGTTGAATTTTCATCTCTCAAATGTGAATTATCAAGAAAAAAACTTATTTTTGAACCAAATAATGGAATATTAAACTGAAAACGATGTTATTTCAACAAAAAATGATACAGTTAAATTTTCAATTGAAAAAAATTATTTTCAACCAAAAAGATGAGTTTTTAACAAAAAAGTGAAGTCAAAAACATGAATTATCTACAAAACAATAGAATTTTCATCCCTAAAATATGAATTTTCAATGAAAAAGTAAAGTTTCAACCAAATATGTAGTTACATTTTCTGTGGAAAAAATTGATTTTCAACCAAAAAAATCAAGAATTTTCAATAAAATTGTTAAATGTTCAACTAAAGAGATGGATCTTCTACTAATGATACGAATTTTTCACAAAGTAATTCAATTATTAACCAAGAAGTTAAATTTGTAATCAAGAAGATTAATTTTCAACCAAATTGTTGAGTCTTCAACCAAAAAAGAACGAATTTTCTACAAAATAGTTCAATCTTCAACCAAATAAAATTAATAATTAACAAAGCAGTTCAACTTTCAACCAAGTAGTTGACTTTTCAACAAAAAAGTTGAATTTTCATCTCGAAAATGTGAAATTTAAAGATAAAGGTTCCATTTCCAACCAAATAGTTCAATTTCAAAAAACTAAAAGCGATGAATTTTCTACCAAAATTGAAATAGTTACATTTTCAATTGAAAAATATGAATTTTCAGCAAATAGGTAATGTTTTACCAAATTGTTGAATTTCAAACTAAAAACTATCAATTTTCAACAAAAAATGGATTAGTTAAATTTTTACTAGAAAAAATTGATTTTCAACAAAAAAAAAAAGAAAACGAATTTTCAACAAAATAGTTAAATTTTCAACTGAAAAGATGGATCCTGAACCAATAAAATGAATTTTCCAGAAAGTTGTTCAATTTTTAACCAAGCAGTTCAATTTGTCATCAAGAAGATTATTTTCTTACATACCAAACAAAAAATGTATAACAAAATATATAAGTTTGTAACCATATTGTTGAATTTTCAACTAAAACAATCCAATTTCAACCAATAATGGAATAGTTAAATTTCCAGTTAAATAAATTAATTTTCAACCAAAAAGAACGAATTTTCAACAAAATATTTCAATCTTCAATCAAGAAAATGAGTGTTTAACAAAGTAATTCAGCCAAGTAGTTAAATTATCAACAAAAAAAAGACGAATTCTCAATGAAAAATTTAATACAAGTTGAATTTTCAACTAAAAACGATCAATTTTTAACCAAAAATAGAATAGTTAAATTCTCAGTTAAAAAAAGTAATTTTCAATTAAAAAAAAAGAACGAATTTTCAACAAAAATTTGAATTTTTAATCCGAAAAGACGACTTTTCTACAAAACAGTTAAGTTTTCATCTCGAAAATGTGAACTTTCAAGAAAAATGTTAATTTTCCAGAAAAATGTTAATTTCAATCAAATAGTTGAATCTTAAACTAAAAACGATGCATTTTCAAACAAAAATGAAATAGTTAAATTTTCCATTGAAAAAAAAATTATTTTCAACCAAAAAGATGAATATTCAACGAAAAAGCTGGATTTTCAACTAATAAAACGAATTTTTCACAAAGTAGCTCAATTTTTAACCAAGCAGTTCAATTTTTAATTAAGAAGATTAATTTCTTACCAAGAAAGACAAATTTACAACCAAATATATCAGTTTTCAACCAAATTGTTGAATTTTCAACTAAAAACGATCCCTTTTCAACCAATAATGGTGTAGTTAAATTTTTAGACAAAAAAAAATTCTTTTCAACAAAAAAGACGAATTCTCAATAAAAAATGTATAGTTAAATTTTCATCTAAAAACGATCAATTTTTAGCCAAAAATAGAATAGTTAAATTTCCAGTTCAAAAAATAAATTTTCATTTAAAAAAACGAATTCTCAACAAAATAGTTCAATCTTCAACCAAATAGTAGAATTTGTAACCAAAAGAGATGCATTCTGAACCAAAGACATAATAATAGACTTTTCAATTAGAAATAATTAACTTTCAACGAAAAATAGTTGGATTTTCTTCGTGTGTTCTATAATGATAATATATATAATTTAAAAGAAAACGGTTAAATCTCTTTTTAAAGTTAAAGTCTATTGATAAACCCTAGCGTACAGGATGACCGTAAAGTCATCACATAGTGAATTAATTAAAAGAAAAGATAAATTTTTAAGTGAATAGTTAAATTTTGAATTAAAAAAATAAATTTGCAAGCAAAAATGGATTAATTATATTTTGAATTAAAAAAAGAAAGTTTTTACTAAAAAATGAAACAAATTCTATTTTCAACCAAGTAGTTGAATTTAAAAAAAAATGTTCAACCAGGTCGGGCTAAAGTTAGAGAATTTTGAAAATGAAGTTTGGGACTAGTAATTATTTTAGTTAGTAATTTATTTGCGTTGTATTTTTATTACTTTTCTTACAGTTGTTTCATCCTGAAGATTAATTTCAGTGAAGAATTTTATTATTTGGTTGCAAATTCAACAATTTTCATTAAAAAGTCATACTTTTTATTTGAAATATCTACTATTACATTATTTGTTGAGAATTCATATTTTTTGGTATAAATTTTTTTTGTTTGTTAAAAATGCCTTTTTTGGTTGAAAAATAATTTTTTAAACTAAAACGTAACTATTTCATTTGTGGCTGAAAATTGATATTTTTAAAATTGAAAATTCAATTACTTGGGTAAAACTTGAACCACTTTGTTAAAAATTTGTTTGTTTGTGGGTTGATCTCTTTGATTTAAAATTTAAATATTTTGCCGAAAATCCTTTTTTTTATTTAAAATTTATTTTTAACCTACAAATATAACGTTCCCATTTTTTTTGCTGAAATTTAATCTTTTTAAGTCAAAAATTTTTGTTGAAAATTTGTATTTTCGGGTTGAAAATGCTGTCTTTTGGCTTGAATGTTCAACAATTTCTTTGACATTTTTTCCTGTCCTGGCTGAAAAATCTTTATTTGTTGAAAATTCGTCTTTTTGATTAGAAAATTCGTCTCTTTGATAGAAAATTAATAATTTCGGGTTGAAAATTCAATAGTTTTGTAGAAAATTTTTTTTTTTGTTTGTTAAAAGTTGACCTACTTTATTAAACATTCATTCTTTGGTTGCAGAATTGCAGATTCATTATTTTAGTTGAAAATTCATCTCTGGTTCAAAATTCAGCTATTTAGTTGACATTTTTTTACTGAAAATTAATAATTTTTAGTCGAAAATTAAATTATTTGTTTGCAAATTGGTTTATTTTGTTGAAAATTTATCTTTTTTGGTAGAAAATTAATTTTCTTTGTTGAAAATTCGTCGTTTTGGTTAAGAATTCATTTTTGTAGGTTAAAAGTTGAACTATTTGGTTACAAATTTAACTATTTTGTTGAATTTTTTTTAAATTCAAGTCTTTGGTTGAAAATTTAACTATTTTGTTGAAAATTCGGTTTTTGTTGTCGTTGAAATACCTACTATTTAATTTTTCGTTGAGAATTCGTCTTTTTGTCGAAAATTCAACTATTTTTGTTAAAGTTTAATATTTTTTTGTTTCAAAATAAGAATATCTGGTTGGAAATTCATTTTTGTAATTTCAAGTATTTTGTTAAAAAATCATGAAAATTCAACTGTTTTGTTGAACATTCGTCTATTTCGACAGAGAATTCGTCCTTTTGGATTTAAAATTCACCTTTTTTGTTAATAATTGAACTGTCATCTAAAAAATTCAATTATTTTGTTGGAAATGCAACTGTTTTTAGTTGAAGTTTAATCTTTTCTGTGTAAAATTTAATTTTTTAGTAAAAAATTCATGTTTGTAGGTAGAAAACTCAATAATTTGGTTAAAAAATCAACTTATTTGTTGACAATTTTATTATTTTATTAAAAATAAACCTAAATTAGCTTAAAATTCGATAACTCAGTCAAATTTCAACCAATTCTAGAGAAAAAAATCTCATTACACACGGTGCTGAACTCGCTTTGATATTATAAACAGCAAAAAAATATTGAATTTTGAAAGTTTCATTAAATTGTTTTTAAAGCTGAAGAAAAGGGAAACTTTGAATATTTTTTATCGTAGCGTCGTGATATTTCACCTTGATAAAATGAAAAATGCAAAAAAAAAATGTGTTCTATAAAATCAGATTTTAAGGGCGTATGCGAAATTTCGCATATGGCACTTTTTCAGTTCCACTAGACCTACAATTTCTACTATGTTTCGTGGAAAGTATTTTTTTTACTGTAAAAAAGAACCTGGAAAAATGTATTTTTTTTGTCCTGGAAAACCTGGTAAAGTCCTGGAATTTTTGTTTGAAGAAACGCTAGACACCCTGGTTCAACCAAGAAGAATTATATTTTAATCTTAAAGTCAATTTATAACAACCTCCCCCCCCCCCTGGCAGTGTGAGGTAATTTTTGAATGGCCCCTTACCAAAAGCAATCTAGAGTCTTGGTATCAAAAGGATTATTTTTATATCACAATTTCTTTTTGTTTAAGGGTGACGCTGACGATGACAGCAAGGATTTTCCTCCCCTGAAATGCGACCTCTGTGGAAACACGTACCCGACGCCACAGGAATGGGTCCGGCATATTCAAACTGAACACACCGAAGAGCAATTAGCATTGATGAACAATTCCGCACCTCCTAAACCTAAGAGAATCCACAGTCATCAAAAGCTCTGTAATATTTGTCAGAAAGTATTCCCCAGTCACGCATCTATGGTCATCCATCAGAGAACGCACACAGGAGAGAGGCCCTTTCTCTGTTCGTATTGTAAAAAAGGTTTCAATGTAAAAAGCAATTTGTTGAGGCACTTGAGGACGCTGCATGACAAATTTGTTCATCCGAGTTTGTACGGGAGCAACGGAAACAAGAATTCTTAAGTCGCATCTGTAATATTTTTAAATAGTTCAGTTTTGAAGGTAAAACAAAGCTCAAAAAAAGGCAGTGATGATCTGTGAGGTTTGTCGTCGGTAAAAAGGCGATTTTAACGAAATTTCACTGAGGGTTGTTGGATACTTGGATGATGAATCTTGGAAAAAAAAAATTTTTTTAACCCTAGCGGACCGCGTGACCGTTCCGTTCACTGCGCACGCTAGGGCATATTTCTATTCTTTTTCACATTTATTCCCAATTTCTCATAAAAGTCAATACTCTTTTTATCTTTTTGTTTTGGGTTCTATCTGAAATTGTGAATAAATATTAAAGAGAATGAAAATATGCCCTAGCGGACCCAGTAAACGGAATATTCATTACGCAATTGCGTAATCGTTCCGTTCATAAAATCCGCTAGGGTATCTTCAGTGTCGAATATGTTGGCGCGTTTCTAAATCTTTCATGTTTGAATTTAGTAGCCTCCCTTTTATCTCTGTTTCCAATTGTAAAACCTTTTTTTTGCAAATAGTTCGAAAAATATATTTTTGAATTCTAACGTAAAAGCGTCCAGAATTTTCGGTTTCATAAATTGGAGGCTTAACTGGCGTCACCATTTTTTTGCGACAGTAATTGTTCAGAGTTTGAAACTTGTCAGTCTTCCCTAGCGGATCACGTGAACGGAAAGGTTACTCAGTTGCGTGACCGTAAAGTGACCACTTAGTGTCATCTCAGTAATATCACAATAAAATAGTTAAAAGCAGCAAAATAAAAATTTAAATTGTTACAATTATAATTACACGTTTAAATTTTTTATAAATTTTATATTTCATTATTAAAGTTTTGTATTCATCGTACACTGAAAAATTAATATTTTTAAATATGAAAATATAAAATTTATAAAAAATTTTAACTTAGAATTGTAATTGCAACAATTTACATGTTTATTCTATTGCTTTAATTCATTTTGTTGTGATATTACGGAAATTTCGCTATGTGAACACTTTACGGTCACCCGGTACGCTAGGGTTTCCTAAGACAGAATGAAGGGACAGAATATCCCAGGGATAATCTGGAAGATAAATGGGATATCCCGGTATATACTATTGCTCAACACTCTTTTTATCTTTTTGCACATTTATATTTATTTCATAATTACGCTCCATTCGTGGATAGTGGCGTTCCGGGTTCAAATCCGGGCTGAGGCAGATTTTTTCTTGTTCTTTAAAAATTATTTTTTCGAAATAATCTTTTTAACATTCACATTTGTGTTAATTAAAATTTCAAAAACTCGGACGTTAGCATCTTTAAATGGTAATAACATCTTCCAAATATTAATTATATTAAATCCACGTTGATCAAAAATGGTTCATTTTTGAAAAGGTAGCTGTGGAGCACAAGAAAAGATCTAGTGAGGTCTCGGTGGCGTAATTGGTTAACGCTCCACTCTTGGATAGTGGCGTTCCCGGTTCAAATCCGGGCTGAAGCAGATTTTTTTTCTTCAAAAATTATTTGTTCGAAGTAATTGTTTTAACATAGAAATTTGTATTAATGAAATATATTCGTATTTATTCATGTGTTAAAAAATTAAAAGTTGTGTGTGGCAACCAGACGCACAATATTGCACTTCGGGTTGTAGCACACAGCTTTTAATTTGTAATTTTTTAACATATTAATAATTGTAAATGAATATAAATATGTAAAAAGATAAAAAAGTGTGTGTGTGAATAAATTTGAATTTTGAATAAATGTGATAAAGGATGAAAATATGACCTAGCGGGCTAGGTCCGCTAGGGGATTCCGATTTCGGTAATCTTTCCAATTTCAGAACGCCTATTGCAAATAGTTCGAAAAAAATATGTGTTAAAAAAATGGAACCTAAATCTTCATATTCAAGAAGATCAAATGTAAAATGTATAAAAAGATTAAACAAAAAATCG
Source organism: Andricus curvator (assembly GCA_932195095.1). Lineage (NCBI taxonomy): Eukaryota > Metazoa > Arthropoda > Insecta > Hymenoptera > Cynipidae > Andricus > Andricus curvator. The sequence continues at coordinate 441,023 of CAKNYM010052871.1, forward strand.
GATGAAAACTATTTTGGCCGGTTGGAAAGCTAATTTCTCTTACAAGCGCTTAATTCTGTCTTCGGAAACCCTAGCGTACCGGGTGACCGTAAAGTTACCACATAGTGAAATTTTCCTAACATCACAATAAAATGAATAAAAGCAATAGAATAAACATTTTAATTGTTGCAATTATGATTCTACGTTAACATTTTTGTTAATTTTTATATTTTCCTGTTTAAAAATATTATTTTTCAGGGTACGATCAATAACAAAATTAAAATATACAATTCATACAAAAATTTCAACGTAGAATTATTATTGCAACCATTTAAATCTTTATTTTATTTCGTTCACTTGATCCGCTGGGGAAAAACTCGGGCTGATGAACTAAAAATGCGCGATGTTCAAATTCAAAACTAAAAATATGATCTTTAATAATTTTTTTAAATTGTTTCCGAAGGGAATTACCAACCAATTTTGAAAGTATCCCAACTATTCAGCACCCAAATATACAACTCCTCGGTGAAAAAAAATCTGTAAAAAGCGAGGTCTGACTTTAAACGAAATCTGAATCTAGTTTAGTCCCAAGCCATGGTATTGTTTCATTTTAAATTATTTATTATTTCTATTTTTTACCTCATTTGGAACCAAGTTTCAGTCTAGGGAGTTGAACTCCCTTGAAAACATTCTAAACTACAAATACCAGGGCTTAAAACAAAAGAGGCTGAAATATATTGCCAAAGCGTCTTTTTCAAGAAATACCTCTCGATACCAAAAAAGTGTTTATTTATTCCGAGTAGCATTTCCAGTAATAAGTGATTTTGACTGTAAAAGTTGACAGGTTCTTTACAAAAGAAAAGTACTTCACGTGCGTGTAAAATAGGGTCTGAGTAATCGAAGATTAACTTTTCTTAGTGTACGAAAATCCAAATTACGGAGGCGTAATTTACTTGTATACTTCTTATAGGCTGTTCCATCCGTGGTAGCCCCACTTATTCCCGCAGTTCATAAGCTAATTATGTATTTTTATATTAAAGTAGCTTTACACTTAGGTTAAGAGCCTATAGATATATTAAATATATATATGAAACTATATATATATAAGAGTTATATAACCTTGGAGCACTCGGTATTTCTATCCAACTTCAATCGCTTAAAACTCGGTTAATACTGTATTTATTATTATTCTGTCTAGTTGCTAGTTCTAAGTTCCATCTCCAAATTTATAAAAAAGTCCTTGTCGACTAAAAATATTGACTATTTTTTAAGTTATTAAGTCTTAAATTTTCGAAGTGGGTGAGAAATTGTACGCGAGTGCTCTAAAGGAATGTGCGTTGCGCATACGAATCTTCGAGATTGAATCTTTACTATGCAGCATTCGAGTTTTAAAAGTAAAAAGGATTTGTCTCATTCCCTTTTAGAATTCATTTTTAATTTATAAGTTTTCAATTATTGTACTTTCAATAAAATTAAGAATTTGAGTTATAGTTTTCTTATTGTCTCGATTTACTATTAGCTTAGCGCGAATTAAGCAATAAAAATCCTCTCTCTTTTGAACTCTGTGCAGCACAAATACGCGAACAATCAACAAAAAAGCAATCTACTTTTCGAGTTTATTCAATAAGTAAATTTCATATCTCTACAAATTAGAGGTTAGGAGCAAAGAGATGGTTGTTGGTAGCACTGAGTAATTTTTCAAATCGCGCAATCGGATTGGTCGAAATCCCAGATGGCGGGTTTTACTGCTCATTGTTGCCAATTGAATTTTTTCATATATTCAAAGATAAGTAGAACATAAAAAATTTCTGTTTTAAAGTTCTTTCGAAAAGCAGAAGCTTTTTTTGGTGAATTGGTGCGAGCATTTTGAACTTTTAATTAGGATAGGTTGCAAGAATGAAGCATATTCGAAATTCATCGACAAACATTTGCAAATATATTCGGTTTTTCTTCTTAAAAAGGCGAATATTATCAAAACAGTCACAGAAGTCTAATGAGAGCGAGGGAGAGATTGTAAAAATAATTTTTAAAAAGAGGCGAAAACGTTTTTTCTCTTATTCGTCGTGATTGTGTCATCTTGCTACAAAAGTTAGTAGCAATTCGACGTTACGCTAATACTGTGACGAGCCAAATACCTTTTGAATGTAAAATTTAAATATATCGACTTCGAACTATCAAAGAATTGAATTAATTTTAAAATTTACCTTCCTTTTTAGTATTTAAAAGAAACTAAAGAAGATAAATTTTTAACTAAATAGTTAAATTTCGAACTAAAAAAAATAAATTTGAAATTTCAAAAAATTAAGTTTTTACTAAAAAAAAAAAAAAAAAAAAAAACGAAATTTCAACAAAATAGTTAAATATTTAAGCGAGGAGAAGAATTTTCAACAAAAATAACGCTTCGCCAACAAAAAATGAATTTTTAACAAAATACATCAATCTTCTAACATATAGTTTAATTTTCAATTAAAGAAGATAAATTTACAATAAAAAATGGGATAGTTGAATTTTTAAATAAAAAAAAAAATATTTTCTACCAAATAGTTTAATTTTCGACCTAAAAGGATAATTTTTCTACCAAGAATGGAATAGTTCATTTTTCAGTTAAAACAATAATTTCTAACCAAAAAAACTAATGTTAAAAAAATAGGTAAATTTTTAATTTAAAAGCTGAATATTCAATTAAAATGATAAATCTTAAAATGCAATATTTAAATTTTCAGTTAAAAAATAAATTTTTAACCAAAAAATACGAATTTTCAACCAAATAGTTGAACCCTCAACCAAAAAGGTGAATTTTCGTCAAAAAATATTAATTTTCTAACAAAAAGGACGAATTTTCAACAGAATAAATGAATTTTCTACAAAAAAAGACGAATTTTTAACAAAATACATGAATTTTCAACTAAATAGATAAATTTTAAATTAAAAAAGATACATTTTCTACCAAAAATGGAATAGTTCAATTTTCACTTGAAAAATTAATTTTCAACCAAAAAAACTAATTTTCAACAAATAGGTAAATTTGGAAACAAAGAGATGAATTTTCAACTTAAAAGAATAAATTTTCTACCAAAAATTGAATAGTGGTCAGTTTTCAGTTAAAAAATTATTTTTCAACCAAAAAATGCGAATTTTCAACCAACTAGTTGAATTCTCTACCAAAAAGATGAACTTTCAACGAATAAGATTAATTTTCTAACAAAAAAGACAAATTTTCAACAGAATACATGAATTTTCTACCAAAAAAGGAACATTTTTAACAAAATACATGAATTTTTATACCAAATAGTTGAATTTTCCATTAAAAAAGATGAATTTACAATCAAAAATAGAATAGTTGAATTTTTAACTAAAAAAGAAAAATTTTCTACCAAAAATGGAATGGTTCAATTTTTCAAAATATAAAGGATTTTCCCATCAAAAATAAGTTTTGCACCAAGAAGATTCATTTTATACCAAAAAGACGAGTTTTCAACAAAATGCATGAATTTTTGACAAAAATTTTGAATTTGGAAGCCAAAAGGACGAATTTTCAAACAGTTGAATTTTCAACAAAAAAGTTAATTGTCTATCAATTAGTTACATTTTCAACTAAATACTTTCATTTTTTACCAAGTTGTTGAAATAGTTGTATTTTCAATTTAAAGAGATAAATTTGAAATTTTCAATTAAAAAACTAATTTTCAACAAAATAGTAAAATTTTCAACCAAAGAGATGATTCTTCAACCAAAAAGATGAATTTTCAACTAAAATGATAAATCTACAATAAAAAAATTACTTTTTAACAGAATTTTCTACAAAGTAGATTAATTTTTAACTAAATGTGGTGAATTCTCAATGAAATCTTTAATAGTTGATATTTCAACGCAAACAGATTTTAATTTAAAATCATAAACAGTTGAATTCAACCAAAAAAGGCGAATTTTCCACAAAAAAAGTTGACTTTTGAATTAATTTTTAACCGGAAAAAAATCAATTTTTAACAAAAAGCATGTATTTTTAACCAAATACTTGAAATTTCAACAAAATAGTTCAGTTTTCAATCAAAAAGATGAATTTTGAAACAAGAATCTTAATTTTCTACCAAAAAATGAAATTTCAACTTTAATTAAATTAATTTTTAACAACAAAAAAACACTAATTTTCAACCAAAGAGATGAATTTTCAAATTAAAAAGATAAATTTTCCACGAAAAATGGAATAATACAGTTTTCAGTTTAAAAATTAATTTTCAACTAAGAAACAAAGATTTTTCAACAAAATAGTTAAATTTTCAACCAAAGTGATGAATTACAACTAAAATGATAAGTGTGCAACCAAAAAAATGTCTTCTTAACAAAATTGTTGAATATTCTACAAAGTAGATTAATTTTTAATAAAAAAAACTAATCTTCAACTAAAGAGATTAATTTTAAACTTTAAATGGTAAATTTTCCACCAAAAATTGAATAGTACAGTTTTCAGTTTAAAAGTTTATTTTCAACCAAGAAACAAAGATTTTTAAGTTTAATAGTTCAATTTTTAACCAAAGAGATGAATTTTAACTGAAATGATAAATCTTCAACAAAAAGAATAACTTCTCAACAAAATTGTTGAATATTCTACAAAATAGATTAATTTTTAATAAAAACAAACGAATTTTCAACTAAAGAGATGAATTTTCAACTTTAAAAGATAAATTTTCCATCAAAAATTGAATAGTACAGTTTTCAGTATGAACATTTATTTTCAACCAAGAAAAAAAGATTTTTCAACTAAATAGTTAAATTTTTAACCAAAGAGATAAACTTCAACTAAAGTGATGAATCTTCACAAAAAAAATAACTTCTTATCAAAATTGTTGAATTTTCTACAAATTAGATTGATTTTTCATTAAAAAAAACGAATTTTCAACCAAAGAGATGAATTTTCAACTTAAAAAGATAAATTTTCCACCAAAAATAGTATAGTAAAGTTTTCAATTAAAAAATTAATTTTCAAAAAGAAACAACAGACCGAATCCATTTCAAATCAGGCAGGGTTCTACACTTGAAATCGCAGAATCTCGCAGAGACGGATTATGTTGTTTTTTAGAGAAAATATTAGGCGATATGCATTTTTCCCATTTGCAAAAAAAAATTCTAGAAAGCTATGCGTATTTCAATTTTGTGCTTTATTTTTCAAAAAACTAGATTTTTTTCTCTAAACCTCCATATCTTTTGACCTAATTGAGAAATTTATTATTTTATTTTAATATCGTCTTCGTTCAAAATCCGCCAGGAAATTAAAAAAAGGTTCAAAATTAACAAGATGGAAGCGGTTTTTCTGAAAAAATTAAAAATCGATTTTCTCAAAAAACCTACCTTTAAATTTTTTGCCAATTTTTTTTTAACTTGTACTTTGATAATGAAGATATCTTGTAAGTTTGATGCTTGCTAAATAACTTTTGTAGCCAGTAGAATTCTTTTTTCTTACAATCGAATTTTCTACTTTTTCTTGGAAACAATGACAGATACGAAAAAATTTTTAAATAAAAGTTTGCACGTCTTAAAAAAGTTCTATCAAAAATGTCTCCTGTTCTTTTGCGATATTTTCCATAGTTTACGCGAAAAATTCGAAAATTACATGTTTAGGAGAAAAAAAAAATTTCTCCCGGCCTCAAAAATGGTTTAGCCCGCATGATGCTGAAAGATGCTTTTCTTCTATTAGTAGAAACTTTTAAAAAATATTTGTAAGAATAAAAAAGGTGAGGTTTTCCAGAAAATATTTTTTTCACGTTTTCAAATTTTGAAGAAAAAAATAAAAAAGAATATCTTGAAAACCCCACCTTTTTTATTCTTCTAAATATTTTTTAAAAGTTTCTACTAATAGAAGAAAGGCATCTTCTTAGCATCATGCGGGCTAAACCATTTTTGAGGCCGGGAGAATTTTTTTCTCCTAAAAATGTAATTTTCTAATTTTTCTCGTAAACTATGGAAAATATCGCAAAAGAACAAGAGACATTTTTCATAGAACTTTTTTAGAGAATTCTACTGGCTACAAAAGTTATTTAGCAAGCATCAAACTTAGAAGATATCTTCATTATCAAAGTAAAAGTTAAGAAAAAATTGACAAAAAATTTGAAGGTGGTTTTTTTGAGAAAATCGATTTTTAATTTTTTTCAGAAAAACCGCTGCCATCTTGCTAATTTTGAACCTTTTTTCAATTTCCTGGCGGATTTTTAAAGAAGACGATGAACGATATTAGAATAAATAATGAAAAAATAAATATCTCAATTGGGTCAAAAGTTATATAGGTTTACAGAAAAAAATCGAGTTTTTTGAAAAGCAAAGCACAACATTCAAATTCGCATAAGTTTTTAGAAAAAAATTTTTTTTTTGCAAATCGGACAAATACTTATCGCCTAATTTTCCCTAAGAAACAGCATATTTCGTCCCCGGAAGATTCTGCAATTTCAAGTGTAGAACCCTGCCTGATTTGAAATGGATTCGGTCAACGATTCTTCGAAAAATAGTTAAATTTTTAACCAAAGAGATGAATTTCATCTAAAATGATCAATCTTTAACCAAAAAATTTCTTCTTAACCAAATTGATTATTTTTCTTCAAAGTAGATTAATTTTTAACAAAAAAAAAGATTTTTCTACCAAAGAGGTAAGGTCTCAATGAAAGATTTAATAGTTGATATTTCAAACCAGATTTTAATTTTAAATCAAAAACAAAACAGATAAATTCAACCAAAAAAAGACGAAATTTCAACCAAATAGTTAAATCCTGAATAAAAAAGACGAATTCTCCACGAAACAGTTGACGTTTGAATTAATTTTCTACCGAAAAAAAAACGAATTTTTAACAAAATGCATGAATTTTCAATTATGGTTGAAAATCGCAAATATTTGGTTGAAAATTAATCTGTTTTGGTTGAGGATTTAAACGATTTTGTTGAAAATTCATCTTTTTTATTGAATTCAACTATTTTTGGTATAAAATTAAAATCTGTTGTTGGAAGTGGAACTACTTTGTTAAAAATTCATTTATTTGGTTGATGTTTCATGATTTTAGTTAAAACCCCCTTTTTTTGTTCAAAATTTAATTATTTCGTTGAAAATTATGTTTTCTAGATGAGAATTAATTGTCTTAACTGAAAATTTAACTCGTGTTTGGTTCAAAATTTATCTTCTCAAGTTGAAAATTAAAATATCTGGTTTAAAATTCCTGTATTTTATTGAAAACACGAATTTTGTGGGAGAATATTTAATCTTCTTGGTGACTAATTCATCCTTTTAGTTGAAAAATCCTTTAAAACTTCAAATATTTGGTTGAAAATTCATGTACTTTCTTAAAAATTCATCTTATTGGTTGAAAATTTGAAAATTGATCTTTTTGATTGAAAATGAGATTTTTCTTAATAGACTTAATTTTTGAAACTTTTGAAACTTGAACTATTTTCTTGAAAATTCACTTTTCTGTTGAAAATTCAATTATTTTAGTTGAAAATTATTTTTTTAAATGAAAATTTAACTATTCCAATTGAATATTCCATAATTTTAGTTGAAAATTCATCTGTTTGATTGAAAATTATTTATTAAAATGAAAATTTAACTATTCCAATTGAATATTCCATAATTTTAGTTGAATTTCGTTTATTGTGTTGAAAATTCGTCTTTTCTGGTAGAGATTAATTTTCTTGGTTGAAACTTTATTCCAGTTAAAGATTCATTATTTTAGTTGAAAATTCATCAATTTGGTTGAAACTCAATTTTTTTTAACTGAAAATTTAACTATTCCATTTTTTGTTGAAAACTGATTGTTTTTAGTTTGAAATTCAACTATTTGATTAAAAATCATCTGTTTTGTCGAAAATTTATATTTTTTGATATAAATTTAATCTTCTTGGTCGAAAATTATACTATTTCGTTGAAAATTTGATTTAATTTTATTGAAAATTAATTTTTTTTACTGAAAATTTAACTGTTTCATTTTTAGTTGAAAATTTACCTGTTTTGGGTGAAAATGTAACTATTTGTTGAAAATCCACTTTTTTTGGTAAAAGAGTACTCTCTAGTTGGAATTTCATCTTGTTAGTTAAAAATTAATTTCTTTGGTGGAGAATTCATTTGTTGAAAATTCGTTTGTTTTTTGTTTGGAAATTTATTTAACTAACTGAAAATTATCCTACTTCATTTTTGGTCGAAAATTCATCTTTTTAGTTTGAAATTCATGTATCTGGTTAAAAATTAAATTTTGTTTAGTTAAAGATTCATCATTTTATTTGAAAATTCACTTTAACGCTATTCCATTTTTTGTGGAAATTTTACCTTTTTTGACAAAAATGTAATCTTTTTTGTTAAAAAATTATACGTTTAGTAAAAAAACTATTATATTTTTTATTAAGAATTCATTTCTTTCATTCAAGAAAAATGTTTAGTTGAAAATGCGTTTTATTTGTTAATAGAAAATTCATCTTTTGGATTGAAGAATCCACTATTTGCAAAAAATTTTATATTTTTGGTTGAAAATTCATCATTGTGATTAAAAAATAATTTATTTGGTTGAAAATTCGTTTCTTTTTAGTTGAAAATTAATTTTTTAACTGAAGATATAACTATTCCATTTTCGCTTGAAAATTTATATTTTTAGTTGAAAATTAATTAATTTTGCTGAAAACACATTTGTTTAAATTTACTTTTCTAACTGCAAATTGAAATATTATATTTTTGGTTTGTAAATTTATCTTTTTTAGTTTAAAATTGAATTATTTTGTTGAGAATTCATTTTTTTGGTTGAAAATTGATTGTCTTAACTGAAAATTTAATTCTTCTTTTTTTGGTTGAAAAAAATATTTTTTTGAAAATTCGTTCTCTTTTTGGTTGAACATTTATTTTTCGGACATTTTAACTATTCTAATCTTGAAAAATTCATTTCTCTGGTTGAAAATTTATCTTTTTGACTTGAAAACCAAACGTAAAAGTGTTTTCTTAAATATATTTAGAAACAAAATTTATTTTGCCAAAGTTCCTCCTCGAAATTAATAAGAATTAATTTCAATTATTTCCAATTTGAAAATTCGCGCCAAAATTGTTTTGTTATTTTCTTATTATAAATATCTCTAGCGAACATCTGTTTTTTATTCAGTGTCACTTTGAAGTTTTAAAATAGAAATTCCCCTTCCGGGACGATTTTCCATTCATAAATAGTAGACGATTCGTATCACCGCCATTTTGAATCCCGAGTCAATATAACCTCCCTTATTATCAATTTCTCGATCCCACCTTTTACTCCATCACCTACCCATAATTTCATTTCGACACTCTTAAATATTTTTCACCTTATTCTTCTCTCTTTTTTATTAATACAACCCGAAAAAAGGAAGAACACTCTATTTTCAGGAATACATTTGACTACAGCTGTAAAATACGCAGTGGACAGCTGATCAGTCGACTCGACGGTTCGTCGGCTATCATCGCCTTTAAAAATATTTTAAAAACCCTTTAAAAACTATTTTTAGTGTCTCAAAGTGCCTTAAAAACTTGTCAACAAGTGGTGGGAAAATTGTGAAATAAAAAGTGTTTTTTCGTGTCGAAAAGTAATCGAGAATTTTTGGGAATTGTTGTTCCGAGAAGCCAACTTTTGCACCTTTCAATGGTTGCCGTTCGGTGAGTTTTAATTTTTATAATCTAAACACTTTTGGGCTTTTAATGATTGTTTATGAGGGAACTTTTATTTTGAAAAATTATAGGATTTATTTGGGAAAATCGAGATACCGGTAAATTTTATTGTTTCATTTGGGTTTTTTGCTCCACGCGGCACGAAAATACACCTGCGATGGAATGCGACTTGAGTTTAGTCGGGGGTGCAATAATAACAAGAAACAGACAATTTTGGCACTTGTGACCGTGGTGAAATCCACACTTTATAAATTGGCAGATTTCCTCCTCAAAATATTGGTTCCGGTGTCAATTTTGCGGAGGACAGGAAGATTTTGGAGACTTTTTTAGGTTAGGATAGTTCTTTAAATTTTAAAGGGATGAGAAATGGATTAAATATCAGGGTGACTACCCTACCTGGCGAACCTGAAATTGTCAGGTATTTTTTTTTAAAGTCAGGGAATTTTTTCGAGAGTGTGCTATTTTTTTTTTAATTGCAATATAATGTTGAAGAACAAAATTTTTACATTTGTAAAAATAGCTTTATATTACTATATTTCACTATTTTGTTGAAAATTATTTGTTTTTTGTTTGTTTGAAATTAATTTTTTTAACTGTCAATTTAACCGTTCCATTGTTGGTTGAAAATTGATCGTTTTTAATTGAAAATTCAAGTATCTGTTTGAAAATTCATGTATCTTATTCACATTTTTTTTTGAGAATATTAATCTTCCTGATTGAAAATTCATATTTTTGCTGGAAAATTCAGCAGTTTGCAATTTTTTTTCTCTTTTTCCGGAAAAATATTTTGGTTGAAGATTCATTATTTTAATTGAAAATTCGTCTCCTTAGTTAGCTAATAACTCTTTTCTTGAAAATTTGTTGTTGTTTTTTTTTTTTTTTTTTGAAAATTATTTTTGCAACCAACAATTTAAATATTCTATTTTTGGTTGAAATTTGATTTTTTTAGGTGATAATTTCTAGTATCTGGTTGAAAATTCATGTATTTTGTTAAAAATTCGCGTCTTTTTTTGTAGAAAATTAATATTCTTGGTTGAAAATTCATATTTTTGTTGAAAATTCAATATTTTTCAATTTTTTCTCTCTCTTGACGGAAAAATCTTTTAGTTGAAGATTCGTTATTTTAATTGAAACTTCATCACTTTAGTTGAAAAATGAGTTATTTTGGATTCTTTTTTCGATTTTTTAGTTGAAAATTCAAGTATCTGGTTGAAAATTCATGTATTTTGTTCAAAATTCGCTTTTTTAGTGTAAAATAATCTTTTTGGCTGAAAATTCATTTTTTAGCTTGACAATTCAACAGTTTGCAATTTTTTCTTCGTCTCTTGATGAAACATTTTTTGGTTGAAGATTCATTATTTTAATTGAAAATTCATCTCTTAGTTGAAATTATGTTGTAAATCAGTTTTTCCTTTGGCTAAAAATTAATTTTTTACTGAAAATTTAACTATTTCAGTTGAAACTTTAACTGTGTCCTTGAAAAATTGTTATTTTTTTGCAAATTAATTTTTTTAACCAAAAATTTAACTTTTATTTTTGGTTGAATTTTTTTTTTTTGTTTAGTTGAAAATTCAAGTATCTGGTTAAAAAATCCTGTATTTTTTCAAAATTATTTTTTTTTTGTAGAAAATTAATCTTCTTGGTTGAAAATTCATATTTTTGCTTAAAAATTCCACAGTTTGCCATTTTTTCTCTCTCTTGACGGAAAAATCTTTTGGCTGAAGATTCATTATTTTAATTGAAAATTCATCTCTTTAGTTGAAAAAGGAGCTATTTTGAATTCATTTTTTCTCTGGCTGTAAATAATTTTTTTACTGAAAATTTAACTATTCCTTTTGAAACTTGAACTATTTTCTTGAAAATTCATTTTTCTGTTGAAAATTCAATTATTTTAGTTGAAAATTATATTTTTAACTGAAAATTTCACTATTCAAATTGAATATTCTATAATTCTAGTTGAAAATTATTTTTTCGATTCAAAATTCAATTATTTTAGTTGAAAATTCATCTTTTTGGTTGAAAATTATTTATTAAAATGAAAATGTATCTATTCCAATTGAATATTCCATAATTTTAGTTCAAAATTCATATCTTTAGTTGAAAATTTTTTTTTCAACTGATAATGTAACTATTCAATTTTTTTTTGCCAATTTATCTTTTTTAGTTGAAAATTCGTGTATTGTGTTGAAAATTCGTCTTTTTTCATCATTTGAGTTGAAAATTCATCTTTTGGGTTTAAGAATCAACTATTCCAGTTGAAGATTCATTATTTTAGTTGAAAATTCATCAATTTCGTTGAAACTTAATTTTTTTTAATTGAAAATTTAACTATTCCATTTTTGGTTGAAAACTAATTGTTTTTAGTTTAAAATTCAACTATTTGGTTGAAAATTTATCTTTTATAGTAGAAAATTCAGCTATTTGATTAAAAATCATCTGTCTTGTTGAAAATGCAATATTTTTACCTGAAAAGTTAGTTATTCCTTAAAATCTTCGAAATCTTACTAAAGTCCCCTGATATCCTTCAAAATTCGTGAAAATACTTCAGTACCAGTTGAAATCCGTAAAAATCCTTTGAAACCCCGGTTAATACTTTAAAATCTCTTGAAATCCGGTGAAATCATCGAAACCCCTTTTATATCTCTTAAAAACCGTTAAAATCCTTTGAAATTCCCTGAAATCTTTTGAAATCTCTTGACGTCCGTTAAAATCTTTGTAAATCATTTTAATACACTTTAAATTCTTTCAAATGTTCGAAATCTTGTTAAAATCCCCTGATATCCTTCAAAATTCGTGAAAGTACTTCAATATCACCTATAGTTAAAATCCTTGAAACTCCGTGAAATATTTCAAAATCTTACGATATCCCTTGAAATCATTGAAATATTTTGAAATCTTATAATATATTAAAATCCTTTATAATATCAGGAAATCCTTTTAAATTCCGTTAAATCTTTTGAGATCTTACGAAATTGTCTAAAATCTGTGGATATATACTTCGGAATCTTTTTAAATCTCTCAAAATCCTTTGAAATGTTTGAAATCCCCTGAAATCTTATGAAATCTCTTCAAATCCCTTTAAATCTTCGAAATCACATGAAATCCTTTAGAATCCCTTAAAATCCCTAAAAAACTTTTTGAAATCCTTCAGAAATTTTACTAGATTTCAAAGGATTTCAAGCCTTTGAAATCGAGTAAAATTTCAGGAAATCTGATTAAACTCCTTGAAATTCCTTAATATCTTGTAAAATCCCTTGACAAATTTAGATTCTCTCTGAAATTGTACTAGGTAATTTCTCCAAACTCTTGAAATCTTTTTAAATAATTTCAAATCCTACCCTGAAACTTTTGTAAACCCATGAAATCTTTTGAAATTCCTTGAAATCTCTTTTACGGTGAAAATAATTGATATATTTTTTATATCTTGAGTAAAAATATAGAATCTTACGCAAGAAGGGGGCAGGGGTAATAAAAATCTTACGAATCCTTACAAATAGGGAGGGAGGGGCCTCAAATTTTAAAAATCATTCTCAAGTAATTAATGGACGTTCCCTAATTAAATAATTAAATTATTTAAAAACAATAAAAGTTTTTTTTCTGATGCAAATTGAAGCAGCTGTTACTGATGGTATTTTCACTCGAGTTGGCAAGAAATCAAATTCAACAATTAACATTCGACACTTCAAAGTTGGAATGAATCAAGACAAAGTAAAAAAGATTGAAGAATAAAAATAGGTCATTAAATATTAATATATTAGTCAGTAAATTAATTAACGAAATACACAACAAGTTTGTTTAAAATTTTGAGTAAAGAATATTCCCAAGTTCTGGATATATTTTTTTTTAACTGAGCTATTACTATTTATACAAAATTAATTTATGGTCATTATTTAATTTTGATTTTTTGACTGAATTCTGTGATAAAAGGGAATTTAGAGGGACTACAAGTACAAAAGTAGTCGAGAGTCTCGTGGTGGTTGTGAAAAAGGAAAAAGTCGAATTTCCGTCTGCTGCTAAGATATTTGTGTCATGAAATGCTCCGCACTTTAGACTGTTTAGACGGCCCTGTTTTCGTCTACTCTGCACAATTTTCTTTTTAAAGGGATTTCAGACTTCATACTCTTTCCCCTATTCCCCTCTTTCCCCCCTTTTTACTACTACTGATATTTTTGGTTCAGAATTCTTTTGATTTGATTCAAAATTGTACTTTTTGGTTAAAAATTTAATTATTTTGTTAGTAACTCAACTATTTTGTTAAAAAGTCCTATTTTTTGGATTGAAAACTCAATTCTTTTGTTCAAAACTCAACGTTCTTCTGAAAAATTCATCCTTTTGGGTTGAATTCAACTGTTCTTTTATTTTTAATTAATGTTTGTGTGTGGAAACATCAACTATTATATTTTTCGTGGAGAATTCATATTTTTTTTTCTTGAAAATTTAACTACTTGGTTAAAAATTCATTTTATTGTTTGAAGATTTATATAATTGGTTGAAAATTCAATTATTTTGTTAAAAATTCATTTTTCTGGTTGAAAATTCATCTCTTTTGTTAGAAATTTCATCTTTTTTGGTTAAAAATGCAGCTGCTTGACAAAAAATTAATCTGTTTTGGTTGAGGATTCAACCATTTTGTTGAAAATTCGTCGTTTCTGGTTGAATTCAACAATTTTTGATTTTAAATAAGAAACTTTTTGGTTTGAAATATCAACTATTATATTTTTTGTTGAGATTTAATCTCTTTTTTTGATGGAAATTTAACTACTTGGTTTAAAGTTGAACAACTTTTTGAAAAATTCATTTTATTGGTTAAAGATTTATATCTTTGGTTGAAAATTTAATTTTTTGTTGAAAATTAAACTATTTTGTTAAAAAGTCACCTTTTTTTGGTTGAAAATTTAGCTGTTTTGTTGAAAATTCAACTGTCTTCTGAAAAATTCATCCTTTTTGGTTGAATGTGACTGTTTTTCATTTTGAATTAAAATCGTTTTTGGTGGAAGTATCAACTATTATATTTTTTGTTCAGAATTCATTGAAAATTCATCTCTTTTGTGAGAAATTTCATCTTTTTTGGTTAAAAATACAACTGCTTGACAAAAAATTAATCTAATTAAAATCTTTTTGGTTTGAAATATCAAATATTATATTTTTCGTTGAGAATTCATCTTTTTTGTTGAAAATTCAAATACTTGGTTGAAATTTAAACTACTTTGTTAAAAATCCATGGTTTTGGTTAAAGATTCATCTCTTGGCTTGGAAATCTAATTATTTCGTTGGAAATTTTTTTGGTTGGAAATTGTTTTAACTGAAAATTCAACTAATTATTTCAAAATCTTACATTTTGTTGAAGATTCGTCTTTTTGTTTGAAATAACTATTTTTTATTAAAAATTAAACTATTTTTGTTGAATGCCAACTATTATTCTTTTTTTTATTAAAGACTCAGCTCGTTGATCGAAAACGTAATTATTTTGTTGAAAATTCATTTTTTTTTATTTGAAAATTCATCTATTTTAGTAGAAATTTCATCTTTTTTGTTTGAAAATGCAACTGTTTGACAAAAAATTATTCTGTTTTGGCTGAGGACTTGAATATTTTGTTGAAAATACCTCGTTGTTGGTTGAAATAACTATTTTCGATTAAAAATTAAAGTATTTTTTGTTGAATGTCAACTATTTTTTTTTCTTTGAGAATTCCACCTTTTTGGGTTGAAGATTCATCTCGTTGTTTAAAAATTCGATTCTTTTCTTGAAAATTCATTTTTATGATCGAAAATTCATCTCTTTTGGTAGAAATTGCATCTGTTTTTGTTGTGAATTAAACTATTTTGTTGAAAATTCGTCGTTTTTGGTTTAATTAAACTGTTTTTGATTTAAAATTAAAATTGTTTTTGTTTGAAATATCATCAATTGTATTTTTCATCGATAATTCATGTTTTTTGGTTGAATAGTGAACTGTTTTATTGAAAATTAGTTTTTTGTTGTTGAAAATTAACTTTTTAACTGCAAATTGAACTAGTTTGTTAAAAATTCATGTATTTCGTTGTAGACTTTTGTCATTTTAGGTTGAAATAACTGTTTTTGATTTAAAATTAAAATTATTTTTGGTTGAAAAGTCAATTATTATATTTTTTGTTACGAATTCAAACCTTTTGGATTGAAGATTCATCTCGTTGGTTGAAAATTTAATTATTTTATTGAAAATCCGTCTTTCATCGTTAAATTAAACTGTTTTTTTACTTAAAATTAGAATCTCTTTGCTTGAAATGTCTACTAGGATATTTTTCGGTGAGAATGCATCCATTTTTCATTAAAAATTCATATTTATTGGTAGAGAAGCGATCTTTCTTGGTTTAAAAGAAACTTTTTCATTTGCAAATTCAACCCTTTGGTTTAAAATTGATTTTTCTAAGTTGAAAATACAACTATTTGTTTAAAAATTCGATGTACCTGAAATTCTGAACGTTCGAATGAACGAAATCTGTTTTCCCAATTCTGCTTTATTTAAAAATATTGTTCCAACTACAATTTAAAATAATGATTTATAAGTTTTTTTTGCAACCTATAATTTTTGAAATAAAGAAATAAATATTTTAGCACTGTTTCTAATTTACAGAGCTACCAGTAAAAAATTTCGTTCATTTGAACGTTCAGAACCTCAAGTACATAAAATTCGACTAATTTGTTAAAAATTATTATTTTTTTTTTAAATTAATTCGTTTAACTGCAAATTCAACTATTTAATTGAAAATTCTTGTATTGTGTTAAGATTCGTCTATTTTGATTGAAATAACATTTTTTTATTTAAAATTAAAATCTTTTTTGGTTGAAAAGTCAATTCATATATTTTTTTGTCAAAAGTGCAAAATTTTTAGATTAAAGATTCATCTCGTTGGTCGAAAATTTAATTATTTTGTAGAAAACTAATTTTTCTAGTTGAAAATTCATCTTTCTTTTGGTAGAAATTTAATCTTTTATTTTGTTCAAAATGCAATTGTTTGACTAAAAATTAATTTTGTTGAAAATTCGTCGTTTTTGGTTGAATTGAACTGTTTTTGATTTTAAATTAAAAACTTTTTGGTTTGAACTATCAACTATTATATTTTTCGTTGAGGATTCATCTTTTTTGGTTGAAAATTCAACTACTGGGTTGAAGTTAAACTACTTTGTTAGAAATTCATTGTTTTGGTTAAAGATTCAACTTGTTGGCTGAAAATTTACTATTTTGTTAAAAAAAAAATTTTTTTGTTGGAACTTAACTTTTTGAACCAAAAGTTGAACTATTTGTTTAAAAATTCTTGTATTTTGTTGAAGATTCGTCTTTTTTCGTTGAAATAACTATTTTTGATGAAAAATTAGAGTATTTTTGTTGAAATGTCAAATATCATTTTTTTTTAGAGTATTAAACCTTTTTGGATTGAAGATTCATCTCGTTGGTCGCAGATTTGATTATTTTGTTGAAAATTCGTTGTTTTTGTTTGAATTCAACTGTTTTTTATTCAAAATAAAAATCTTTTTGGTTGAAATATTGACTATTATATTTTTCGTTGATAATTTATATTTTTTGGTTGAAAACTCAACTAATTCGTTGAAATTTGATGTATTTTTGTTGAAAATTCGTCGTTCTTTGTTGAATTAAACTGTGTTTTATTTCAAATTCGAATATTTTTCCTTGAAATGTCAACTATTATTGGTTTAAATTGAATTTTTTTGTTTGCAAATTCAACCTTTTGGTTGAAAATTCGTCTTCTTTGCTTCAAATACTTACGCACATTCATTTTATTTAAAAGAATGTTAAAAAAATTTTGGGCTATGAAGTCTGGGATTAACCCATTACGCTTTTCACTTTTTCTTATTTTTTCATTTCAAAAAGTAGGAATTTTTGTATTTTAATACTTTTCAAATGAGAAGTTAATATTGTAAAAATTGCTATTAATTAATGAAGGATTATAAATGTTAATTTATTTATCAATCCGAAAGTAATAGAATAAAATTCTCGATTTGAAGATTGGGAATTTAAAAACTGCATTCTGCAATATTATAAATAAGAACAAATAATTAAAAATTTAGAAGTAATTGATATAGTTACATTCGCCAATTAAGTGGCGGAAGAAAGTACTATATCTTCAGGGAAATTAATTCACTCCTTCATTTTATAAACGCCTGGCTACTTGCCAAATCCGGATTCCTTTGCTTTTTTCTTGATTCGGTCCAGCTCATGCCAAATCTCGTGGACTGGGTTTCGCTCTTACTATGTTAGCACCTCCAATTGCTCTCTATTTCGCGATTCTGTTTCAATAGAATTGCAAAATTATATTAAATTCAATAATAGCATTTTATCAAATAATTAGGTCGAAAATCCAACTGTTTTGTTGAAAATTCGTCGTTTTGGGTTAAAAAGTCATCTATTTTAGTAAAAATGGCATCTTTTTTGGTTAAAAATTACAACTGTTTGGTTGAAAATTAATCAGGTTTTTTTTAAGGATTCAATTATTTTATTGAAAATTCGACTTTTTTTCTTGAACCCAACTGTTTGTGGTTTAAAATTAAAATCTTTTTTGGTTAAAAATTAATATTTTATGGTTGAAACTTAATTCATTTTAACTGAAAAGTCTACTATCATATTTTTGGTCCAGAATTATCCCTTTTGGTTACAAATTCTACTTTTTGGTTAAGAATTTCATTATTTTTTAGAAAATACAACTAGTTCTTAAAAAGTCATCTTTTGTCGTTAAAAGTTAATTCTTTTTATAAGAAAAGTCAGTTATTATATTTTGGGTGTAGAATTCATCTCTTTTGGGTAAAAACTCTACTATTTAGTTGAAAATTTGGTTATTTTGCTGAAAATTCAACTATTTTCTTAATAAGTCATCTTTTTTGGTCGAAAGTTCAACGGTTTTTTTTAACATTTGTCTTTTTAGATAGAAAGTCCGTCCTTTTGAATTGAAAATTCATCTCTTATGCTTGAAAGATAATTATTTTTAATTGATAAGTCTACTATCATATTTTTGGTTCAGAATTCATCTCTTCTGATTAAAAATTCTACTATTTGGTTGAAAATTTCATTATTTTATTGAAAATTCAACTGTTTTGTTGAAAATTGAACTATTTTCTTAAAAATACATGTGTTTTGGGTGAAAGTTAATATTTTTATTTCAAAAGTTAATTATTATATTTTAGGATGAGAATGAATCTCTTTTGAATAAAAATACTACTATTTGGCGGAAAACTTCATTATTTTGTTGATAATTGAAACATTTTATTAAGAAGTCATTCTTTTTTGGTTGAAAATTTAAATTTTTTGTTTAAACAGCCCTGTTTCTGGTTAGAAAATCCGTCGTTTTGGAGTGAAAATTCATCTTCTGGTAGAAAAGTTATATGTTTTGGTTGTAAATATATCTTTTTTGGTTGAAAGTTAATTCTTTTTATTTCAAAAGTCAAGTATTATATTTTAGGTTGAGAATTCATCTCCTTTGGTTACATATTCTACTATTTGGTTGAAAATTTTATTATTTTGTTAAAAATTAAACTATTTTCTTAAAAAACCATGTTTTTTGGTTGAAAATTTATCTTTTATGATGGTTGAAAGATAATTCTTTTAATTAAAAAGTCTACTATCATATTTTTGGTCTTGAATTCATCTCTTTTGGTTACAAATTCTACCATTTGGTTGAAAATTTAATTATTTTGTTGAAAGTTCAACTATTTTCTTGAAAAGTCATCTTTTTTGGTTGAAAGTTAATTTTTTTAATTAAAAAGTCAGTTATTATATATAAGGTGGAGAATTCATCTCTTTTGGTTAATAATTCTACTATTTGGTTGAAAATTGAATTATTTTGTAGAAAATTCAACTATTTTTTTTAAAAGTCATTTTTGTTTGGTCGAAAATTTAACTTTTTTGTTTGAACTCTTTTTGTTTCATCTTTTGGTAGAAAAGTCGTATTTTTTGGTTGAAAATTTATCTTTTTCGATTGAAAGTTAATTCTTTTTAATTGAAAAGTCTATCATATTTTTGGTCCAGCATTCATCTCTTCTAATTAAAAATTCTACTATTTAGTTGAAAATTCCATAATTTGTTGAAAATTCAACTATTTTGTTAAGAAGACATCTTCTTTGGTTGAAAGTTCATCTTTTTTTTATATTCGTCTTTTTGGATAGAAAATTCATCTTTTGGTAGAAAAGTCATATTTTTTGTTTGAAAATTCATCTTTTATGGTTGAATGATAATTCTTGTTAATTGAAAAGTTTACTATCAAATTTTTGTACCAGAATTCATCTCTTCTGGTTAAAAATTCTACTATTTGGTAGAAAATTTCATAATTTGTTAAAAGTTGAACTATTTTCTTAAATATTTTAACAAAAAATCATATTTTTTTGATCGAAAATTTTACTGTTTTGTTTGAAAATTCCTCTTTTTGGATAGAAAATCGGCCCTTTGGGATTGAAAATTCATCTTTTTGTAGAAAAGTCGTCTTTTTGGTTGAAAATGGATTTTTTTGTTGTTGAAAATTTTTTTTTTTTTAGTTGAAAGTTAATTCTTTTTATGTGAAAAGTCAGTTATTGTAGGTGATTTTGGTTCCGCAGTCATCTCGTTTTTTTTTAAGTTCTACTATTTAATTTAATTATTTTGTTGAAAATTCAACTATTTATTAAAAAGTCATCCTTTTTTGGTCGAAAATTTAACTTTTTTTTAACATTCCTCTTGTTGGATAGAAAATCCGTCCTTTTGTCGTGAAAATTCATCTTTTGGTAGAAAAGTTGTATTTTTTGGTTGGAAAATTGATCTTTTTTGGTTGAAAGTTATTTCTTTTTATTTGAAAAGGCAGTTATTATAGGTATTTTTGGTCCCGATGTCATCTCGTTTGGTTAAAAATTCTACTATTTGGTTGAAAATTTTATTATTTTGTTAAAAATTCAACTAATTTCTTAAAAAGTTATATTTTTGGTCGAAAATTTAACTGTTTTGTTGAACATTCGTCCTTTGGATAGAAAATTTATCCTTTTGGATTGAAAATTCATCTTTCTTGGTTGAAAAGTCAACTATTTTTTGTTGAAGTTTAATCTTTTTTGTTTGAAAAGTCAGGTATTATATTTTTGGTTCAGAATTCGTCTATTTGGTTAAAAATACTATTATTTTCTGGAACATTTTTGGATATAAAATCCGCCCTTTTGGATTGAAAATTCATCTCTTGGTAAAAAAGTCATCTTTAAAATTTTTTTTTTAAATTCGTTCATTTGTTTGAAGATTTATCTTCGTGGGTTGCAAAGTCAACTGTTTAGTAGAACATTCCAATTTTTTGTTAAAAATTAGTCTCTTTTGCTCGAAAGTTCAACTTATCGGTTGTAAATGCACCTGGTTGAAAATTAATTGTTTCAGTTGAAAATTTAACTGTTTGGTTGAAAATTCATCTTTTTTGTTTGAAAATAACCTTTTTTGTTGAAAATGCAATATATTTCGACTCGAAATCTTAGTAATATGGTAACTATATTAATGATATTTAAAAAAAATTATTCCCCTATAATTCACTTATTTTCTTGAAAAATCACCCTGTTTCCCCTGTTTTGAGAGCATTTTGCGGTGTAAAATCTGAAATCATGTTTACAACAATTTACAATAGATAATTTACCTTAGATTTCTAAAATGTTTAATTTTTTTCAAAAATATACATAATAAAGCATATGAGTATTGAATAATAATCATTATAAACGCCTAAAAGTTAACCGGGCAAAATGTAAATTTTGAACGGGAAAAGGGGGATATAGCCTGGAGTTTTTTTAAGAGTTAAAAGTACAAAAATACAGATTGGGGGTTTTTAAAACTGGAATGGGGTGCTTTTACATTGGGAAGTTTAGAAATTTAAAAATAAGTTCGAATCATTTTTGATAGAAAAAAGCAAATAAATGAAAGATTATCTGGCAATGGTGCACGTGCAGCTGAGAATTTGGAGGGGAGAGCACGTGCGAATGTGAATTTAAAGGCGCGTGGCACTAGCGAGGCTCAGTGCCGGCTAATTATGTGCCACTTACACATCTTACTTGTTTCTATATAGATGTTTTTTTTGTTTTCTTTTTCTGTTTCTACGTGTTGAATGGCACGCGGCACAGGTGTCCGAACGACAAAGAATGGTTCTACCATCTACATTCTACCCAGTTCCAAAATTGCTTTCTTCTTTTAAAAAAATAGGTCAAGCAGCCGGGGTTATAAATAAAGATTCCTTTCCCTTCCAGTAAAATGCATCTGCAACAGAGCTTTCGAGGAACTTTGGACTTTTTCTAATTTCTGATGTTTCGATTTTAATCAACTTTGATAATTTAATGTTCATTTACAAGCTTGGTATAAAAAAGTCGTAAAATTTCAAATTAATACTGTACTCAGGGTGGCCGTTGGAGCGGGAAACCGGGAAATGGCCGGGAATTTTATGAAACCGGGAAATGACGGTGAATTTATTTTTTGACCGGGAATTTGACAAATTTTTAAACAATAAAAATCTGCCCAACTTTGATTTTAACCGTTTTTTTAAATAATTAGTTAAATTGTTATCTTTTTCTATTATATCATTCAGTTTATAATGCGTAATTCGAAAATCTTTCACTTAAAAAATTTTCATTTTAGATTTTAATTTTTAAGCGCGCAAACAATTAAAAATTAGAAGCTTTTGAAATCGAAGATTTTGGATAACAAATATATTTAGTTCATCAACTGTGAATATAAATTAATTAATTATTTTTAAAATTTAACTGTACTTGCAGGATTAATAAGTGAATAATAATTGATTTTACAAGACGATTCGGAATCAGTTCACAATTTTACAATTTCAAGACTTTAACGTTAAAAATTAAACTGTTTCAATTGGCTTTTATTAAATTTCAAATATTGTTTCAGTCTAAAATGTTCCATTTTAAACCATTCAATTCGACATTTTTTAATTAATAAAAAGAACAATTACTTAATATTTAGAAATATCAGACTGTTTATTTAAAATTAGTAATTATATATCAAATATTTAAAACTAAAAACTAAACTTTGAACGTTACATTTTTAATTGTTCTATTAAAAAAAAATTTAATTTGTAAGTTAAATTGTTGAATTTTGATGTATAAATAAAAATTGAACACCTATTATTCTTAGAAAAAATTCGAGCAAGTTGAAAAAAAAATTATTTAAAAATTTGAAGTAAGTTCAAATATTTTAAACGAAGTGTTTCCGATGTCCCGGAAGTTAGATCCGCAAACTTATTTTTTCAAACAAATGAAAGTTGTGCTAAATTGTGCTAGACTTGTGCTGATTTGTGCCGTAAACAGTTTTTTCAAAAATAAAAAATTACGGGCACAATTTTTGAAAAACGTTTTTTTTGCTAGATCTGCAACTTCTTACTAGAGCAAAAAGAAAGGTTGTGCTAGGCGGCTCGAAGTATACACAATTTTATGCTGGAAAGAAAAATTCCAAAAACCTAACTGTTACCGAAAAAAAACCAAAAACCAAAAAATTGTATTATTTTCAAAAATTTCCAAAAAATAAAACTTGTGCTGGGTTGTGCTAGACAAACGCAATCTTTATTTCCTCTAACAAAATTACGTGAGATCAACAGTTCTCATATTAAAACGTAAAACTCAAAAAACATAAAAGATCCAAGAATAGTCAAATTTCGAAAAAATAAGACTTGTGCTGGGTTGTGCTCGACAAACGCAGTCTTTATTCCCTCTAACAAAATTACGTGAGATCAACAGTTCTCATATTAAAACTCAAAACGTAAAACTCAAAAAACATAAAAGATCCAAGAATAGTCAAATTTCGAACAAATAAGACTTGTGCTGGGTTGTGCTCGACAAAAGCAGTCTTTATTCCCTCTAACAAAATTACGTGAGATCAACAGTTCTCATATTAAAACTCAAAACGTAAAACTCAAAAAACATAAAAGATCCAAGAATAGTCAAATTTCGAAAAAATAAGACTTGTGCTGGGTTGTGCTCGACAAATGCAGCCTTTATTCTCTCTGACAAAATCACATGAGATCAACAGTTCTCATATTAAAACTCAAAACGTAAAACTCAAAAAACATAAAAGATCCAAAAATAGTCAAATTTCGAAAAAATAAGACTTGTGCTGGGTTGTACTCGATAAACGCAGTCTTTATTCGCTCTAACAAAATTACGTGAGATCAACAGTTCTCATATTAAAACTCAAAACGTAAAACTCAAAAAAACATAAAAGATCCAAAAATAGTCAAATTTCTAAAAAATAAAACTTGTGCTGGGTTGTGCTCGACAAATACAGTCTTTATTCCCGCTGACAAAATCAAGTGAGATCAACAGTTCTCATATTAAAAACTCAAAACGTAAATCTCAAAAAACATAAAAGATCCAAAAGTTTTGAGTTTTAATATGAGAACTGTTGATCTCACGTGATTTTGTCA
>CAKNYM010052871.1:465069-486208 GCA_932195095.1 Andricus curvator
GTTTTGAGTTTTAATATGAGAACTGTTGATCTCACGTAATTTTGTTAAAGGGAATAAAGACTGCGTTTGTCTAGCACAGCCCATCACAAGTTTTATTTTTTCGAAATTTTTGAAAATAATACAATTTTTTGGTTTTTTTTTTCGGTAAGAGTTAGGTTTTTGGAATTTTTCTTTCCAGCACAAAATTGTGTATACTTCGAGCCGCCTAGCACAACCTTTCTTTTTGCTCTAATAAGAAGTTGCAGATCTAGCAAAAAAAACGTTTTTCAAAAATTGTGCCCGTAATTTTTGATTTTTGAAAAAACTGTTTACGGGACAAATCAGCACAAGTCTAGCACAATTTAGCACAACTTTCATTTTTTTGAAAAAATAAGTTTTCGGATCTAACTTTCGGGACATGTGTTTCCGTGTACCTACAAAATCCAGCTATTCGTATCGAAATTTCGGTGCGAATAAGCCAAAGCCTAATTAAAAACCAAATATAGATTTTTGCAGATTTCGATCAAAAAATTTAGAAGCTTTTTAAGAATTGTGAAAGGCTTAAAAAGAATTTATTACTTAATATTTAGAAATATCAGACTGTTCATTTAAAATTAGTAATTATATATCAAATATTCAAAACTAAAAACAAAAAACTAAACTTTGAACGTTAGATTTTTAATTGTTCTATTTAAAAAAACTTAATTTGTAAGTCAAATTGTTGAATTTTGATGTATAAATAACAATTGAACACCTATTATTCTTAGAAAAAATCCGATTAAGTTGAAAAAAAATTATTTAAAAATTTGAAATAATTTCAAATATTTTGAACGAAGTGTCTACGTGTACCTACAAAATCCGGCTATTTGTACCGAAATTTCGGTGTGAATAAGTCACAGCCTAATTTAAAACAAAATATAGATTTCTGCAGATTTCGAACAAAAAATTTAGAAGCTTTTTAAGAATTGTGAAAGGATTAAAAAGAATAAAATGATTTTTTATTTTGAAAAATTAATTTCAAGAGAATATTTAAAAAGATTTAGAAAGATTTATAAAAATATAAAAAATGAATGTGGAAGATTTTAAGGAAATTTTTTCAATTTGGCAAGATTTAACATAATTTAGGGAAAATTTGAATCATTTTAAAATATGTTTAGAAGATCTGAAAAAATTTCAAGAATAATTTAAAATTGTGAAAAAATGTAAAGCAACATGTAGATTTTTCAAGATTTTAAAATAAAATTTTGAAGCATTTTAAGGATTTTTACACTATTTAAAATAAAAGAATTTATCTTTTAATTTAAGAAGTGTTCATTTCATAAAGAAATGTAACTGTTCAATTTTTAATGTTTCTGGCTTAAAATTGCTTAAAATGATGTAATTTTGAAAAATGTTAAATTCAATTATTGATTCTTTAATTTGACTGAATCTGAATCCATTTTATACGTGTAAATTACTGAGCATTTGAATACAAAATTTGTCAATTAAAAAACTTTTAAACTTCAATTTTAAAAGTTGAAAATTAAGTTAATTTTTTCAATTTAAGTTAATGTTTTACAGGTTTCAAATGTAAACTTTTCATTTTTACTTTGCAATTCGGTCACGGAAAAAATTAAATGGCTAAATTTATCATTCAGCATGCATAATTTGAACTCCGAACGCATTTTTTGTGGTATTTAGTAAATATTACAACGTAAAATACCCGATTTACGATTTTACTTACACAAAATTTAATTTGAAATAGTAAAGTTGATTAAATTCCAGGAAAAATTTGTGTACAGAAGTTAAATGAAGCATGTTAAATGATAAATTTAGCCATTTACTAAAAAATAAACAATTGTCCTTTAGTTTAAAGTAAATAATTTCTTGTGATTTGTATTAATAATTAATATTAATTCATTATTTAATTACTAGAAATGATTTTTTTATTCAATGATTACAGGCCTCGGACGCGGTTAAGAATTAATCTTTTTTTGTTAAAAATGTTATTATTTGGTTCGAAATTGAATTAATTTGTTGAAAATTCAACTTTTTTGTTGAAATTTCGTCTTTTGCCGTTTTTTTTTTTTCAATATTCAGCTTAAAATTGATATATTTTGTTGAAAATTCATCTTTTTCAGTAGAAAATCAATTTTTTGGATAAAAATTCAAATACTTGGTTAAAAATTAATCTTTTTTAGTTGAGGATTCAAGTATTGGTTAAATCCAAATGTTTTTTATTTTTAATTCAAATATTTTTTGGTGGAAGGTTCATAATTTTCGTTGAAAATTCGTTTTGTTGTTGTTAAAAATTAATTTTTTTTAACTGAAAATATAACTATTTTGTTGAAAATTCAACTTATTGGTTGTAAAAAATTCGTTTTTGTATTGAAAATTAATACTCTTAAATGAAAATTAAACTACACCATTTTTTGTAAAAAATTTACCTTCTTAGTTTAATAATTCCATTATTTAGTTAAAATTGTTTAGAAACTAGCATCACATCCATTCTTCAAACTATTTAGTTGAAAATTTATATAATTTGTTGAAAGTTCAACTATTTGGTTAAAAATGTATGTATTTTGTTGAAAATTCGTCTTTTTTGGCAGAGAAATAATCTTCTGTGTTGAAAATTCGTTTTCTTTCTGATAAAAATTAATTTTTTAGCCGAAAATTTAACTATTTTGTTGAAAATTTAACTGTTTTGTTGAAAATTAACCTTTTTGTTGAAAATTCGTATTTTCGGGTTTAATATTCAACGGTTTCGTAGAAAATTAAACTTTTTTGGTTGAAAATTCAACACTTTGGTAGAAAATTCAACTATTTGGTACAAAATTAAACTGTTTTACAGAAAAAAAAGTTTGATTGAAAATTAATTTTCTCCAATAAAAATTGAACTACACCATTTTTGGTTAAGAATTTATCTCTTTTAGTTTAGAAATTACACTGTTTAGTTTAAAAAATTTAGAAACTAGAAAATGCGCCTTTTTATAGAGAATTAATCTCCCTGGTTGAAAATTCAACTATTTGGTTAAAAAAACATTATATTATTTAAAACTGGAATCATTTAAAATTAAAAAATCTTGAATTGAAAGCATACATATATCGAAACGTTGCAAATGGTTTGGTTTCATTTTTAAAACTTTCAAAATTGTATCGTTTGAAAAGAATTATATTTTATAGTTGAAAAACAAATTAAAACCAATGATTAGTTAAATAAATAATCTTACCCTGAAATTTCCTCGATTACCAATTCAAAGTCTTTGATATTAAATAACCTGTAAATGAGGGATACTTAAAATTGTACAATTTTAAAGTCTTGGAGGCTATAAAAAAGGAGAAATTTTCATTCTTAGGCTTACCAGTGTAAAGAATTTCATTACTTAGCATTTAAAATGGAAAATTAATCAATTTTACAACTTAAAAATGGACCATTTTCATATTTAGAACATTTTAAATAGAAAATTTTTGCATTTGAATTACTAAAAAATTGTACAGTATCAAATTTATAGACATAAAATAAAAAATGCACATCATCTTTCAAAACTTTAAATTAAAAGTTTTCCTTTCTTTTTTCAAAATTAAGAGTTTTATATTTGGAACAATGAAAATTTGGCAGATTCCCAGAATTCCTGAAAATCTCGAAATTCCTTGAATTCTCGGAAATCCTGGATTTCTCTGAATTCCCTGAAATCCTTGAATTCTCTGATTTCCTGAAAATCTCTGAATTCCTTGAATACTCTAACTTCCTGACATTCTTTAAATTCTCTGAAACCCGTGAATTCTTGGAATATTTTTAATTCCTGAAGTTCCTAGAAATTCCCTAAGTACTCTGAAATCCCTGAAATTCTGTTAATTCCCTGATGTCCTTAAATAGTCTGAATTCGTTAAATTCTCTGATATCTTGGAATATTCCGAATTCCTTAAATATTCTGAACTGCTGAAATTCCTTGAATTGTGTAACTCCCCTGAATTTCTTCAATTCTTTTGAATTCCTTAAACCTTCTAAATTCTCTAAATTATTTGAATTCTTTAAATGCTCTAAATTTCTCTGAATTCCCCCTAATCCTCGAATATCCTGCAATTCTTGAATATTCTAAATTCCTGAATTCCTTGAATTTTCAGATATCCTTAAATATTATGAATTCCTGAAATACCTTCAATTCGCTAAATCTCCTGAGTTCCTTGAATTCTTCTAAATTCCTGAAATATTCTGAATTCTCTGAATTCCTCCAATTCCCTAAATGCTCTAAAATTCTCTGAATTCCATGTAATCATTGAATATTCTGAATTCCTTGATTATTCTAAATTCCTGAAATTCTCTAAACCCCTGAATTCCTTCAAATATTTTTTCTTTGAATTTCCAGAAATTCTTGAATTCCTTTAATTCTTCTGAATTCCTCCGAATTCTTTGCATTATTTTGAAGTCCTTTGAATTGTTTTCCAATGTTTTTAGAATGATTAAACTTTAAAGGTTTACAATTTCTAATTCTTCAATTTTAAACGATGAGAATGACACTGCAATTTTTTACAGAAATCATACAGATAATAATTTGAATCATCTTGACAAATGTTATAATTCCAATTTTGGGCTTCAAAAGATTAAATTTTCATAATATTGTTTTTTTTAATTTCTTAATTTTTAAATGCTCATTCACGAACGTTACAAATTTTTAATTTTTTTTAGAATTATAAAATTTTTACGGGCATTATATTTGAACTTCCTGAGTTTTGGGGATTTCCAATTTCACAACATTCTAGTCTACTATTTTAAACTTGTGAAGTTTTTTTTTCAATAGTGTCTAATTTTAAAGTTCTTTAAGAAATTATTATTAGAAATAAAATAAAGGTAAAAAATAAATTTGACTATTTTTCGAATTAACGGTTCTTTTTTTTACTGAAAATAAAAAAATTCTGTTCTCACTACAGTTTAGATAGGATTCTTCATATATCCTTTCTATTGAACATAATCATTTTGTATTGCTATTAAGTGAGTCATAAATCGATGAAAAATATGGTTTTCATAGAAAACTTACCGGAAAAAAGTGAAAGAGTGTGAAGACTGTAATTGAATTTGAAATATTTCGATTCTAAACGTTTTAGACTGAAAAATGTCCAACTGTTCAGGCTTTCAGTTTGAAAAACTTAAAACTTTGTATACGGATTCACGATACTAGAAATTGTTCAATTTGAAACGCTATTTCAAAGTTTCTCAGGATAAAACTTTAATGAGAAATTATTCAATTTTTAATATTCTTAGTTGAAATGTTTTTTAAAATATAATTTACAATACAACATTGTTGGTAGATAGTTGGAGGAGAATGGAGGCCAAAGATGGGGGATTGCAACTGCTCTAAAATCGCCAAGATGCAGCTGTTCCACGAGCTGAAGCAGCAATTCCCAACTCTCTCTGATTCCATCGTTAAAGATTGCATCAAAGAGGTATATAGGTACTCGTCGTCGATGTGGCGTCCCCGTCGGCGTCAATCTGACGACCCATCATAACCACCTGTACTTCAACGTCCGAATGTCCGATGATAACATTTCCTCGATCAACGAGATCCGCCACCCCGACAATTCCTGACTAAAGGCTTCCTGCATGAGCGTGATACACATGTGCGTCTTATTTTTTCAATTAATAATAACATAAAATAACAAAAATTAGTCAAACTAGGCGCCCCGTGCCCCCACAACAAAGGGTTTCGTAGCCTATTAAGACGTTAATTACGTCGTTCAAACCTCCCCTCATTCCCGTCTCCTTACTTTCCCAACTTTTCCCTTCTTTCCTCTACTTCCTCTCCCCATACTTCTCTACACCAAAATTTTTCCTCACTTTCTCTCCCCCATTTCCTTTACTTCCTTTACTAACACTCCCCTCATTTCCCCTACATCCCAACCCCTCTTTTCCTCTCCCCATACTTCTCCACTCCACGAATCCATTCACTTCCCAAGCACCCTTATTCTTCCCTCACTTTCCCTATCCTTATTTTCCCTACTTCTCATACTTTCCGTCCCTTTATTTCTCGTCATTTTCCCTAACCCCCTCCACTCATTTTTCCTACTTCCCCGTCGCTTCCCCAACCCCACATTTCCCCTACTTCTCTCCCTCGTTCATCTCCCATCACTTCCTCTACTTCCCAACCCCCACCTCTTCCCTAATACTCTCCCGTCGTTCTCCTTCCATCACTTCCCCTACTGCTCCCTCAATTCCCCTACTTCTCCTCTCCTTACTTCCCCTACTTTTCCTAGCTTCACTTCCCCTACTTCCCCTCACTGCCTCCATTTTCCCAGCACTCTTTTTCCCCTCCCATACTTTTCCATCCCATATTTCTCCTCACTTCCCAAACTCCCTTTCTCCTCGTTTTCCCAAATTTCCTTTCCTCATTTTCCCAACTTCTCATACTTCCCGTCCCTTCATTTCTCCTCACTTCGTCTAACTCTGCTCCTCTCATTTTCCCTCATTCCCGCCACTCATTTCACATGCTTCCTCCTCACTTCCCCACCTCCGTGTTTCCCCTACTTCTCTCCCCTCATTCCCTCTACTCATTTCCCCTTAATGCCTCTCCCCCCACTCCCCTTACTTCCCTCCTCACTTCCGCTACTTCCACTTCTCATACTGCCCCTCACTTCCCCTATCCTGATTTCTCCTTACTTGCCCTACTTCTTCTCCCATAATTTCTACTCACTTCCCCTCGGAAAAAAGTACGACGGACGGACACCCGGCCGAAACTATAAGGGTTTCTGCCCGGGGCTACGAAACCCTAAACCTAAAAACAACCAAAACAAATTAAAAATTGTACCGAGAGGCTAATTACTCCTGCAATCGATGTACACTCTTCCTGCATTCCCTTGTAATTCCTTGTAATTCCTTGTAATCCCACCTTGCGAAAAAATATTATAGTAGTAACTTCAGTATACGTAGGTCTATAATGATTTTTCTATAGTAAATTTCTTATAATTTTTTTCGCGATTCGAGAAAAAGCATTATAAGAAGATCAGTGAGGCTAGTATACGTCAGAAATATCAGGATCTACAAGTCGTTGTTGGATTTTAATGAAACTAAAATTATAGTGTTATATAAGAGACATTTTGAAAGATTTTTAAGATTTCCAAGCATATCAGAAGATTTTAAGGAATTTTAAAGAATTTCGATGGACATCCACGGTTTCTAAAAGGATTTTATGGAATTTCAAAACATTTTAACTAATTTTGAAGGATTTCATCGGTTTTCAAGTGATTGAAAAATATTTTCACAGAATTCCCAAGGATTTGAATGATTTTAAGGGATTTTAAAAGCTCTCAAGGTATTTTAATACTTTTTCTAGGATTTGAGGAATTATCATCAAATTTCATGTCAGTTCACGGGATTTTATAATATTTTAATTAATTTTAAAGAATTTATTCACAAGAATTGAGGGATTTCGTAGGATTTCAAAGATGTTCAAATATTTCAAAGTATTTGCCACTTAAGATTTTAAAGACTTTTAAAGATTTAAAGGCATTTACAAAAATTTGAAATATCTTAGGGTATTTTTAAATATATTTCAATAATTTGAGGTGATTTCAAAGGATTTTAAAGATTTGAGGGTATTTTTTAACATTCCAAGGAATTTT
This sequence comes from Andricus curvator, assembly GCA_932195095.1. Taxonomy (NCBI): domain Eukaryota; kingdom Metazoa; phylum Arthropoda; class Insecta; order Hymenoptera; family Cynipidae; genus Andricus; species Andricus curvator. Next base: position 472,642 of record CAKNYM010052871.1, read on the forward strand.
TAAGAGATTTCAAAAGTTTCAAGGGATTTCAAAAGATTATGAAACCAAATTTTAAAGAATTTTCAATTAATTTCAGTAATTTAATGGGATGTCAAAGGATTTAAATTATTTTAGTTTATTTTATTTTAAAAGATTCCATGGTATTTTCAAGAGCTTTAAAAAGTTTTAAGGGATTTCAAAGGATTTTTAATAAATATTTTAAGGAATTTTAAAAGACTGCAAGGAATTTCGTAAGATTTTTAAGGGATGTTAGAGGATTTAAAATATATATTCGTAAATTTCCGTGTATTTTAAGGGATTCCAAAGGATTTGACGAGTTTTAAAAAATTCCAAGGGATTGCAAAGAATTTTGTAGGATTTCCAAAGATTTGAAGGGATTTCGAGACAAATTTGGAAAATAAATTAAATTTCTAGGGATTTCTAGTGATTTTAAGGAATTTAAAAAATGTCTAGAGATTTGAATGTTTTTCATAGAGAACATTAATGAATAAATGTAATTTAATGTAAATATTTAATGGATTTCAAATGATTTCTACTTATTTTAATGGATTTTTACGGTTTCCAAAGGATATTTTGCAAGGGATTCCAAGGGATTTAAAGATATTTTCAAAATTTCAAGTAATTTAAAAAAAAACTTAGGATTTCCAAAGATTTCAAGGGATTTTTGTGAAACTTTGTAAGTAAGTGAAAAAAATGAAATTTAAATTTAAAAAAAATTAGATTAAAAATATTTCAAACAATTTTGTAGGATTTCCACATATTTTAAGGAATTTTGAGAGAAGTTTGGAAAATAAATGAAATTAAATTCAAGCGATTCTTAGTGATGTCAAAGATTTTAAGGGATTTTAAGGAATTACAGAAGATTTAAAGGATTTTATTTAATCTCCAAGGATTTCAAGGGATTTAGAAAATTTCTAGGGATTTGAACTTTTTTTTAGAATACTTTAATGAATAAGTTTAATTTAATGCAAATATTTAAGGAATTTCAAATGATTTCTACTTATTTTAATGGATTTTTACGATTTCCAAAGGAAATTTTTCAAGGGATTGAAAGATATTTTTAAAATTTCAAGTGATTTAAAAGAAATTTTCAGGATTTCCAAAGATTTTAAGGGATTTTTGAGAAACTTTATAAATAAGTGAAAAAAATGAAATTTAAATTTAAAAAAAATTAGATTAAAAATATTTCAAACAATTTTGTAGGATTTCCACCGATTTTAAGGGATTTTGAGAGAAGTTTGGAAAATAAATGAAATTAAATTCAAGTGTTTCTTAGTGATGTCAAAGATTTTAAGGAATTACAGAAGATTTAAAGGATTTTATTGAATCTCCAAGCATTCCAAGGGATTAACAAAATTTCTAGGGATTTGTACTTTTTTTAGAAACTATTAATGAATAAGTTTAATTTACTTTAAATATTTATGTGATTGTAAATGATTTCTACTTATTTTAATGGATTTTGACGATTTCCAAATGAAAGTTTTCTAGCGATCTTAAGCGATTTTAAAGGCTTTGAAGGGATTTACAAAATTGCAAGCGTTTTAAACGAAATTAGTAGGATTGCCAAAGATTTCAAGGGACTTTTAGAAAAACTTGGAAAATAAGTGAAAGGATATGAAATATCAGGATATTCCTAGCCATTCCTAGAAAATTTTAAAGATTTTAAGTTATTATAAAAGATTGCAAGGAATTTCATTTATTTCAAAGATTTTAGGGGATTTGATAAATTTCACGGGATTTCAACGTATTTCTAGAGAACTGTAGGGAATAAATTCAATTTATTTTATTTCTAAGAGATATTATATGATTTGTAAATATTTCTAGCAATTCTAAAGATTGAAAAGGAATTCAAAACCGTTTTTTAATGGATTTTAACAGATTTAAAAGATTTTAATGTTTTTAAAAATATTTGCAAAGGGGTTTTAAGAGATTCAAAAGGATTTTCGTAGATTTTGATTAAATTTTAAGCGATTTTAAAAATTACAAGTGAATTCACGGATTTTTGCTGAGTAATGTTTATTTGTGCAGAATCACTATAAATAAATCGTTCGTTCGTAGTTTATGTACTTTTTACATTAATTCCTTCAATACTTTTGTATTGTTTATTTCAACGCTGATTCCCTATAATCGTTTTCTATATAATGATTTTCTATAATAAATTTCCTATAATCGTGAACAAATTATAGGAAAATCATTATAGGCCTCTACTAATTTTCCTATAATATTTTTTCGTAAGAGCCAAGTAATCTCTATAAAAATCTATCTAAAATCTATCAAATCCGTGGAATTTTTTGCAATCTTGCAATCTAGTTTACACTAAAAATCCGAGTAATCAGCCCCTCGAACTGTACGAAAAACTTGCCTCTGGTCGTCCGGCATGAATTGAAAAAAAGCATGTTATCCCATAATATCTTGATTGTGGTATTTGTCTAAAATGCAGGGATCACAATGGTTCAGCAGTTCAACTTTAAGGAAAATAGGGTAATTTTTCTTCGAAAAAAAGGGATTTTGTTTTAATAAAAGGATATTTTTTTCATTTTGGAATTATAAGAAAGATAAACAAAAATTAATAAATGCAACATTTTTATATGAAACCGCAAATTTTATTAAGTCTAGTTTTTAAAATAAAATATAAAATTAATATTAATTTATACCAAATTTTTTTATTTTGATAATTGATAAAAATTGATATCTCAACTTCAGAATATATAATATTGTTATATAGACAATATAACTGTTGAATTTTTGTTAACAAACAAAAAGTTTCCGACGAAGGACACTAATATAACCTAAAGTTTGTTAAAACTGTTAGTTTAATTTTTGAAGTCAAATGATTTTTGTTTAAAATAACCGATTACCGATGAAAAATTTTAACATAATCTAAAATTGTTCCAAAATTGTCAATCTTCAATGAAATCTCCACCAATCTCCGGTGGAAAACATGAGCATGGCTTAATATTGTTAAAAAAATTGTTATCTTTGAAATCCAATAATATTTTACTAAAAATATTAATTTCAAACGAAAAACACTAACATAATCCAAAATTGTTAAAATATTCTAAATCTTGCTTAAATTATAATGATTTTTGTTTAAAGATACTAATTTTCGATGTAAAACAACAACGTAACCTAAAATTGTTCAAAAACTATGAATCTTCTTTCAAATATAATGATTTTTTAAGAAAAATTTCGATTTTCGACAAAAAACACTAACATAATCCGAAATTATTCAAGCTTATAAATTTGATTATTTTAAACAAAATGAATCATTGGATTGAAATCGAATGATTTTTATATTAAATTGCCAATTTCAGGTGAAACACAAACATAACCTAAAGTTGTTGAAAAATTGTAAATATTATTTTAAATCTAATAATTTTTTATTAAAAATACCAATTTCCAACGAAAAACATAATCATAAGATAATCCAAAATTGTTAAAAGATTCTAAATCTTGTTCAAATTATAATGATATTTGTTCGAAAATACTAATTTTCGATGTAAAACTACAGCGTAATCTAAAAATGGCTCAAAAACTATTAATGTAGTTTGAAATCTAATGATTTTTTAAATAAAAATTTAAATTTCCTATAAAAAACACTAACAAAATCCGAAATTATTCAAGCTTTTAAATTTTATTATTTTAAACAAAAATCATTGGATTGAAATCAAAAAATTTTTGTTTAAAATTACAAGTTTGAAAAAAAGTTGGAAATTGTAAATATTTTTTGAAATCTAATAATTTTTTATTAAAAATACCAACTTTCGACGAAAAACACTAACTAATCAAAAATTGTTCAAATATTCTAAATCTTGTTCAAATAATAATTTTTTTTTTTAAATAACGAACATACTAATTTTCGATGTAAAACACCAACGTAACCTAAAATTGTTCAACAACAAATACAAATTTAAATTTCCGACAAAAAATATTATCATAATCCGAAATGGTTTAAGTTTGTAAATTATATTATTTCAAACAAAAAGCATTAGATTTAAAACGAATGATTTTGTTTAAATTACCAATTCCAGATGAAACACACAAACATAACCTAAAGTTTTTGAAAAATTGTAAATATTCTTCTAAACCTAATCATTTTCATCATCATCTAATGATTTTTAACTAAGTAGTAGTAAGTAAGTCCTTGGGGAAAAAAATAGGAATCCAAAAATCAAATTTGTGGCTTAAAAAAAAATAAAATAAAAAAACACGAAAGAAAAAGTAAGACAAATCGTGTTCGAACTATAATGACTTTTGTTTTAAAATGCCAGTTTTTGGTGTAAAACGCCAACATAATCTAATTTTTCTTTTTAATTATGAACTTTTACAATATAATGAGTTTTGTTTAAAAATGTCAATTTCTTGTAAAAAAAAACGCTAGCAAAGCCGAAAAACGTAAATTGTTGAAAAATTGTTTACCATTGAAATCTAATAATTTATTTAATTAAAAATACCCATTTCCGGTATAAAACCGTAACATAACATAAAATTGTTGAAAATAGGGAATGTGGCGAAAAATGAAGCGCAACCTAAATTTTTAAAAATTTTAGGTCATTTTAGCGTTTTCCACCGGAAATGGGTATTTTTAATTACAAATTATTAGATTTCTAAGATTAAACATTGTTCCATAAATCACGTTTTTCGGTATTGATAGCGCTTTTTACCGTTTAGCGTTTTTTAAACAAAAATCATTATATTTTACAGGTTTATAATTTTTAAACAATTTTAAGTTACGTTAGCATTTTGCATACAAAGTTGGTATTTTAAAACGGAAATCATTATATTTTGAACAAAATTAAAAATAATTTAGCAATTTTGGATTATGTTAGTGGTTTTCGCTGAAAATTTGTATTTTTAATGAAATAAAACTACATTTCAAAGAAGATTCACAACTTTTCACCATTTTAGGTTATGTTAGCGTTTTGCACAAAAAAATTGGTACTTTCAAACAAAAATCATTATAGTTCGAACAAGATTTGCAATTTTTGAACCGTTTCAGCTTATATTTACGTTTTTTTACAGGAAATCGGTTATTTTAAACAAATATAATTAAATTATGAAGAAAATATATAATTCTGAACAATTTTTTGTGGTTATTTTAGAATTTTCAGTCGGAAATTATTGGTATTTTAATAAAAAAATTATTAGATTCATACCCAGTGATTTTTGATTAAAATAATAAAATTTGCATACTTGAACAATTTCGGTTTTTGTTAGTGTTTTTTGTCGAAAGTAGCAACATTTATTAAAAAATCATTAAATTTCAAAGAAGAATAATCATTTTTGAACAATTTGAGGTTACGTGTTGGCGTTTTACATCGAAAACTGTTATTTTCAAACGAAAATCATTATAATTTCAATAATATTTAGAATCTTTTAACAATTTTGGATTATGTCAGTGTTTTTCGTCGTAAATTGGTATTTTCAATAAAAAAATTATATTTCAAAGAAGATTCACAACTTTCTAGCAGTTTTAGGTTATGTTAACATTTTTCATCGGAAATCGGCGATTTTAAATAAAAAACATAAGATTCAAAAGAAGATTTACAGTCTCAAATAATTGTTTATTATGTTAGTATTTTGTTTGTCTAAAATTGCTATTGTTAATAAAAAGTCAATAGATTTGGCCAATCACCCTGGCGAAAGTTTCAGATAGGAATTCATTCCGAACCAATCCGAAGTCATCCGAATCATTCCGGAATCTGTATCCGAACCAATCCGAAAAAAGTTCTACATTTCGTTCGATCGAAATCGGTTAAAAATTAATCCGACTCAATCCGACTCAATCCGAACTTCCAGTCCGAATCAATCCGAACCAAATTTTCAATCCGAATAAATCCGAACTCGGATTGACCTAAACCGATTTTCAATCCGAATGAATCCAATTCAATCCGAACTCGGATTCATTCGGATTGAAAATCGGTTTAGGTCAATCCGAGTTCAGATTCATTTGGATTGAAAATTTGGTTCGGATTGCAAGTTCGGATTGCAAGTTCGGATTGAACCGGATTGATTCGGATTAAGAACGATATGTAGAACTTTTTTTTGATTGGTTCGGATTGATTCGGGTTGGTTCGGATACAGATTCCGGAATAATTCAGAATGATTCGGAATGAATTCCTATCCGATACTTTCGCCAGGGCAGGTTTTCAACAGCAATGATTTTATTACATCGCTGTTTTTTCATAGAAAAATGAAATAAAACTTTATTTATAAATTAAAAGTTACAAAAACAAAAGGATCTCAATGAAGTCTGAGATGTTTTTTTTCTCTTTCGCGACACTGTTCAATTAATCATGTTAGATTATATTTTTTCTACTTTTTTGCGAAAAAAGTTGACAATTTTCTTTTGCCTTTTTTTATCTCAGTTTAGCTAAGCTACTCATAATTGCTCAATTAATACCCGCCAGTTTCTCATAAAGGTGAAAAAAAGACAAAAGTCTCAATTATAGGGGATTTTGATAAAAATAGGGGAAGAAAGGGGAATAGGGAACTGACTGTGATCTCTGAAAATGTTCGTCTTTCTATTAAATAATGTTGAGGATAATGAGAATATCTAAATTTTGCAATTTTTTGCAGAATGGTCACGACAGGGATACTTGCGCAAGAACTTTGCGCGAAACAGAAGAGCGTCGTCCTTCCCGAGGTGCATTTCCCCCGCCTGCACAGAATTCGGAGCCGGTGCAACTTGGCATTATGAAGCAGGAAGAGGTCGCTATCTCATCAGCTTCCACCTCTCGCCCGCACAGGCCAGCATCCCTTGATTTTGAATTGAGACGTCCGTCAATCGGCTGTACACGAGTCCCACCGATTAATAATCATTTTAACACGGAAGTCTTTGACGATACTAGTGGAACAGAGAGGACCGGGTTCGAACTTAATGTCAATGTAGAATGCAGTCCTGTCAAAAATAGTGGTGGGTTAAGTTTTTAATTTTTTAACCAATTTTAGATGTTTATTTGTAGTTTAAAAGTAACCATAAGTTCTGTGCACTAATTCGAGTGTCATAGAACTTTACTGCGCAACTGTAAGTGTCATAGAACTCTACTGCGCAGCCATACATGCCAGAGAATTCTTCTGCGCATCCAAAACATATTAGGGCTGCGCAATAGACCTCTATGGTACTTACACCTGCGCAGTAATTTTCTAAGACTCTCATAGTTACACCGAACAGTCACTGAATAAAGTAAATAAGGAAATAAGTAATATTTTCCCTATTTTCAGTGTTCGGATCACCACCAGGGGCTTCAAGAAGAAGCGATTTAGTCTTTGAGCCACGGTCTTACACAGAACCCTACATGAATGTGAATCCTGCAATCCAGGTGGATCAAACTCGAAGTTTCACTTCCGTGAGTTTAACTCTACGGCCACCTTCTTCAGATCCGCAACCGCCGATCGAAATCCGGTCGCAGGGTTCGAGTTTAACCTACTCAACATCCTCTTCAGATCCTCGAGGTTTTCAAAGCAGCGTTCAAATCAGTGTTGCTGCTGCGAGAATAAGGCCTCCGATGGCTCCCACGAGGCCTAGTACTCTTATTCCCTCAGGTCAATTTAACAGTCTTCGACAACCTGCAGGTGTGCATTCAAACATTTTAGTTCGAAATTTAAATTGCTAGTTCTTGTGGCTGCGCAGTAGCGTTCTATGGTTCTCACTGATGCGCAGTAGAGTTCTATGACACTTGTAGCTGTCTAGTAGAGTTCTATGGTTCTTGCTGATGCGCAGTTGACAGCTGTGGCTTGCATGGCTGCGCATTAGAGTTCTATGACACTTGTAGCTACGCAGTAGAGCTCTATGGCACTTGTAGCTACGCAGGAGAGTTCTATGGTTCTTACTGTTACGCAGTTGAGATCTGTGGCACTTACAGCAGCGTAGTAGAGTTACACGGCACTTTTATATGCGCAGTAGAGTTCTATGGTGCTTATATATGCGCAGTAGAGTTCTATGTTGCTTATGTCGGCACACTAGAGTTTTATGTAGCTTATATCTGCGCAGTAGAGTTATATGGCACTTGTAGTTGCGCAGTAGAGTTCTATGGTGCTTACTGCCACGAAGTTCACGTCTGTGTCACTTATAGTTGCGCAGTAGAGTTACATGGCACTTATATCTGCGCAGTAGAATTATATAGTACTTATAGATGCGCAGTAGAGTTATAGGGTACTTATAGATGCGCACTAGAGTGATATGGTACTTATCGCTGCGCACTAGAGTTCTATGGCACTTATAGCTGCGCAGTAGAGTTCTACAGTACTTACAGCTGCGCTAAAAAATTAAATTACGTTAAATCTGAATTTTATTCATTAGGACTCCCGCCGGGACCCCCTAGTCAGTTATCAAAGCCGACGATGACGATGAGTGCGCCGACAACACCTTCGGTTCCGACAATGAATTTAATTGTCCCTTCTACGAGTTCGCCAACCACTCCTTTGGCGGCTCAAGTGATAAAATCGCCACCTCCCACCCCAGAAAAAGAGGAGGACGAGTTGGTTCCTTCCAGTTCGAATCAAGGTGAGATAAAGTCCTCTTTCCTTTTTTTTATGATAAAAAATTCGTACCTACTCTTCCAACTATTTTTATTTTCAAAAGTTTTTAAAGAAAACTACGGGTGTTTTAAAATAGTTTCTCAATTTTAAATTTAGAAGTCGTTTTTTATTTTTTATTTATGTAAAAAGACACATTGTTAGTTCGTATTTACCTGGGAGACACACAGACTCCGAACGCCCACGACGGAACGGTGAGAGCGATATTTACGCATTCTTGACCCACGCTCGGCTATAGATAGAAATGCGAGATCTACGTGTATCACCTGACCCGAGGGCTCATTCCCTCTCCAAATTGTTGCATTACGGATTCTCAAATTTTGATCTCGTCTAATTCATTCAGCCAATTAATTAATTTGATTTCCAGTGACAGAAAGTCAGAGGCAATTAATTGCAGAGCAACTGGAAAGGAAGGAGAGACTTGCAAGAGATGTACTAGTCGAAAAGGAAAAACTCGAAGCTATAAAGAAGGAAATGGAAATGCTCTTAAGACCTTTAGATCCTTTGATCACACCTGAAGTAATTAATCAATCAAATATTTATCCTGATTTAAAATATGTCACACAAATCAATTGTTATTAATTTCTTCTATTTTCAGGTCTACAGACAGAAGCTGCAGAACGAAATTTCTCAGTTGCGGAATCAGTGTAATAAACTGACTAATGAAATTGATCTAAGATCGCTTTCTGGAGGTAATTTATAACTGAATTATAGTAATTTTAATTTCAGAGGTACTAAATTTCAAATAAGAGGCTGCCCATAAACTACGTTACCAATTTGACGGGGGAGTTCAATAATAACTTATCTTTGAAAAGCACTTTCATATTTCAAAATTCACAATCTTTCCCCTACTCCCCTATTTTACCCTTTTAAAGAAATCTTTTCTTTCCTGTTTTCAAGAAACCTTTTCTTTTTTTCGGTCAAATGCAAACTGAACTAATAGAACCCAGTAAACAATTCCAAGTATTTTTAGTTCAAAAGTCTGATATTATATTTTTGTTAAAAATGCACCTTTTTGGTTAAAAATTCAACTATTTGGTTGAAAGTTGAACTACTTTGGTAAAAATTTATTTTCTTAGTTGGAGATTCTATCTCTTTGGTAGAAAATGTAACTATTCCATTTTTAGAAAATTATTCTTTTTTGTTAAAAAATCAGCTTTTGGGTGGAATGTGGAAGTCTTTTGCTGAAAATTCATTTTTTCTTTTTGATGACTCATCATTTTAGTTTAAAATGTATCTCTTTCATTTAAAATTTAACTATTTTGTTGAAACTTCGTTTTTTTGGCTTGAAGATTCAAAAATTTGGTAGAGAATTAAACTATTTGGTTGATAATTAACTTTTTTTATTAAAAACTCTTATTTTTAGTTGAAAATTTAATTATTTGTATGTAAATTTAACTGTTTGGTATCAAATTAACTTTTTTGTTGAAAAATCACATTTTTGGGTTGAAAATTCAACTGCTTTTTTTTAGAAAAATTCATGTATTTTGTGAAAAATTCGTCGAAAATTCGTTGCAAATTCTATTTTGATAAAGTCATGTTTTTTCAGTTTTGTTTGAAAATTCAACTGTTCTGTTAAAAATTCGTCCTTTCGGATTGAAAATTCATGTTTGGTGGTAGGTATATCATCTTTCTTGATTGAAAATAAACTTTTTTGTTGAAAATTCAACTGTCTTCGAAAAATTCCTCTTTTTAGCTTGAAAATGTAACTATATGTTTAAAAGTCTTACTATTTTGTTGAAAATTCGTCTTTTTGGCTTAAAAATCAACAATTTTATCAAATATTCGTTTTTTTTTTCGTTTAATTCTGGATGAAAATGAAATTGTTTTGTTGGAAATTCGTCTATTTTGCTTGAGAGTTCAACTGTTTGGTTTTCAATGCAACTGTTCTCTCAAAAATGTTTATTCTTTTCTGGAAAATTCATCTTTTTGGGTTGAAAATTCATCTCTTTTGGTAGAAAATCATTTTTGATTGAAAGTTGAAATTTCGTTTTTTTAGGTTGAAAATTAATTTTTTTATCTGAAAATTTCACTATTCCATTTTTGGTTGGAAATTTATCCTTTTTAAGTTGAAAATTCAAGTATTTGTTATAAAATTCATGTATTTTGTTGAAAATTCGTCTTTTTGGTTAGAAAAATAACCTTGATTGTTAAATATTCATCTTTTTGATTGAAGATCCAACTATTTAGTTAAAAATTCGTAAAAATGCTTAAGGTGAAAATTAAACTATTTTGATAAAAGTCATGTTTTTCAGTTTTTTTTTGAAAATTCAACTGTTTTATTAAAAATTCGTCCTTTCCGATTGAAAATTCGTGTTTGGTGGTCGAAATGTCATCTTTCTTGATTGAAAATTCATCTTTCTTGGTTAAAAAGAACACCTTTTTTGTTGAACATTCAACTGTCTTCGAGAAAAATCGTCTTTTTCACTTGAAAGTTTAACTATTTGGTTAAAAGTTCTACTACTTTTTTGAAAATTCGCCTTTTTGGCTTGAAAATTTAACAATTTGGTAGAAAATTAAACTATTTGTTTGAAAATTAACTTTTTTCTTGAAAATTCATTTTTGTTGTTGAAAATTCAACTATTTGGTTAAAAATTCATCTATTTTTATGAAGATTTTACTATTTGGTAGAAAAAAAGTTTTCGTTGAAAAATCATATTTTCGGTTTGAAAATTCCACTTTTTTGTAGATAATTCGTCTTTTTGGCTTCAAAATTCCACAATTTTGTTGAAACTTTGTTTTTTTTTTTTTTTGTAGAAAATTAAACTGTTTGGTTAAAAATTAAGCTTTTTTGGTTGCAAATTCAACTACTTGGGTGAAAGTGGAACTACTTTGTTAAAAATTCATTTTTTAAGATTCAACTTCATTCTTTTATCCGAAAATTTAACTATTTCATTATTGGTTGAAAATTCAGCAATTTGATAGAAATGTCATATATTTTGTGGAAAATTAATCTTCTTGGTTAGAAAATTATTCTTTCTGTTTTGAAAATGCATCTTACAACTATATTTTGTTAAAAATCCGTTTTATTTCGTTTAATTTAAATTGTTGAAAATTCGTATTTTGATAAAAAAAATTCATTTTTTATGGTAGAAAAGTGTCATCTTTCTTAGTTGAAAATGAACTTTTTTGGAAAAGTCAACTTTTCGGGTTGAAAATTCAACTGTCTTCTAAAAAAATCGTCTTTTTGGCTTGAGAATTCAACTATTTTGTTGAAAATTCAAGTATTTTATTCAAAATTCATCTTTTTTGGTCGTAAATTCTACTGGTTTGTTAAACATTCGTCTATTTGGACAGAAAATTCGTTCTTTTGGATTGAAAATTTGTTGTGGAAAATTTAGCTGTTTTCTACAAAATTAAATTATTTGTTTGAAAATGTAACGGTTTTTGATTGAGTTTAATCTTTTTTGTCAAAAATTCGTCCTTTCGGATTGAAAATTCATGTTTGGTGGTAGAAATATCATCTTTTTTGGTTGAAAAAAAAACATTTTTTGTTGAAAATTAACCTGTATTCGAAAAAATTCGTCTTTTTTGCTTGAAAATTTAACTATTTTGTTAAAAGTTCAACTATTTTCTTGAAAATTCGTCTCTTTTGCTTGAAAATTCAACTATGTGGTTGAAAATGAAATATATTTTGACTTCTTTGTTGAATGTTGAATTATTTTGGTTAAAAATTCATTTTAAAATTAAGATCGAACAGAAATCTATTTTATCATGAACAATTTTATGCAAAGTGAGCAAGAAAAAATTCAGATTTAAAAAACAGACTTCTAAACTACCTCACTTTTCGGCTCATTAGAGACAAAAATAACCAAAAGAAAAAAGAGGGAGAAAAAGAGAAAAAGTCAACCAAAACCAACCTCTCACTTTTTCCTTTATCCGTCTTTTTTATACTACCAGGGAACCAACATGTTTCGGGGCCAATTTAGACCCCCTCATCAGGGATTATTTATAGGAAACTACAAGGTATTTGTAATATATACTTATGATCCAAATTTGCATTCATTAGTGAAAAATTGACCAAGATATAGAATTTATTATTTAAAATAAGATTGAAAAAGTATTAAAAATTCGATCTATTCAAGGATTTATTTTAAAACTAGAAAAAGAAAAATGGTACTCAATTAACTTCAGGTGAAGAGCTGTTTAACGTCACAAAACACAGTCTCGAAAAAACATAGAAATTTTATTTTAATTTATATTAAAAAAGGTAAAAATTATTTTAATTGAAAATATCACTAGCAAAGAAAATAACGTGGTGAAGTATTCAAAATCCCGAGGCAAACTAACCTTCTTTTTTAACACGAAAACACTGAAGGCATGCCAGAATTTAGAAATCATTCCATCCCACTTTTAAGAGAGAGAGAGAGGGGGAGAAAAGACCCTTTTTATTTTTATAGCTTTTCGTTCGCCAGGACAAGTGACACAATTTTCAACGAGCCTCTTGAACCAACCCAAAACATCATAAAACACACATGTTACCAAAAAATTTTTACAGATCTAAGAAAAATCTAAAATATAAGAATTCGTTCCAAAAATCATTAGCAATTATTCAGAAATGAATACAAAAATAAGATATCAAAAGCGATCTGAAAATAAAAGACATAAGTAAAAATTTTAAATAGAAATTCAGCATAACAATATTACTAAAGTACTCATTGGTACATAAGAAAAATTATGCACATATTTTATATATGACATCTTCCTCATAAAACCTTTGGTTATAGGCAACGAGGGTATCCCAACTTATTTTTGATAAGTGTCTGGGTGATTTCTAAATTGGAAAAATATGTACATCCCATTGGAAACCTTATTTTTAATAAGTACCGGGAAGACATTTGAAAAATAAAAAATAAAATAAAAATTTTTAAAAAAACATATATCATGTATAAATGTAAACATTTTTCATTTTTTATAACCTGAAAATATGTAAATTATGAATAATAAAGAAGGAAAATAGACCATAGTGCCCAGATCTAATGTTTGTGGGTGATTCAAAACCAATCTATTTAGATTATTACATTTTCAC
>CAKNYM010052871.1:491208-526950 GCA_932195095.1 Andricus curvator
GTGAAAATGTAATAATCTAAATAGATTGGTTTTGAATCACCCACAAATAAAAATTCATTTTATTAGTTAAAGATCCATCTTTTTGGTTGAAAATTATTTTTCGTTTTGGTTGAAAATTTATTATTTTTAGCTGAAAATTCAACTAATAAATTTTTAATGGAGAATTCATCATTCTTGGTTGAAAATTCAACAACTTGGTGGGAACTGATTTGTTAAATATTCAGTATATTGGTTAAAGAGTTAACTATTTTTGTGGAAAATTCCTTCATTTCTAGTTAAAAATTAATTTTTTCAACTGAAAACTCAACAATTTGGGTGAGAATTTATGAATTTGGTTGTAAATTCATATTTCATGGTTACTTGGTTGAAAGTTGAATTAATTTGTTAAAAATTCATTTTATTATTCGGAGATTCATCTCTTGGGTTGAAAATTAAACCATTTTGTTAAAAGTTCAGTTTTGAACGTAAATTTTAACTATTCCATTATTGGTTACAAATTAATCGTTTTTATTCGAAAATTCAATAATTTGGTTGAAAACTGATGTATTTTGTTTTAAATTCGCCTTTTTTACGAGAAAATTTATCTCCTTGATTGATTATTCAACTACTTACTGAAAATTGTAATTAATTTTATTAGATATAGATCCGTGTCTTTGGTTGAAAGTTTAACTATTTTATTGAAAATACAATATATTTCAACTTCAAATCTTAAGTTTTTCATATTGAATTCAATGTGAAACGTATACATTAATTTTATTTAAAATAATTTATTCCCCTATTATTCAACAGTTTGTTAGAAAATTAACTTTTTTGTTAAAAATTCAACTATTCGGTTACAAAATCAAGTATTTTAATAACAATTTAACTATTTGGTAGAAAGTTAACTTTTCTGTTGAAAAATGATGTTTTCGGGTTGAAAATTCAACTGATTTATAGATGATTCGTTTTTTTGGCTTCTAAATTTAATAATTTTGTTGAAAATTCGTTTTTTTTTTTGTAGAAAATTGAACTATTTGGTTAAAAAATAATCTTTTTGATTGAAACTGGAACTGCATTGTTAAAAATTCATTTTTTTCAAGATTCACCTCTTTGGTTGAAAATTAAAATTTCTGCTGAAATTTCGTTTTTTTTATTATAAATTAATTTTTTTATCTGCAAATTGAAATATTCCATGTTTGGTTAAAAACGTATCCTTTATAAGTTGAAAATGCAACTATTTTGTAGAAAATTAATGTATTTTTTGGAAACTTTGTCTTTTTGGTTAGAAAATTAATCGATTCCATTTTTGTTTCCAAAAATTTCTTATTTCGTTGAAAATTCAACTATATGGTTTAAAAATCATCTTTCTTGATTGAAAATTCATCTATTTGGTTTTTTTCGTTTAATTGAACTGGTTGAAAATTCTTCTTTTGATAGAAAACTCATCTTTCATGGTAGAAAAGTAATATTTCTTGGTTAAAAGTTACCTTTTCAACTATATCCAACTAATTCAACTGTCTTCTAAAAAAATCGTCTTTTTGGCTTGAAAATTTAACTGTTTTGATTGAATTTTTATCTTTTTTGTTTGAAAATTCGACCATTTGGTTGAAAATGCATCAGGTTAAAAATTAATCTATTTTTATAGTCATGTTTTTTCAGCTTTGTTTGAAAATTTAGCTCCTCATCATTCTTGGTTGAAAATAAACTTTTTTGTTAACAATTCAACGGTCTTCGAAAAAATTCGTCTTTTTCGCTTGAAAATGTAACTATTTGGTTAAAAGTGCAACTATTTGGTTGAAAATGAAATATATTTCGACTTGAAATATTAAGAATTCAGAGTCTTTCATATTGAATTCAATATGTTATTGACATTAATTTTATTTAAAAAAATGTATTTCCCTATTATTCCTCTAAAATTGGTAACGTAGTTTGATGGACGGTCTCTGAGGCACGTTAGCAATAAGAGCAATTCCACGTTAAATCATCTGAAGAATTTCAGCTATTGTTAGTAATTTTGATGAAAATTCTAGTATCCTATCTTTAAGGTGTTGAAAGAAAAATCCTAAAATAGTTTTTGAGTGAGAAATGAAAAAAATTGATCAAGCCCTTTTTTTGAAAAATCAAATTTTGATTTTTTGGAATTCTTTTTCATATAAAAAATTCTAATTATGTGTACACTGTGATACATAAAATATGTAGTAAAAAAGTTCCTATAAACTTTTGTGTCAAACGAAAACTGGGTCTTCTATTGAGGTTTTTTAGCGCAAATAGGGTTTTTTTGTACATAAGATTATTAAAAATTCTTACTCAACGAAAACTTTTTGCAAAATTTAATTATCTGATGTTGCCCACATATTTTGAACCAAGAAGGAAAAAATTGATAAAGCCTTTCTTTTAATTCAAAATTTGAATTTTTGAGGTTCTTTTTTTTCTAATAAAAATTTTTAAGTATCTCTGCGTTGTTATACATTAACTATGTAGTTAAAGGTTTCTATTAACTTTTGTGTCAAACTAAAACTGGGTCTTCTATAAAAGTATTTTGCACCTTTTTCTCTTAAACTTTCATAACTTTGCTAATTTTAATGATATTAAGGTATATTTTGTTTTTAATTATTCGTAATAGGACGCAGTTTTGAAAACATATTTTTTGAATAAAAAAATTTCAAAAACTAATTTTAAAAATGACTTTCTGAAGATAAAAAAACACTTTTTATTTTTTTATATAGATAGCGTACAATGTCCTCTACAAGCCCTGTAACTATGAAAATGGAATCTCCCTTATTTTTCGAGAAATAATTAAAAGCTTACGCCAAAACGATGCACACGATGTAAAAAACTATGTAAACAATAGACGAAAAACACCATGGGCAATCCAAGAATTTATCGACATTTTTTTGTTCAAACAATATTTTTTCAAAACTCTGTCCTGTTATGAATAATTTAAAAAAAAATATACCTTAATATCATTAAAATCACCAAAGTTATGAAAGTTACAGAAAAAAGGACCAACATTTTAAATATCTCCTACGTTTTTTGATTTATTCAAAAATGATTTTGGGGTTTTTCTTTCAACACCTAAGAGAAAATTCAAATTTAATATATAAAAAATAGTTTTTTATAGAAAAATTATTAATAAAAGTTTATAATTCATTCAAAAAATGAAGAAGTGTCATTCATTCAGTTTAAAAAGAAAAAATTCAATATTTTAAGTACGGTCAGTTTTTCTTGCATAATCCTGAATTTCACAAACATAACATTATTGTTTACTGAAAGAAGGTTTCAAAGTAAATGTTTTCAAAAGTTTTCTATTTTTTACAGCGAAAACTAAAAACAACCATATTTTAAAATTAAAGAACCAAACTGTTTTGAAGAAAAATCGTCTTCTTTCTTTTGGTTGAATTCAACTGTTTTTGATTAAAATTTTATCAGTTGAAGTTTCTTCTTTTTGGTTGAAAATTTAACTATTTTGTTGAAAACTTGTCTTTTGTTTGTTTTTATTTTATTTTTGGTTAAAAACTGATCTTTTTTATTCGAAAAATTACATGATTTGTTGAAAAATCGTCCTTTTTCCTTTTTGGTTGAATTCAACGACATTTAATTTAAAAATATTTTTTGGTTGAAATATCAACTATTACGTTTTATGTTGTTTGTTGAAGATTCATTTCTTCGGTTTGAAATAAACTATTTTGACGAAAATCAGTTTTTTTTTCGCTAAAAATTGATTAACTGAAAATTTAACTTGTCCGTTGTTGGTTAAAAATTCGCCTATTTCAGTTTACAAATGAACCGTATAGATGGAAATTTATGTATTTTATTTGAAATTCGTCTCTTTTGGTTGAAAATTATTCTTGATGCTTAAAAATTCATCTTTTTGGTTGAAAAATCATTTTTCGGTTGAAAATTTAACTAATTTATAAAAATTTGTTTTCCTTTTCTTGAAAATTGATCTTTTTAGTTGATAATTGAACTATGTGTTTGAAGATTGACTTTTTTTTAGAAAATTCTTCTTCTTGTTTGTAAATTCATTTATTTTGATTGAAAATTCATTTCTTTCGATTAAAATTTAACTATTTTATTGAAAATTTGTTTTATTTTTTGTTAAAAATTAATTTTTGAACTTAAAAATTGAGTATTTCATTTAAAGTTCGTCTGTTTTGTTTAAATTCAACTGTTTTTCATTCAATATTAAAATATTTAAAATCTTGTTTGGTTAGTATATCAAATATTAAATTTTTTGTTGAAAATTCATCTTTTTTGTTTAAAGTTACACTACTTTGTTGAAAAGTAATTTTTTTGGTTGAAGATTCATTACTTTAGTTAAAAATTCATCTCTATGACTGAAAATTCAACAATTCTATTGAAAATTTCGCTTTTTTTGGTTAAAAATTAATTTTTGAGTGGAAAACTTGACTTTTTGGTAGATCTTCTTATTTGAAAATTCATCTTTTTGGTTGAAAGTTCATTATTTTTGGTTGAAAATTTAAGTATCTCGTTTAAAAATCCTTTTTCTTGGATCATATTTTTTTTTAACAGAAAACTGAACTATTTCATTTTTGGGTATAAAATTTTTTTTGTAGTTGCAAATTCATTTCTTTCGATTAAAATTTAACTATTTTACGGAAAATTTGTTTTTTCGTTGTTGTTAAATTTAAATTTTCGCAGAACTCGGACCCGAACAGATCGCGCAGTCTGGTGAGTGGTAAACCCTCCCATAGCTGAAATTCTTCAGATGATTTGACATGGAATTGCTCATTATCGGAATTAAATGTGACTCTAATTTTTTTTTCTTTCAGTTCCTCTTGGGGAGACAAACGAGGAATTCTACCAGGGCATTTACACTGGACAACCTTTCGTCCCCCGAATTCCAAATCTTCCACCTCCATTACCTTCGGAACCGCCAGCGTGGCAAAGGCCGGGCCCTAGTGTAAATCGAGAAGACAGGGAGGAACCCCCCTGGGTTTGTAGAATGTGCACCTTCAAAAATCATCCGTTGATGAAGAGGTGCGAGCAATGCGATCTTCCTCGAATAATGCCGCCTCTTCCGGCAGGTAGGAGACGGATCTCAGGTTCGATGACTTCCTTCATTGAACCGAAATCAACCTCCGCTTTGAAAGACTCCTCGCGAAAATGAATTTTACTTTTTTTTAAGAATAAAGTAATCAGTAATCATCAACATTGTTGCGAGGACTCGAAAGTCTGGAGGTTGTGTTTTGTTTAAGTGGATGGAAAAGGATTGCATTTCGAGTGTGGCGACGTTTTTTTTTGTATTACTAGAATTAATAACTGCATGCGTGAGTGAGAGAAACTTCTCCAAAATATTGTAAGATATTTTTAAATATTTTTATTTTTATTTTCGAGGGGTTGACCACTAGGTATGCGTATCAGAATTCAACGAATTCGAAATAATTCAAGTTAATTCGAGAGAATTCAAAAGAAAAACTGAAAAAGAATTTAAAAGAAATGTTCAAAGAATTCAAATAATTCAAAGGAATTTAAAAGAATTCTAGGTTAATTCAAGAGAATTCAAAAGAATGAAAAAATTTTCAAAGAATTCATCAAATTCAAAGGGGTCGTTCTAAAAACTACCGTCACACGAGCACGAGGGATTAATTAAAAATGTGACGTCACACATAGAAAATATAAATTGGCTTAACAATTTTTTGAAATTCTTGAAAAAACGAAAATTAGTTATTTTGTTTTATTTGCAAGTAAAATATCTAAATCTTATGTTTGCATGTTTTGTGTTGCAGTGTGACGTAGTTTTTGAACGGCTCCAAAATAATTCAAGAGAAACCAAAATAATTTAAGAGAATTAAAAACAATTGAATTAAAAAGAAATTCAAGAGAATTCAGAAGAATTGAGAAAAAAATTAATTTTGAATTCAAGAGAATTCTTAAGAATTCAAAAACTTCACAAGGATTTAATAAATTCAAATGAATTCAAATAATTTAAAAGAATTCCAAGGAATTCAAAGGTTTCAATAAATTCAAGAGAATTCAGAAGAATTAAGAAAAAAATTCATTGTGAATTCGAGAGAATTCTCGAATTCAATCAGTTTAAAAGAATTCAATAAATTCGAAAGAAATTCAAATTTTGTTTAAAGAATTCCCAGAATTCAAGGAATTTAAAAAAAGTCAAGAGAATTGAAGCGAATTCATGCATAATTCAAAAAAATTCAAAGAGCTCAAGGAATTTAAGTTGAATTCAAAAGAATTTAAGAGAATTCAAGGTTAATTCGAGAGAATTCAAAAGATTCAGAAGAATTTAACGTTGATTCAAGATAATTAAAAAAATGCTGTGAGAATTAAAATTTGATTCAAAAGAAAAAAAAAGATAATTCAAGGCTAATTCAAGAGGATTCAAAAGAATTTAAGAGACTCCAAGAGAATTCAAGAGATTTTATGAGAATTCAGGATTAGTTCAATGATAATACAAGGGAATTCAAGTTTAATTAAAGAGAATTCAAAAGCATTTAAGATACTTGAAGGTTAATACAAGAGAATTCAGAAGAAGTTAAGAGAATTCCGAAGAATTGAAAATAATTAATTCTGAATTAGACAAAATTAAAAAGAATTCAAATGATTCCAAATAATTTTAAAGAGTTCAAGGTTAATTCAAGAGAATTCAAAAGAATCTAAGAGCATTGAAGGATATTAAAAGATAATTCAGAAGAATTTAAGGTTAATTCAAGAGAAATTAAAAAAAAAATCAGAGAATTCAAGAGTAATCCAAAAAAATTAAGAGAATTCAAAAGAATTTAAGGGACTTCAAGGTTCATTCAAGAGAATTCAAGGGTAAATAAAGAGAATTAAAAAAAATTTAAGAGATTTAATGTAAGAGAATTAATTGTGAATTCAAACAAATTCAAGAGAATTTGAAAGAATTCAAGAGAATTTGAAAGATTTCAATTAATTCAAAAGAATTTTAAAGAATTCCAAGGAATTCAAAGGTTTAAGTAAATTCTAAAGCTTTCAAAGATTTCATGGAATTCAAAAAAAGTCAAGAGAATTCGAGGGTAATTTAATTTAATTAAAATAATTTAAGAAAATTCATGGGTGACCAGTCGAGAATACTGTGTGCTGTTGGCATATTATGGGTGTGGTGAGCCCAAACTTGTAGTTATTTATAACTACAAGAAAACTATCCACCTAGAAACACTACCCGAATCGGGTAGTGTCACGCCTACCCTGAAAGGGAAATGGCTTAATGGTATACATACATGGTGAATCCAAAATAATTCAAGGAATTTAACGTTAATTCAAGATAAATCAAAAGAATTTAAGAGAAGTTTAAAAAATTCATAGTCAATTAATGTGAATTCAGAGGAATTTAAAATAATTACTTGTGAATTTAAAAAAATCAAAAGCATTCAAATAATTCCTAAGAATATAAAAGAATTCCTAAGAATTTAAAAGAATTCCAAGAAATTCAGAAATTGCAATCAATTCAAAAGAATTAAATGAATTCAGAGAGTTCAAGAAAATTCAAAAGAATTCATGAGAACTCAAGGTTAGTTAAAAAAAGGAGAAGAATTAAGAATACTAATTAAGAATACTAATTAAGAATTAAATCAATTCAAGTTTAATTGAAGAAAATTCAAGGAATCGAAAGATTCCATTGCATTCAACGTTAATTCAAAAGAATTTGAGAAACTTCAAGGTTTTATTAAGAGAATTCAGAATAATTTAAAAGAATTAATTGTGAATTAAAAAAAATTCAAGAGAATTCGAAAGAATTCAAATAATTTTAAAGAATTCCAAAGAATTCAAAGGTTTCAATTTTAAAAGTTAAAACAAACTTGAAAGAATTTAAGAGAATTCAAAAGCATTAAGAGGCAGATTTACACCTGAATTAATCAGTGGTTAACCCGTCGTATATCAAGTAGAAATGTTAGAAATTGGAGAAGTTTACAGTCTTCTTTAATTCTTAATCGAAATATTGGCGAGACAATAATTTCAAGAGTGTCGCAAATAACCGAAGTAAATTGGAGTTTCTAATGTTGTATTCTTTTATTTATCATTTACAATTTAATAGCACGCTCTAGTGTAATGAGTGATAAGTAATGATTAACGATGTTGAAAAATAATTAACCAAACCACGAGATCTCAGGTGATTAATATTAATACCAAATTAAGCTCAGAAAGTGCCTTAATATTACAAAACTACGGCAGCTAGATTTTTTTTTAATGTGATTGTGAATGTTAGTATTAAGTATGGTAGTAATTTTTATAAAGCAAGTTGTGACAACTGAAAACTCCATAATATGGATTGTAATTTAAAATAATAACTTTAGGACATTCCTGATAATTTTTAAGATTTCGAAACAATATTTCTTAAACCTTCAATTTTTTCATAAGCCATATGAGAAATTCATATATTTGAAAGAAAATATAAGTCTGATTTTAAAACTCTGTTTCTTCTAAAGAGTGCTTTTAATTTCTAATATTCTTTTTAAAAACGTTGTAAACTTGATTTTACATATATTTTAATTGGGAACAATTTTAGTAACTTCGGAATGTGTTTTCGCCTGAATTGTTTGTTATTTTTGAGTGAATTTTTTGAAATTTTGATAACTCATTATAAAATCATCCGTAATTCTGCAGGCGAAACGCAGGATATTCACATACGGGTGACGCATCACCACAATTTTTCACCACGGCGTAAGTAAAGAATTAACAAAAATAAAAAGATTCCAATTTGAAAAGGAAATAGATTTTATCAACTATTTTACATCTCCAGTAAAATAAAAAAGGCTTCTTTCATTCCAGGGACCGTGCACAGTTGGGTTGTATGACGAAAACTGAATTAGAAAAAAACTGTATATAATTAATTTATTATTCCCTTAAAATGAATAAAACTACTTCTACGTATTTAAACTTTAAGCGACTGATTGTGAATATTGTAATTATTATTTAATTTTCTATTTGCTTTAGAATACACGTTTTGAATTAAATTCCAGAGTCAAATAAATCTAGATTTTTGAAGACAGAATTTAAAAAAAATGCCGTGCACGATTTTGTATTCGCTGATCGAATAGCATTTTGTATTTTATTTCGTTCTATTTTTATTATAGTTTATCTTATATTGTCTATTCTCTAAAATTAAATTATAATTAGGTAAATACCTCGATAAATACCGTCAGTGAACAAAATCGAAACAGCAACCGAGGCTCTTTGTTGAAATAAACTTGTTTCGTTTGTTAATTGATTTTTTTTTATACGATCCCTTCCTTGTTGCGGTTGTGAAACTTAAGATACTTGTGTGTGTTAATAATTAATTTATAACAATAAAGGATATGTTTTTTAAAATTATATTGCTGTTCCTCGTTCCAAATTGAGTTTCGTTTCTCTGGTGTGTTCGCCATAGAAACGTTCCAGTTTTTGATTGAACCTCGCGTTCCTTTCATTGATATAATCAATGTCAGCGTCGTCGTTGTGCATACGACGTCTGCTGTATTTGTTCCGTTTCGCAATCCTGAAATTGAGAAAAGGTATGTTTTAGTATTTAGGTATTTTTTTGAATAATTGGATATTTTATAATTCTGTAACTAGAGTATTTCTCTATTGCGCATCCGTGACTAAAATGTAGCTACTGCGCAGCCAAAAAAAAGCACAGAATTCTACTGCGCATCCGACAGAAGTGCATATCTCTTCTGCGCATCTCAATCTTATTATGGATGCGTAGTAGAGCAAATGTCACAATTTCTACTGCGCAAACATTTTAGACATGAAAAATTAAGCTCACTGTGAATTCAAAAGGTTGCGAAGAATTTCAAATATTCCAAAGAATTTAAAGTTAATTAAATTAATTTCAAAATAATTAAAACTTAATTAAATTATATTTAAAAGGTTAATTAAATTGATTAAATTCAACCAAATTTAAAAGAATTAAAGGTTGATTCAAGAGATTTCAAAAGAAAGAAATTCAAATAATTCCACGAATTTAAAAGAATTCAAGGCTTATTCAAGAGAATGCAAAATAATTCAAGAGAATTCAAGATTAATTCAAGAGAATTCAAGATTAATGCAAGAGAATTCAAGATTAATTCAAGAGAATTCAAGATTAATTCAAGAAAATTTAAGGTTAATTCAAGAGAATTCAAACTAATTTAAGACACTTCAAGGTTAATTAAAGAGAATTCAAAAGATTTTAAGAGAATTCAAAATATATCATTTCAAAGAATTCCAGGAATTAAAAATAATTTAAAGTTGATTCAAGAGAGAATTCAAAAGAAAGAATGTCAAAGAATTCAAAAGAAAGGAGTTCAAACAATTCCAAAAAATTTAAGGAATTCCAGGAATATAAAAGAATTCAAGGTTAATTCAAGAGAATTAAAAATAATTTAAAGTTCATTCAAGACAATTTAAGAGAGCTCAATGTTACTTCAAGAGAATTCAAAAGAACTTGAGAGACTTTAAAGTTAATTCAAGAGAATTCAAAATATTTTAAGAGAATCCAAGCTTAATTCAAGATAATTCAAAAGAATTTAAGAAACTTTAAGGTTAATTAAAGAGAATTCAAAAGATTTTGAGAAAATTCAAGGGTTATTCAAGTGAATTCAAAAGAATTCAAGACAACAATTGCAAGAATTCAAAAGAAAGTACTTCTAATAATTCAAAAAATTCCAAAAGAATTCAAGGAATTATAGGAATTTAAAATACTTCAAGGTTAATTGAAGATAATTCAAAAGAATTTAAAAGACTTTAAGTTTAAATAAAGAGAATTCAAAAGATTTTATGAAAATTCAAGGTTAATTCAAAGGAGTTCAGAAGAAATAATTTCAAATAATTCCATGAATTAAAAAGAATTCAAAAAAATCCAAAGAATTTAAGGAATTCCAGGAATTTAAAATGATTCTAAAAAATAATTTCAAAGAATTTAAAATAAAGGGCTTCTAATAATTAAAAAAAATCCAAAGAACTTCTGGGTTAATTCAAGAGAATTTAAAAGACTTCAAAGTTAATTCAAG
The DNA here is from genome assembly GCA_932195095.1 of Andricus curvator. Classification (NCBI taxonomy): domain Eukaryota; kingdom Metazoa; phylum Arthropoda; class Insecta; order Hymenoptera; family Cynipidae; genus Andricus; species Andricus curvator. The sequence continues at coordinate 502,158 of CAKNYM010052871.1, forward strand.
AGAATTCAAAACATTTTCAGAGGATTCAAGCTTAATTCAAAATAATTTAAGACATATCAAAGTTAATTCAAGAGAATTTAGGAGACTTTAAGGTTAATTCAAGATAATTCAAAAGAAAGAATTCCAGGAATTTAAAAGAAATTAAGGTTGATTCAAGAGAATTCAAGAGAAAGAAATTCAAAGAAATACAAAGGATTCTAGGAATTTGAAAGAATTCAAGGTTAATGCAAACGAATTTAAAAAAATCGAGGCCAATTCAAGAGAATTCAAAAATAGACCTCAATGTTATTTAAAGAGAATTCAAAAGAAAGAATTTTAAAGAATTAAACAGAAAAAAGTTCAAAGAATTCAAGGAATTTGAAAGAATTCAAGAAAATTCAAGAAATTTCAGGAATTTACGAGACTACAGAGTTAATTCAAGAGAATTAAAAATACTTCAAGTTTAATTCAAGAGAATTCAAAAGATATACAGAGGATTCAAGCTTAATTCAAAGTTAATTCAAAATAATTTAGGAGACTTCAATGTTAATTCAAGAGAATTTAAGAGACTTCAAGGTTAATTCAAAAGAAAGAATTTTCAAGAATTCCAGAAATTTAAAAGAAGGTTGATTCAAGAGAATTAAAAAATGAAGAATTAAAAAGAAAGAAATTCAAAAAATTTAAAAGAAGTCTAGGAATTGAAAAGAATTCAATGTTAATGTAAGAGCATTAAAAAAAATCGAGGCCAATTCAAGAGAATTCCAAAGAATTTAGGAGATTTCAATGTTAATTCAAGAGAATTCAAAAGATTTTAAGAGACTTCAAGGTTAATTCAAGAAAATTCAAAAGATTTTAAGAGACTTCAAGGTTAGTTCAAGAGAATTCAAAAGATTTTAAGAGAATTTAAGGTTAATTTAAGAGAATTCAAGACAATCAAAAGACAAATTTTCAAAGAATTTCAAACAATTCAAATAATTCCAGGAATTTAAAAGAATCCAAGGTTATTTCAAGAGAATTCAAAAGACGAAATTCAAATAATTTCATAAATTAAAAAGAATTCAAGGTTAATTCAAGAGAATTCGAAACAATTTTAGAGCCTTCAAGGTTAATTCGAGAGAATTCAAAAGACATAATTTTAAAGAATTCCTGGAATTTAAGGTTAATTTAAGAGAATTAAAAAGAATTTAAGAGAATTCAAGGTTAATTCAAGACAATCAAAAGACAATTTTTCAAAGAATTTCAAACAATTCAAATAATTCCAGGAATTTAAAAGAATCTACGGTTAATTCAAGAGAATTCAAAAGACAAAATTCAAATAATTTCACGAATTTAAAAGAATTCAAGGTTAATTCAAGAGAATTCGAAACAATTTTAGAGTCTTCAATGTTAATACGAGAGAATTCAAAAGAAATAATTTTAAAGATTTCCAGGAATTTAAGGTTGATTCAAGAGAATTCAAAAGAAAGAAGTTCAAAGAATTCAAGGTTAAAGAGAATTCAAAAGAAATAATTTAATTCAAGTTTGCTTCAAGAGAATTCAAAATAAAAAATTGAAACGAAAGAAGTTCATATAATACAAGGAATATAAAAGAATTTAAGCTTAATGCAACAGAACTTCCGAGATTTCAATGTTAATTCAAGAGAATTCAAAAGAAATAATTAAAATTAATGCATAAGAATTCCAGGAATTTAAAAGAATTGAAAAGAAAGAAGTTCATATATTTCAAGGGATATAAAAGAATTCAAGTTTAATGCAAGAGAACTTAAGAGACTTCGATGTCAATTCAAGAGAATTCAAATAATTTAGGAGATTTCAATGTTAATTCAAGAGAATTTAAAAGGATTTGAGAGAATTCAGAAGATTTTCAGAGAATTCAAAGTTAATTCAAAAGAATTTAAGAGACTTCATGGTTAATTCAAAAGAAAGAATTTCAAAGGATTCCAGAAATTTAAAAGAAATTAAGGTAGATTCAAGAGAATTAAAAAAAAAGAATTTAAAAGAAATGGAAAGAAAGAAGTTCAAAGAATTCAAGGCTCAAGAGAATCCAAAAGAATTTAAGAGACTCCAAGGTTAATTCAAGAGAATTTAAAAGAAATAATTAAAAATAATTCTTAAGAATTCCAGGAATTTCAAATAATTCAAGTTTGCTTGAAGAGAATTCAAAATAAAAAATTGAAAAGAAAGCAGTTCATATAATTCAAGGAATATGAAAGAATTCAAGCTTAATGCAAGATAACTTCAGAGATTCCAATGCTAATTCAAGAGAATTCAAAAGAATTTGGGAGATGTCAATGTTAATTCAAGAGAATTCAAAAGAATTTAAGAGAATTCAAAAGATATTAAGAGAATTCAAAGTCAATTCAAGAGAATTTAGAAGATTTCAAGATTAATTCAAGAGAATTCAAGGCTCTCTGAATCTAAAACTTTCATGGCTGCGCAGTAGACTAAATACCACAAACCCTGCTGCGCAAAGATTTTAGAATTAGAAATTTACATTCTTGAATTAAAAAGAAATAATAAATCTTACTGTTTTTCAAGATCTTCAACCATTTTGTCTACGGCATCCTTTTTGTCCTCGACCAATCCATGCAGAATCGTATTACGATCGCCATAGAAAGCCGGTCCCAATTTTTCTTTAGCATCTTCATACGCCTCCATATTAGGCTTTATACCCTTTATGTTCCGATTATATTGCCGGATCGTCGCCTGCTCGTAATCCGAAAATCCTGGATCGGGATTCTTCTTTTTTTGTTTTCTAGCGATCTGTTGCGCTTCCAGGGCGCCCATATTTAAAAGCTTCGTTCTGTCATAATCCAATCCCTAAAATAATTTTTTTTTTAATGATTTGAGTTATTCTTTCTCAATTTTTGTATCATGGATATAATTTACGTAGTTTTTCATACTGTTTAGGGCGGCCACCCACCCAGGAGAACCGGGAGAAACTTGCACCAGGAGAAAACCGGGAGAGAAATATTACACCGGGAGATTTCCAGCATTTCATAATTCGCGCGTTTTGAAGCTTGTAAATTGTTGCTAAATAAACTTTTTCTGATAATTTCAGGCTCCTTTCAACAATATATAAGTGGAAATTGGGGTGGTCCAAAAATGAATTGAAATTTCTTTTCTCAAATTTTGATGCATATTACCCAGAAATTTGTTCGAATCAACACAAAAATAAATCCATTTTTTTTATATTTTTTTTATAATGATATTTAGAGTTGGTGCAAACCCCATGAAGTTTAACAAGTATTTCCCATAAGAAAAAATACGTTTTTGTGAATTTTATTCATAATCGACAATATTAGCTGAATCTCGTTAAAACTCAACATTTCGCTTCATAATTAGCCGTAGAATACCAAAAAAATATTACTTTTTAATTATCACCCTCAGAAGTCTGTTTTATAGGGTTCCAAAAAAAAACCCATAAGTGAAAAAATTGGTTTTGCGAGTTTTTGGCGCTAATTATGATTTTTTGCGTTTTTTGTAATGCAAATTGTTTCTAATACGTAAAATACTACTTTATACTGATAATTAGACGTTTACATACATTTTTTAAACAATTTATTATTGTTTTTAGCAATTTTCTCATAGGATAGAGATAGAAAGTCACGGGTTTTTCACAAAATTTCCACTATTTGTCAAATTTTTAATTAGGGTGAGGTAATAATTAATGTTAACAAACATAATTGTTTCAACAATTTATTATTGTTAATAATATTCTCTTTGAATAATGCTAGAAATTGCGGGGTTTTTTCTGAAATTTTCAACTGTTTGTCCACTTTTCACTTGAAGGGAGTTAATATTTAATTCAATTTAGCAAAAATAATTGTTTAAAGAAGTTATTATTTTTATAGCTATCTTCTATATTAATACTAGATAATTGCGGTTTTTTCTGAAATGTTTGACTTTTTGTCCACTTCTCAGTTAGAGTGAAGTAATAATAACTAATGCAAGTTAACAAAAATAGTTGTTTAAACAATTTATTATTGTTTATAAGTATCTTCTCTTAGATAAGTGCTAGAAAGCTGCGGTTTTTTCTTAAATGTTTAACTTTGCTTTGCCTTTTCAGTTATGAACAAATAATAAATAAACATATTATTTTTGCTAAATTGAATTAATTATTAGCTCACTCCAAATGAAAAATAGACTATTAGTTTAATATTTCAGAAATAACCGCAACTTTCTAGCATTATTCAAATTGAATATGATTAAAAATAAAAATAAATTGTTTAAATAATTAATTTGGTCAACTTTAATTAATTATTTATCTCACTCTAATTGAAAATTGGACAAAAAGTGGAAAATTTATGAAAAAACTTCAATTTTCTAGCATTATTGTAACAGAATATTATGAACGATGACAATAAATTGTTTAAACAACTATGATTGTTAACATTAAATAATTATTACCTCACTCTAATTAAAAATTGGACAAAAAGTGGACAATTTTTGAAAAAACCGCGTATTTCTAACTCTATTCTAAGAGAAAATTGCTAAAAACAATATAAATTGTTTAAACAATTTATGTAAACCTCTAATTATTAGTATAAAGTAGTATTTTACGTATTAGAAACAATTTTCATTAAGAAAACCGCAAAATAAATCATAATTAGCGCCAAAAACTCGGAAATCCCAGTTTTTCACTTATGGGGTTTTTTGGGATCCCCTAAAAGACTTATGGGGGTGATATTCAAAAAGTATTATTTTATTCGTATTCTATGGCTACTTGTGAAGAGAAATATTGAGTTTTAACTCCAATCACCCAATACTGACGATTCTGAATAACATTTACAAAAACGTCTTTTTTGTGTTATACTTCATGTAGCTTGCGCCACCTCTATCTTTTTTGTTAAAAAAAAATGGATTTATTTTTTTGTGGATTCAAATATATTTCCGGGCGATATGCATGAAAATTCGCATAAAAAAAATTTGAACCACAATTTCAAAAATTGTGATGCATAATTTGAAAATTAATTATTTTAAACGATTAGTTTCAAGATCCTAATTTAAGAATTCTTCAATTTTTGAACGTAATTTGGAATTGTTTAATTTTTAACGCTTTAAGTTTGAATTCTTTAATTTTGAAAGTTTCCAATTAGAAAGCATATAATTTTCGAAGTTTTTAGAATAATTAAACTTTAAAGGATCACAGTATTTCTCGCAATATTTAAAATTCTGCAATTTTTAACGGTGAAAATGACAGTGATTGTTTTTGACAGAAATCACAATTAGTAGTAAAAAAATTTATTAAATCACTTTGAATGTCACTTGATACATGATATGATCTTATCAATAATATATTTATTGTCTTTAAAATTGTTATAATTTCAATTTAAAATTATAGTTTTAAATTTGCAATTCTGAGAGTTTATTCTTTCAGGCCTTGAAATTAATTTTTTTTCCTTCAAAAGCTTAAATTCGAAAATCTTTGGTTTAAAATATCTTTATTTTTTGAGGTTTCAAATTTAAAATTTCACAATGTTGTAGTTTCAAATTCAATTATCAAAAATATCAAGACAATTTCGCTATTAAATCTTTCAAAATTTCATATTAAAAGCCTTGATAGTTACTTTTAACTTTAGTAAATTTAGACGTAAATAAAAAGCAATTTCGAATTGAAAAACTTAAAACTGTTTAATTTCAAACATTGGAATCATATTATAGTAATCTTGTTTTGTATTCTTTTTTTTCTATTTTTAATTTTCACTGTAAAATCTTGAAATTGTCTGATTTTTAAAGATTCAAACAAATAAATCATTTCAAATTGAAAAATATTTGATTAGAAAATTTCAAGAATGTATAATAATTCTAAAGGAAATGTTAAAAATAATTAAACGATTTGAAATAAAAAAATGAAAAATTGTGTTTTGGAAATAAAAATAGACAAAAAGTCAACTATCTGAAATAGATACCTCAATAATTGAATAATTTCTTTAATTTTGAATGGTTACAATTTTAGAGTTCCAAATTTCCATATTGAACTCTAAATTTTGAATTTTTCCCTTTCATAAGTTTCGACTTTGCAATTAAAATTAAATTGGTTGAATTTTTAAAAGTATAGCTAACAATTAAAAAATTATTAATTATCAAAAGATTTAAATTTACTTAAACTAATTGAAATTTTAAAGGGTTTGAGTATCAAAAAGTTTTAATATCACAATTTTTAGTGACTAATATTTTTTTTAGTTGCAAATGAAGTTCGAATTTATTTAAGTTTCAACATTTCGGAGTAGAAATTTTATCATTTTTGTTGTTTCTCATTTAAAATTACGTCATCAGTTTTAATGTTAAATAATATTTGTTAATGCAATGACAATGTAAAGTTCTAGAATTTCAGAAGCTTTAACTTTGAAAGATTCAATTCAGTTTTCAATTTCAAATTGTCAAATTTTAATCGCTTCGAATTTAAAATTATTCAAATTCAAAAGTGTTTAATGTTCAAATATTTAAGTTTGAACGCTCTTAATCAGAAATATTACAATTTCAATTTCTTTGAATTGTATATGATCCAATTTCCAAAATTCGAATCTAAAAATGTTCAATTTTTAACGTAAATTGTCATATTTTCGAAATTTTAATCTGAAATATTTCAAGTTTTCAATTTTGAGAGCTTCTGTTTAAAACATTTTCGATTTCAGATGCAAGATCAATTTCTTTTTATTCAATTCAAAACATTGTCCATTTTCAATCAGCTACCTAATCTAAAATAGTTTGAAGTAGAATGTTTTCAATGCAAAACCGTTCAGTATAAATACATATTTTTAATTTCAAACGATTTTAATCCGAAATGATTAATTATTCAAAAATGTTTAAAGCATAATATTTTAATAATGAATTTTTAAATTGTTTAGATTTTTAATGTTAGGAAATAAAAACCCAAAGACGTGGACGGTGAGAGGGAAAGACAATTAATAGAAAGATGGGGGATGATTGAGGAATCAAAATATAATAAATGGTATAAGATGATAAAAAAGGAAGGAGTACCAAAGTATTTAGGAAAAGGATGGGGAGAGAAAAGATGGATTAGAATATCAAGATTTAGATTGGGAAACGAGGTAAGGGCAGGTATGTATTGGGAAATTAGGGGAAACATTATGAATAAAGAAGAAGTTACAATAAAACACATGTCTGTATTTTTCTTTATCTTTAATTTTTTCTTTTAATTTTTTCTTTAATTACTTCCGTAATTGATCACATGTGAAAAAACTGGGTTTCGTAAAGAGAGTATATCTTTTTTAAACCGGGAGAAATCACAAATTTATACCGGAAGAACCGGGAGAAAGCCGGGAGAGGAAAATTATAAAAATAATAGCCACTCTGTATACATTTTTTTTATTCTGCTTACCTTTTCTTCTGCATCTTTCCTTGCAGCTTCATCTTGCAGAATCCAATCTGCTTGTCTTTTTCGGGACTCCCAATTTTTAGGCAGATTATCCCGTTTGCTTTCGTCAATCACTGCTTGGTGATTTTGAGTTCGAGCCTCGTTCTGAAATGTAAAAAAATATACTTAGGTAAATATTTCCTCCAAGCCAGGGTGTTTACTCAAATCCTGGGGAAAAAATTCCCTAATAATTCCAGGATTTTTCCAGGTATCTCAAGTTTTTTTCAGGTATAATTTTTCATAGTATGGAACCTTCCATATTTATTTTGCATTTTTTTAAATAATCGACTCAGAATATGTATACAGTTTTAAGAGTATATTACAAATAATGTTTTTTTTTTTCTAGGGATTCTTTAATACGTTTAGTTTAGAAAGCTTTGACAGATTATATTGCAAGATATTCTTAAATTCCCTAAAGTCCACGAATTTGAATAATAATTCAAACAAATTTTTATTTTATTTTCTTATACTTAAAATTCAGTCTATGTTCAGGTAAAATTAATGTGGGTACTCAATTGAATATAAACATTTTCAGTAAAAAGAAATAATAATTTTCAACGAAAAAAAAACTAATTTAAAGAAAATAGTTACATTTTGAAAGAAAGTGATAAATTTTGAACTAAAATGATAAATCTTCAACTGGAATAGTTGAATTTTAAACCAAAAAGATGAATTTTCTACCAAAAAATAAATTTTTTGAACAAAATATATGAATTCTCAACCAAATATGCAGTTGAATCTTCAACTAAAAAAGATCAATTTTCAAGCAAATTGTTGAATTTTTAACTAAAAAAGATTAGTTTATTTTAGTTTACATTAAGTTTACATTAGTTTAGTTTAGTTTTTTAGTTTTTTTTTAGTTTAGTTTTTTACATTGAGTTTACATTAAGCTACTAGAGAGATCGAGAGAAGAAACTTTTTTCAGAAAATACACGCATTATTTTGCAAGGTGGTACAAATCAAATTTTTCAAGGAATCTGTATAGAAGATCTTTTTTCAGAAAAAAATTAATTAAAATAATTTTTAATTCATATTTCCATCTAGTCTGAAAAGACGTTAAAATTTCTGTTATTGTCTGATGATAATACAGATTCCTTGAAAAATTTGATTTGTACCACCTTGCAAAATATTAAGTGTATTTTCTGAAAAAAGTTTCTTCTCTCGATCTCTCTAGCAGCTTAATGGGAAAGCACCCGACCGGCAATCGGAAGTTCTGTGGTTCGATTCCCAGCGGAGCGAAAAGAGAATATCTTTTTTCAGAAAAAAATTAATTTAAATAATTTTTAATTCATATTTCCATCTACTCTGAAAAGACGTGACAAATTTCTGTTATTCACTGATCATAATACATATTCCTTGAGATATTAATAATTTAAAGGTATTCCAAAAAAAAAAAAAAAAAAAAAAATTGATTAGCAGTTTGAACTCGAAAGTTCATTGCCTCACTACCCGATTCGGGTAGTGTTTCTAGGTGGATATTTACTACCAATGTGGGCCCACCACACCCACGACGGGCCAACAGCAACGCAGTATTCCTGGATGGTCACCCATCCAAGTACTAACCGCGCCCAACAATGCTTAACTTCAGTGATCTTACGAGAACTGGTGTTTCCAGAGTGGTATCGCCGTTGGCAAAGGTATTCCAAAAGGATTTTAAAGATTTTAGGGTACTTTTAAAACTTCCAAGGAATTTTCAAGAGTTTTATAAAGTTTCAAGGGCAGGATTTTGGAAGGTTTTAGGATATTATAAAAGATTCCAAGGAATTTCCAGTTGATTTCTCTAATTAGAAGGGATTTCAAAGGATTTTTATATCAAATATCTTAGGGTATTTTTAACATATTTTAATAATTTGAAGAGACTCCAAAAGATTTTAAAAAGTTTCAAAGGATTTCGAAAGGATTTGAAATAATTTAGAGCATTTTAAAAGATTCCAATGAACTTTTATTAGACTTCATTAATTCGAAGGGAAAGTAAAGTATTTTGAAGATTTTAGGGTATTTTTTTAAATTCCAAGGAATTCTCAAGAGCTTTAAAAACTTTCAAAATATTTCAAAGGATATTTGAAACATTGTATCGTATTTAAAAAGATTCGAAGGAATTTTTAACAGATTTTAATGATTTGAAGGTATTCCAATGGATTTAAAATATTTTAGGGTATTTTTAAAACTTCCAAGGAATTTTCAAGGGATTTCCAAGGATATGAATTATTTTCAGGGATTTAAAAAAAATTTCGTCGGGGTTTGAAGAATTTCCTAGATCTTCGGTATGATTTTAGGGTATTTTTTAAAATTCCAAGGAATTTTCAAGAGATTTAAAAGCTTCAAGGAATTTCAAAAGATTCCAAAAAATTTTTAATAGATTTTAATAATTTGCAGGTATTCCAATAGATTTGACAGATTTTAGGGTAGTTTTAAAACTTCCAAGGAATTTTCAAGAGTTTTAAAAGTTTCAAGGGATTTCCAATGATATGAATTATTTGAAGGGATTTAAAACAATTTTCGTCAGGTTTTGAAGAATTTCCTAGAATTTTAGAAGATTTTAGGATATTATAAAAGATTCCAAGGAATTTTCAGTTGATTTCTATAATTAGAAGGGATTTCAAAGAATTTTAAAGATCTTAGGGTTTTCCTTTTTAATTCCAAGGAATTATCTAAAGCTTTAAAAAATGTCAGGGGATTTCAAAAGATTTTAACAGATTTCAAATATCTTAGGATAATTTTAATGTGTTTTAATAATTTGAAGGGATTCCAAAGGATTTTAAAGCTTTTAGGGTATTTTTTAAAATTCCAAGAGCTTTAGAAAGTTTCAAAAGATTTCAAAATATTCCAAAGGAGCTGAAATATTTTAGAGTATTTAAAAAAATTCCAAAGAATTTTCAAGAGCTTTAAAAAGTTTCAAGAGATTTGAAATATTTTAGGATATTTTAAAAGATTTCAAGGAATTTTTAACAGATTTCAATAATTTGTAATATTTTACGGTATTTTAAAAGATCCCAAAGAATTTTTTATAGATTTCAAAAATTTAAGGAAATTCCAAATGATTTAAAAGACTTTGAGGTAGTTTGAAAAATTCCAAGAAATTTTCAAGAGCTTTAAAAAGTTTCAAGGTATTTGAAATATTTTAGGATATTTTAAAAGATTCCAAGGACTTTTTATAGATTTCAATAATTTGAAGAGATTCCAAATAATTTAAAAAATTTTAAGGTAGTTTGAAAAATTCCAAGGAATTTTCAAGACCTTCAAAAAGTTTCAAGGAAGTTGAAATATTTTAGGATATTTTAAAATATTCCAAGGAATTTTGAATGGATTTCAACAATTTGCAATATTTTGGAATATTTTATAAGATTCCCATGAATTTTCAATAAATTTCAATAATTTAAAAGGTCCATTAAGCTAGCACCTCCACAATCGAATTTCGGGATTCTTCATAGCTCAGAATTTTGGGATTTTTTTTGGGCTCATGAAATCCGCAAAAATTTTTTTTCCCAAAACAACCCATACATTCCAAAATCAACCCCCTTCAAAAAATCTGATTTTTCACAAGTTTAATCCCGACTTTGTCAACAAATAATTTTTTTGAGAATTTTACAGCGAGGATAGAGTCTCTGAATTTTGGTCATCTCAAAAATACCAAATTATATTTTTGGACGCCAACCCTTAATGCTAAGAATCAACCCATTTGTACCACGTAGATATCACTGTATCGAAAAATAATCTTTTTGGGAATTTTACAGTGTTGAGAGCCGAAAAATCAGAGACTCTATTGACATTATAAAATTCTCAAAAAGATTATTTGTTGACAAAGTCATATTCACGTCGTACAAAGGGGTTGATTTTTAACGTTAAGGGTTGAAGCCCAAAAATCGAAGTTAGTCTTTTCGAGGAGCCCAAAAATCAGAGACTCTATTGACACTGTAAAATTCTCAAGCTGATTATTTTTTGACAAAGTCATATCTGTGTGGTATAAAGGGGTTCCTTTTTCACGTTAAGGGTTCGAGTAAAAAAATCGGAGTTGGTATTTTCGAGGAGCTCAAAAAAAGCACAAAAATACGCGGGGATTGTGAAAAATTCAAATTTTTGGAAGGGGGTTGATTTTGGAACTTAAGGGTTGTTTGGGGGAATTTTTTTTTGCGGATGTAAAGAGCTAAAAAAACCCAAAATTCTAGTGGAATTGAATTTTTATTATTCTGTGATTTTAGAAAGTGGAGCTGCTAGGTTACTGTAAGCTAGCATCTCCACAAGAAAATTAATTTTTTGAAAAAAGTAAAGGAGCCCAACAATTTTAATTGGTGCCCCCCAAAAAATCCAAAAATTTGAGTTACGATGAATACCGAAATTCGATTTTGGGAGTGCTAGCTTAATGGACCTTAATTTAAAGGGATTCCAAAGGATTTGAAATATTTTAGGGGTTTTAAAAAAATTCCAAGGAATTTTCAATAGACTTCAATAATTTGAAGGGATTCCAAAGGATTTGAAAAAATTTAGGGTATTTTTAAAAATTCTAAGGAGTTTTTAAGAGCTATAAAAAGTTTGAAGGGATTTGAAATATTTTACGGTGCTTTGAAAGATTCCAATGAATCTTCAATAGATTTCAATAATTTAAAGGGATTCTAAAAGATTTGAAAAAATTTAGGGTATTTTTAAAAATGCCAAGGAATTTTGAAGAGCTTTAAAAAGTTTGAAGGGATTTGAAATATTTTACGGTGCTTTGAAACATTCCAAGGAATTTTCAATAGATTTCAATAATTCAAAGGGATTCCAAATGATTTTAAATATTTAGGGTATTTAAAAAATTCCAATGAATGTTGAATTCATTTGAATAATTTGAAGGGTTTCCAAAGGTTTTGAAATATTGTAGGGCTTTTAAAAAAATTCTCAAGGAATCTTGATCTGATTTTAATAACTTGAAGGGTTTTCAAAAATTTGAGGGTATTTTTAAAAATTCTAAGATATTTTCCAAAGATTTAGAAAGTGCGAAGGAATTGCCAAGGATTAGAATTATTTTAAGGAATTTAAAAGAATTTCCTTCGGGTTTTGAAGAATTTCGGAAGGTTTTAGGATATTTTAAAGATTCCATGGAATTTTCAATAGATTTAAATAATTTAAAGGGATTCCAAAGGATTTGAAGTATTTTTGGATATTAAAAAAACTGTAATAGAATTTTGAATTCATTTCAATAATTTGAAGGGAAACCAAAGGATTTGAAAGATTTTAAGGTATTGAAAAAAATTCCAAGGAATTTTGAATTCATTTCAATAATTTGAAGAAATTCCAAATGATTTTAAATATTTTAGGGTATTTGAAAAACTCCAAGGAATTTTGAATTCATTTCAATAATTTGAAGGAATTCCAAAGGATTTGGAAAAATTTCGGGTATTTTTCAAAATTCCAATGAATTTTCAAGAGCTTCAAAAATTTTCAAGGGATTTTAAATATTTTACGGTATTTTAAAAGATTCCAAGGAATTTCGAATCGTTTTCAATAATTTGAAATATTTTAGAGCATTTTAAAAGATTCCAAGTAATTTCCAATAGATTTCAATAATTTGAAGGGATTCCAAAGGATTTGAACTTTAGGGTATTTAAAAAAAATCCAAAGAATTTTCAAGAGCTTCAAAAAGTTTCAAGGGATTTAAAATATTTTAGGATATTTGAAAAATTTCCAAGGAATTTTCAATAATTTGAAGGGATTCCAAAAAATTTGAAATATTTTAGGGTATTAAAAAAAATCAAAAGGAATTTCGAATTCATTTCAATGATTTGAAGGATTTTAAGGTATTGAAAAAAATTCCAAGGAATTTCTTATAGATTTCAATAATTTTAAGAGATTCCAAATGATTTTAAATAGTTTAGGGCATCTAAAGAATTCCAAGAAATTTTAAATTCATTTAAATAATTGGAAACGATTTCAAAGGATTTTAAAAAATTTAGGGTATTTTTAAAAAATTCCAAGGAATTTTCAAGAGCTTTACAAAGTTTAAAGGGATTTGAAATATTTTACGTTATTTTAAAAGATTTCAAGGAATTTTTAATAGATTTCAATAATTTAAAGGGATTCCAAAGAATTTGACATATTTTAGGGTATTAAAAAAATTCCAAAGGAATTTTGAATTTATTTCAATAATTTGAAGGGATTTTAATAATTCAAAGAGATTTCAAATGATTTTAAATATTTTAGGGTATTTAAAAAAATTCAAGGAATTTTGAATTCATTTCAATAATTTGAATGGAATTCAAAAGATTTTAACAAATTTAGGGTATTTTCAAAAATTTCAAGGAATTTTCAAGGGCTTTAAAAAGTTTCAAGGGATGTGAAATATTTTACGGTATTTTAAAAGATTCTAAGGAATTTTGAATCGATTTGAATAATTTGAAATATTTTAGGACATTTAAAAAGATTCCAAGGAATTTTAAATTCATTTCAACAATTTGAAACGATTCCAAAGGATTTGAAAAAATTTAGGGTATTTTTAAAAAATTCTAAGGAATTTTCAAGAGCTTTACAAAGTTTCAAGGGATTTGAAATATTTTAGGACATTTGAAAAGATTCCAAGGAATTTTCAATAGATTTCAATAATTTAAATGGATTTTAAAGGATTTTAAGGTAGTGAACAAAATTCCAAAGAATTTCGAATAGATTTTAATAATTTGAAGAGATTTCAAATGATTTTAGCGTATTTAAAAAAATTCGAGGAATTTTGAATTCATTTCAATAATTTGAAGGGAATTCAAAGGATTTCAACAAAATTAGGGTATTTTCAAAAATTTCAAGGAATTTTCAAGAGCTTTAAAAAGTTTCAAGGGATTGGAAATATTTTAGGGTACTTTCAGAGATTTCAAGGAATTTTCAATAGATTTCAATAATTTAAATGGATTCCAAATATTTTAGGGGTTTTAAAAATTCCAAGGAATTTTGAATGGATTTAAATAATTTTGAGAGATTTCAAATGATTTTAAACATTTAAAGGTAGTTTAAAAAATTCCAAGATATTTTCAAGAGCTTTGAAAAGTTTTAAGGGATTTCAAATATTGTAGGATATTTTAAAGGAAGTATCTACGGCCTATTTTAAAAGATTCCAAGGATTTTTTAACTGATTTTTATCATTTGAAGGGTTTTGAAAAATTTTAGGGTATTTTTAAAAATCGCAAGGTATTTTCAAAGGCTTTAGAATGTGTAAAGGGATTTCCAAGGACTTGAATTTTTTAAAGGTATTTCAAACAATTTTCGTATGTTTTTTAAGAATTTCGGTAAGATTTCATAAGGTTCTAGCGGTTTTAGGATATTTTAAAAGATTCCAAGGAATTTTCAGTTTATTTCAATAATTTTTGAGGTTAGAAGAAACTTACCCTTTTCAAATGAAGTTCGTGCAGCTTTTTCATGCGCTCTGCTCTTCTCTCTTCAAGAGTTTTTGAAGAACTTGAAGCCCCTTCACTCATTTTTCAACTTTAAAAAAATGTAAACTGCGAAATACAACCTTATTTTTGCAAAAGATTGCGCGTAACTCCAAAAACAAAAAATGTCAACACACTCGTCAACACTGACCTGACGTCACTAATAATATGTCGGTAAAGAAGTGCCTAGATGAGGAACTCTGCATAAAATAATTTTCATGAATATTCACTTTAATTTTGAGACCTTTTTGGAAAAGTAATCCAAAATACCGTACAGTCAGCTTCCCAAACAAAAAATTTGCTCGAAAACCGTAAATTGATAAAAAAATTAAAAATATTCTGACTTACCGACATCCGGTAATCCAGAATTCCACTTTCCAGCTGAATTCTAACCCCACCTTTTTCAGTATAAAAATAAAAAAATTCTGACGTCACTGACGTGACTCAATATTTTCCCGGAGCTTGTCAGACTTGTCAAAAACGTTAGATTTTGGAGTAATTTCTTTATAAAAGGGTCGTTCTTCATTTTATTTCTGTGATAAGATAGTTAGTTTTTAGATAGTGAAAAGTGTAATAAATCAAAATGTTTGCGAGTGGGCCGAATTATACAAAGTTAAAGACAAATTTGAGGTTAGCTATCAATAGATTGAAACTTCTTGAGAAGAAGAAAACCGAATTGACTCAAAAAGCAAGAAAGGAAATTGCGGATTATATCGCGACTGGAAAAGTCGAAAGAGCGAGAATTAGAGTTGAACATATTATCAGGGAAGATTACATGGTCGAGGCAATGGAATTGATAGAAATGTACTGCGATTTATTGTTGGCGAGATTCGGTCTCATTCAGCAAATGAAGTAAGTCAATTTGTTTAATATTTAACTACAATTAATTAATACTAGTATCATCAGAGGGGTATTTTTTTATCCAATTTTCATGTATTTCGTCCCCAAAATTGTTCGAATTAACGTAAAAATAAATGCGCTTTTTTTGTTAACAAAAAATTCATCTTTCTTGGTTTAAAATGTAACTTTTTTTTTAAATTTCATGTATATTTTCTTGAAAATTCGTGTATTTGAATAGCACATATTTCTATAAAAAAGTGGAATGTCTGAAAAATCTCGCATTGTTGTTGAAAATCTGATAAGCTTTTGAATGACTTGAAATTGCTCCATTTATTACATTTGAATTTTAAAAATAAAATCCACTACTAACTTTTAATTTAATTCAATTTAACTAGAATAGTTAAGTTTTCAGTCAAAAAAATTCATTATAAAAAAAACGAATTTTCAATAAAACAGTTAAATTTTTGAGCAAAGTAATTCATTTTAAACTAAAATAATGAAAATTCAGCCAAAAAATTGAATTTTTAAAGCAAAATATTAATTTTTTGCCAAAAAAGACAAATTTTCAACCAAACAGATGAATTTTCATCCAAGAAGTTTAAATGTCTATCAAAAAAGGTAAATTTTCGACAAAAATTGGAATAGTTAAAATGTCAGTGCAAAACATTAATTTTTAATAGAAAAAAAATTGTCGATGAAGGAAAGGAATTTTCAACCAAAAAGATTAAATATTGATCAATAAAGATAAATTTTCGACAAAAAATGGAATAGTTAAATTTTCAGTTAAAAAAAAAATAATTTTCAGGCAAAGAAATTAATTTTCAACCAAAGCGATTAATTTTCTACAAAAAAAAAGATTAATTTTTAACAAAATACATGAATTTTCAACTAAATTTTGAATTTTTAAAGGAGTTTTCAAACTAGTAGTTACATTTTAGAAATACATGCCAATTTTTGGACTGTTTCTTTTTCCTATTTAGAAAATGAAATAATCTAAATAGATTGGTTCAGAATCACCCACAAAAAATAAGATAGATTTTCGACAAAAAATGGAATAGTTAAAATGTCAGTGCAAAAAATTAATTTTCAATAGAAAAAAAAAATAATTTTCAATGAAGGAAATTAATTTTCAACCAAAAAGATTAATTTTCTACAAAAGAAGATGAATTTTCAACAAAATACATGAATTTCCAACCAAATTTTGAATTTTTGAAAGGAATTTTCAAACTAATAGTTAAATTTTTAACCAAAGACATGAATTTTCACCCAAAAGGGTAAATTAGTTACCAAGAAGATTAATATTCTACCACGAGATACAAAGTTTCGACAAAATACAGAAATTTTTAACCAAACAGATAAATTTTCTACCAAGGAGATTAAATATTGATCAATAAAGATAAATTTTCGACAAAAAATGAAATAGGTAAATTTTCAGTTAAAAAAAAATTATTTTCAATCAAGAAAATGAATTTTTAACCAAAACGTTTAATTTTTTACAAAAAAGATTAATTTTTAACAAAATACATGAATTTTCAACCAAATAGTTACATTGTTAAGCAAATTGCCTCAAATAGATGCATTTTCAATAGTTAAATTTTCAACCAAGAAGGTTAAATGTTTATCAAAAAAGATAAAATTTCGACAAAAAATAGAATAGTTAAATTTTCAGTTCAAAAAATTAATTTCCAATAGAAAAAAAATAATTTCCAATCAAGGAAATGAATTTTCAACCAAAAAGATTAATTTTCTACAAAAAAAAGATTAAGTTTTAACAAAATACATGAATTTTCAACAAAATTTTGAATTTATGAAAGGAATTTACAAACTAACAGTTAAATTTTCAATCAAAGAAATGAATTTTCAACCAAAAACGTGAATTAGTTATCAATAAGATTAATATTTTACCACAAGAGATAAAGTTTCAACAAAATAGTGAAATTTTCAGCCAAACAGATAAATTTTCTACCAAGAAGATTAAATGTATATCAAAGAAGATACATTGTCGACAAAAACTTGAATAGTTAAATTTTCAGCTAAACAAATTTTTTTTCAATAGAAGAAACCTATTTTTCAATCAAAGAAATGAATTTTTAAACCAAAAAATTAAAAATATTAATTTTTAACAAAAAAAGAACGAATTTTTAACAAGATAGATAAATTTTCATGGAAATTAGTTCATTTTAAACTTAAATAATGAATCTTCAACCAAAAAAAATGAATTTTTAACACAATAGTTGAATTTTCAAAGAAAAATATTAATTTTCTGCCAAAGAAGACAAATTTTCAACCAAACAGATGAATTTTCAACCAAGAAGTTTAAATGTCTACCAAAAAAGATAAATTTTAAATATAATTTATTTAAATTTTAAAAAAATTTTAAATTTTTAAAGGAATTTTCAAACTAATAGTTAAATGTTCAACTAAAGAAATGAATTTTCTACCCAAAAGGTGAACTACTCACAAAAAAGATTAATATTCTACCAAAGGAGACAAAGTTTGAACAAAATACAGAAATTTTCAACCAAGTAGCTGAATTTTCAACTGAAGAATATAAATGTTAACCAAATATGAAATAGTTACATTTTTAGTTAAAAAAAATTAATTTTCAACATAAAAAAAAACGAATTTTCAACAAAATAGTTAAATTGTTAAGCAAATTGCCTCAAAATAAATGCATTTTCAAGAGTTAAATTTTGAATCAAGAAGATTAAATGTCTATCAAAAAAAATTAATTTTCGACAAAAAATGGAATAGTTAAATAAATATTCAGTTGAAAATATTAATTTTCCATACAAAAAAAAACTAGTTTTCAATCAAAGAAATTAATTTTCAACCAAAGAAATGAATTTTCAACAAAATACAGAAAATTTCAACCAAAAAGCTGAATTTTCACTTAAAGAATATTTTGTTGAAAATTCGTTCTTTTTTTTGGTTGAAAATGAATTTTTTGACTGAAAATTTCACTATTCCATTTTTTGTCGAAAATTTATCTTTTTTGATAGACATTTGATCTTCTTGGTTGAAAATTTATCTGTTTGGCTGAAAATTGAACTATTTTGTTGAAAATTGATCTTTTTTAGTTGAAAATGCAACTAATTGGTTTAGAATTCAAAATTTCAAGTATTGCAGTTAAATATTCATCATTTAAGTTGAAAAATCATCTTTTTGGTTTAAAGTAAAACCACTTGGATGAAAGTTAAATTCTTTTGTTAAAAAATCATATTTTTGGTATAAAATTCATCTGTTCCAGTTGAAGATTCACTGAAAATTTAACTGTTCCATTTTTAGTTGAAAACTGTACTTTTTTATTTCAAAATTCAACTATTTGGTTGAAAATTGATCTTTTTCGTTGAAAATTCAACTATTTGATTCAGAATTCATGTATTTTGTTGAAAATTCGTATTTTTTGGTAGAAAATTAATCTTCGGTTGAAAGACAACTATTTGGTTAAAAATTAATTTATCTAGTTTGAAATGCAATATTTTTACTTGAAGAATTAGGAATTTGAAGTGGTCTAAATTGAATTGAATAAAGTATCCACATTAATTGTACCTAAATATGCACTGAATTTTAATTATAAGAAAATAAAATACAAATTTGCTTGAATTATTACTCAAATTCGTGAACTTTAGAGACAAAGTTAAGAAATGATTAATGATCTTTTTATAATTATTTAGCTATTTAATTAATCGATGGTGTTAATATATTTTAGAATATCTTCTAATATAATTTGTCAAAGCTTTCTAAATTCAACATATTAATTGAATATCTAGAAATGAAAAAAAACGTTTATAATAAACTCGCGAAACTGTATGCATATTCCGAGTCTATTGTTTTAAAAAATTCGAAATATTTTAATAGCTTCGTACTATAAAAAATTATACCTGGAAAAAATGTGAAATGGTCAGGGAATTTTTTCCCAGGATTTGTGTAGACACCCTGTAAAAACTGATGCTACTATTGAAACTATTTTTGAACTCTGAAGTGAGTCTGAGCCCTGTCTATGATCTGTTTTCTTAAATTTTCCAGAAATCTAGACGATGGTTTAGCCGAAGCGATATCGACAATAATTTGGGCCTCTCCTCGAATTCAGACCGATGTGAACGAAATGAAAGTGATATCCGATATTTTAACGACAAAATACGGGAGACAATACGCCGACGCTTGCAGGGAAGAAGTAATAAAGACAATTTCTGAGAAATTGAAGCACAAATTGAGCGTTCAGTCTCCTTCGAAGGTTCTCGTTGAGAAATATTTGATGGAAATCGCGAAAAATTATAATATCGAGTACGAACCGGACCCACAAGTAATGGCTGAAGGCCAGGATGCGATGCTCATTGATATTGGATCAGGAAGTGGACAAAATAATTTGGATCTTGCGAGTGGAGGAGGAATGCCTCAACCTGCCGGATTTATTGGATTTCCACAAGCTCCTCTTTTTCCTGTGCCTGGTGCTAATTCTATGGTATTTATATCCATTTATTAAAAAGCGCATGGCGCCATTTTCGATTATTTCTCGAACCATCTCGAAATTACTCGAAACAATTTGAAGCTATTGTTGTCGGGAAACTCGTTTTTGTGATTGGATGAAGCTTTCATTTTTTTTCATTCAAAAAAAGAGTCTGCAAACTTCAGCTTTATGAGAAATGTAAGGTTATCTAAATAATATATATTCAATAATAATAATCAATGTATTTTTCAAGATTTCAAAAATGAAGAAGCTTTTTAAGAATTTTAAAAGGTTTCAAGATAATAAAAAAATGTCTTAAAATTCCTGGGAAAATGTAAATAAATTATTTTCTAAAATTTCGAAAAAAAATGGGAAAGACTTTCAAGCAAAATCTTTCAATTAGCAAGATTACAAAGATTTATAAAAAATGCGAGTAAGTTTAAGACACTTTGAAATTTTTAAAATATTCAAAATTAGTTTGAAAGTTGAAAATATTTCAAAAGTTTTAAAAAATGTACATTTTTGAATATTTGAAAAAAAATGGAAACTTCTTAAGGATTTTGAAAGGATTCACTATAATACAAAAATTTTCTTAGAATTCATGGGAAAATTTGAAGTGATTTTTTATTTTGAAAAATTAATTTTGAGAGGATATTTAAAAACATTTTAAAAGATGACAAAAGATGTCTAAAATCGTCATAACAGATTGTAGAAGATTTTAAGGCAATTTTTGTAATTTTTCACAATTTTAAGAAAATTTTTTGAAAAATTCGAATAATTTTAAAAGATATTAAGAAGGTTTTAAAGTTTTGAAAATAGTTAAAAAAATAATTTGAAATTTGAAAATATTTCAAAAAACTTAAAACAAAATGTAAATTTGTGAAGATTTTGAAAAAAATTTCGAAGCTTTTTAAGAAGTTTAAAAGGCTTCAAGAAAATAAAAAAACTTCCTTACAATTCCTGGGAAATTTTTAACCTGAATTTTTATTTTGAAAATAAATTTAAAGAGAAAATTGACAAAGATTTTTAATTATTTTCAAATAAAAAAAAATTCAAAAGGGTTCGTGATAATACAAAATATTTCTCATAATTCAAAATTTTAACATTTCAAAATATTTCTAAAATTGTCAAAATAGAATCTGGAAGATTTTAAGGCAAGTTTTTTAATTTTTTAGAATTTCAAGAAAATGTTTGGAAGAGTACGAAGAATTTTAAAAGATATTTAGAAGGTTTAAAAGTTTTGAAAATGGTTAAAAAGTGATTTTAAGTTTGGAAAGATTTCCAAACATTTTAAACAAAATGTAAATTGAAGATTTCAAAAAAAAAATTCGAATCTTTTTAAGAAGTTTGAGAGGTTTCAAGAAAATAAAAAAAATTTCTTGAGATTCTTGGGAAATTTTTTAATTACTTTTTACTTTGAAAAATTAATTTTAAAAGAAAATTTGAAGAAGTTCCAAAATATTATTATAATTTCAAAATATATCTACACATTTCGAAAATATCTGGAAGATTTAAGCGCAATTTTTTAAATTTTGAATGATTTTTCAAAATTTGAGGAATATTTCGAGTCAATTTGAAAGATATCTTCCAAACTTCTAAAAGTCCTAAATATTTTTCAAACTGACTCAAATTTCTCCTAAAATTTTTCAAAATCCTGAAATATAAAAAACTATACTTTTTCGACATATCTGGAAGCTTCAAACAAAATTTTGAATTCTCTCATGAATCTTAGGAAAATTATATATTTATTTAACTTGAGAAGATGAAATCAACTTGAAGAAGAAATATTTGGTAGAGATTTTGTATTTTAAATTATTTATCAACCAAAAATAATAATTTGGATGATTTTTTTTCTTTCATGACTGAAAAATCGTTTTTAAGATTCACTTTTTTTGACTAGAAATTCATTATTTTACTCAAAAATTCATCTCTTTGGTTGACAATTTCACTATTTCGTTGAAAAGAAGTTAGAAAAAGACGTACATTTTTGAATATTTGGAAATCAAAATGTTAAAGCTTCTTCAGCATTTTGAAATGTTTCACGATAATACAAAATATTTCTTAAAATTCATGGGATAATTTAAAATGATTTTTTATTTTGAAAAATTAATTTTAAGAGAATATTTAAACACATTTTTAAAGATTTCAAAAGGTGTCCAAAATTGTGATAACGGAATCTGAAAGTTTTAAAGCCATTTTTTTAATTTTTCAGAATTTTAGGAAAAATTGTAGAAAAATTCGAATAATTTTAAAAGATATTTAGAAGGTTTGAAAGTTTTGGAAATGATCAAAAAAATAATTTGTAGTTTGAAAAGATTTCCAGAAACTTAAAACAAAAAGTAAATTTTCGAAGATTTAAAAAAAAATTCGAATCTTTTTAAGAAGTTTGAAAAGCTTCAAGTAAATAAAGAACTGTTCTTGAGATTCCTGGGAAAATTTTTAATTATTTTTTGTTTGAAAAATCAATTTTAAAAGGGAATTTAAAAAGGTATCAAAAGACTTCCAAATATTTCTACAAATATCGAAAATATCAGAAGGATTAAGGGCATTTTAAAAATTTTTGATTATGCTTCCAAATTTTAGGAATACTTCGAGTCAGTTTAAAGGTTATTTATCTTCCAAATTTTTAAAAATCCTTAATATCGTTTAAACGGACTCAAATTCTTTTTAAAATTTTGCAAAATCCTGAAAAATAAAAAATTATACTTTTTCGACATAAA
The DNA here is from genome assembly GCA_932195095.1 of Andricus curvator. Lineage (NCBI taxonomy): Eukaryota > Metazoa > Arthropoda > Insecta > Hymenoptera > Cynipidae > Andricus > Andricus curvator. Next base: position 524,919 of record CAKNYM010052871.1, read on the forward strand.
CTTAAGAAAGACATGTTTATTCGAAATTTTTATTTTGTATTCAAAATTATTTATCCCCTCAAATTATAATTTGTGTGAAATTTTTTGTTTTCATGACTGAAAAATTGTCTTTTTTGGTTAAAAATGCAACTGGTTGAAAATTTTTCTTTTTTGATTAATGATTTATCATTTCAATTGACAGTTCATCTCTTCGATTGAAAATCTTTCGTTAAAAATCCGTCTATTTTGGTAGAAAATAAATCTTCTTGGTAGAAAATTCATCTATTTCCTTGAAAATTCATATTTTTGTCTTAAAAGATTGAATTTTTTGTACAAAATTCTTATCTTTTGGAAAAAATGTCATCTTTTTTGGTTAAAAATGCAACTGGTAAATTTATTATGATTGGATGAAGTCTTCATTTTTTTTGCCATTTAAAAAAAAGTCTACAATCTTCAGGTTCACGAGAAGTGTAAGGTTATCTAAAAAATATATTTAATAATATTAATAGTCAATGGAATAAAGGTGCCCAGCACTTTGATATATAAAAAATGTAATGTATAGATTTTTGAAGATTTCTAAAAAAGAACCTTTTTTAAGAATTTTAAAATGCTTAAAGGGAATGAAAATATTTCCTTAAATTCCTGGGAAAATTTAAACTGATTTTTTATTTAAACAAAAATTCTAAGAGAAAATTGACAAAGATTTCAAAATATTTTAAATTATTTCCTAAAATTTCGAAAAATAAAATGGACGATTTTAAAGAAACATTTTTCAATTAGCAACATTACAAAGTTTTATGACAAATTCGAGTAAGTTTAAGAGGTATTTAGAAGTTTTTAAAAGATTCAAAATTAATTAAAAACTTTTTAAAAAAATTAAGTTGAAAAAAATGTAAATTTTTGAATATTTGGAAATAAAAATTTTGAAGCTTCTTAAGCATTTTGAAAAGTTTCATGATAATAAAAATATTTCTTAAAATTCGTGGGATAATTTAAACTGATTATTTATTTTGAACAATTAATTTTAATAGAATATTTAAAAAGAATTAAAAAGATTTCCAAATTGTCAAAATAGAATCTGGAAGATTGGAAGGCATTTTTTTTATTTTTCAGAATTTTAAGAAAATGTTTGGAAAAATTCGAATAATTTGAAAAAAATTAGAAGGTTTAAATGTTTTAGAAATTATTAAAAAATGATTTGAAAGTTGAAAAGATTTACCAACATTCAAAACATAATGTAAATTTTGGAAGATTTCGAAAAAAATTTCGAAGATGTGATTCCTGGGAAAATGTTTAATTTTTTGTTTATTTTGAAAAATTACTTTTTAAAGAAAATTGAAAAAAATATCAAATGAAATCAACTCTTCGATTTAAAATTAAACTATTTTTTAGTTTTAAGTTCATTTATTATATTTTTCGTTAAGAATTAATCTTTTTTGGTATAAAAGTCATCTATCTTGGTTGAAATTTATTCAACTTTTCTGGTTGAAAATGTAACTACTTTGTAGAAAAGTCGTCTTTTTTGGCAGAAAATTAATCTTCATAGTTGAAAATTCATATCTTTTTGGATGAGGATTTCAACCATTTTGTTGAAAATTCAATTATAGTATAATTTCAACAGTTATTAATTTTTAATTAAAATTGCCTTGAATTGAAATATCATCTATTACTTTTTTTTTGAGAATTCATCTTTTTTGGTAGAAAATTTAACTACTTCGTCAAAAGTTGAACTACTTTGTGAAAGTCATTTTTTTGGTTTATAATTCATCATTTTAGTTGAAAATTCGTCATTTTTGGTAGAAAATTAATCTTTTTGGTAGAAACTTCATGTATTTGGTTGAAAATTCAACTATTTGGCTGAAAATTATATATTTTGTTGAAAGTTTAGTATTTTTTTAATAAAATCAGAAAGTTGCGAAGAAAACTTCAATTTCTCAAAATTTTAGGTTTTGTTAGTTTTTTCCCCGGATATTAGCATTTTTCACAATTTTATGTTATTTTAGCGTTGTTGGAAATAATATGTTTTATTGAGCAACTACACTTCGAGAATAAT
>CAKNYM010052871.1:526960-550546 GCA_932195095.1 Andricus curvator
ACACACATTGGAACCCGTGTTGCCTTTGAATACAGGCGGGAACAACAAGCGTTTTACATCAGAAATGGTTATTTTTAATCAGAAATTATTAGATTTAAAAGATTCCAAAGTTTTCAACTATTTATTTTTTTCAGTTCTGTTAGCGTTTTTTTACCGGAAATTGAGATTTTAAACCAAAATCATTATATTTTAAAGGTTCATAATTTTGGAACTATTTCAGGTTAAGTTAGCGTTTCACAAAATTGACATTTTACGTATTTTAAATAAAAAATCATTATAATTTGAACAAAATGTATAACCTTTTAACAATGTTTGATTATGATAGTGTTTTTTGAGGCAAATTAGATTTTGAAAGGAGATTTATAACTTTTAACAGTGTTTTTCGTCGAAAATTGTTATTTTTAATAATAAAAAATATATTCACAAATTTGAACAATTTTGGGTTATGTTGTCGCTTTACGCAAAAAATTGCTACTTTAAAACAAAAATCAATAGATTTCGAAAAAGATTTACAATACTGAACAATTTTTTGTGATGCTAATGTTTTTTCATAGGAAATTATTGGTATTTTTAATACAAAATTATTAGATTTCAAAGAATATTTACAAACTTAAAGTATTTCGGATTGTGTTAGTAATTTTCGTCAGAAATTGAAATTTTGATTACAAAATTATTATATTTCAAAGAAGTTAAATAATTTTTGAACAATGGGGTTGTTGCATATTTTCAAATAATTTTTTTTCCTAGTAAAATTAAAAGAACACCAAAAAAATAGTGTAACTACAAAAGGAAACTTTTTTTAAATCAAGTTTAAATATTTTTTTTAATGTTTAAAAAGTATATTTTTTGAATTTTTGCGGGAAGTACTTTGCAGGAAGTACTTCATTCTGATTAGCGCGGTTGTCCGGTTGGTGATGGAATATAATATGGCCGCTAGCGACTGAATCGACTGAATGGGTAAACAGTAAACATAACCTATTGTAAAAGATATTCAAATTGAGGTTATCTTTGGAAACATTTCATTCTCCCGCACTTGAATGATATTATTCATTACTGTCTTTTTTAAGGTTGTATATTTTAAGCAAAATTGTATTGTTTTTCGACAATTATAAGTAAATAAATATCTCTGTTAGAAATTGTAAATTGAATTTTCGCCAGCTGTCTGCTAGATACTTCGTTAGTCAATAGATCATTATTCTGATTGGTTACGCGCTTTTTCGGAAGTGACGTTTCAAGGTCACAGAGCTTTTGAATAGGGATTTCAATACTTTTCTTAAACATTTTTTTTCTCCACAATGAAGTTTTCAAATTTTTTTTTAAATACACCAAAATGTTCAGAATGTTATGCAGTATTTAAAAAATATATTACCTAAAATTCATGCAACGACCCCATTATAGGCAACTTTGTCATTTTACATCGAAAATTGGCATTTTCAAACAAAAATCATTATTATTTGACCAATATTTAGAATGTTGTAACAATGATAGATTATGTTAGTTCTTTGTCAGAAATTGGTGTTTTTAATTTAAAAAATTATATTTTAAAGAAGATTTACAATTTTTGAACAATTTTAGTTTATGTTAACGTTTTTCACACGAAACCAGTTATTTTAAACTTTAAACAGAACACATTAGGTTTAAAAGAAGATTTACAATCTTAATTAATTGTTTGTTATGGTATGTTAGTATGTTTCATCTCAAATTGCTTTTCTTAATCAAAAAATCATCAAATTTCAAAAGATACTTACAATACTTGAATAATTATGTTATTATTTTCGTCGAAAATTGGTATTTTAGAACAGAAATGAAACGGTTTGTTTGTCTATACAAAAATATTATAAAATCATTTTGAAGTTCATGTATTAAATTTCATCAATTATAAAAAATATTGCCCTTGCTTTTCTTTTCTGTTATTTTAGATAATAGATACTATGAAACATAAAAATTTTGTCTTCATATTAATTTTATATTTTAATTTAAAAATTGCGTGAAATAACAAAATAATCGCGCGCCCAGCTTGCTTATTTTTTTGTAGTAAATTTAAATAAAAATTGTAACTGCTCTTCGAATTTATATGATAGTTTTTAATCATTTTTTTTTAATTTTCAGAGTCCTGGTGAACCTCCTCTCGGATTTTTCGCTCCAGGAACTTCAAAGCCTCATGAAAAAGATGAAAAATCGCCCTACAGTCCTTCTTCTTTCTCCTATAATATCCCATTGGACAACGACAATTTAAATAGACAAGTGAGTTGACCTTCATTCCGGAAATTTTATTATTTCTCTCTCGAATTTATTGTTTTAATCCGAGGGGTTGACCACTCGACTTTTGAGTGTACGGGAGATTTCAAGGATTTCAGTGATTTCACAAAGATTCCAAAGATTTCACAAAAATTGTAAAGATTTGAATGATTTTAAACGATTTTACAAAGGCTTGTACACCAGATTTCAAGATTGATCTTTCATTCCAATAATCATAAATGTAATTCAACCTTTTTTTTCTCTGAAGGATGAAGACTTGCCCCCGCCTTATGGTTCATTTCCTCCCGATTTGAACAAAGAGGTAAGCCCCTAAATATTTTGTTTACAATCGTTTTTTGTTTTGGGGCTGTTCAAAAACTGCGTTACACTGCCAGGTGGAGGGATTATAAAAATTCATCAAAAATAAATTAAATAAATAGTTAATTCTTTTTGGCTGAAAATTCTACTCTTACATTTTTGGTTCTGAATTCATCTTTTTTGGTTAAAAATTCGACTATTTAGTTGAAGATTAAACTATTTTTTTGAAAACAGGTTTTTTTTGTGGTTAAAAACTAACTTTTTCAACGGAGAATTTAACTACTCTATTTTTGAATGAAAATTTAACTACTTTGTTAAATTTTTATTTTATTAGTTGAAAATTGAATTATTTTGTTGAAAATTTTTTCTTTTGTGGATGAAAATAAATTTTTAAACTGAAAATTGAATCATTCCATTATTGGTTGTAAATTGATCGTTGTTAGTTGAAAATTCAACAATTTGCTTGAAAATTTATGTATTTTGTTGTAAATTCGTCTTTTGGTAGAAAATTAATCTTCTTGATTAAAAATTCAACTACTTGGTTGAAAATTGACCTTCTTTGTTAAACATTCATTTTATTGGGTAAAGATTGAATCATTTTGTTAAAAATTCTTTATTTCTTGGTTAATTTTTTTTTTTTAACTGAAAATGTAACTATTCCATTATTGGTTGAAAATTTATCTTTTTTAGTTGAACTCTCACCAATTTCGTTGAAAATTTATGTATTTTGTTGTAAATTCATCTGTTTTTTAGAAAATTAATCTTTTTGATTGAAAATTCATCTACATAGTCGAAAGTTGAACTAATTTGTTAAACATTGATTGAATTAGTTGAAAATTCGAATATTTTGTTGAAAGTTTAGTTCTTTGGCGAATGAAAATTAATTTTTTTAAACTGTAAATTTAACTATTCCATTCTTGGTTGAAGATTTACGTATTTTTTGTAACTTCCTTTGTTTTAGTATAAAATTAATGTTCTTAATTGAAAATTCAACTTCTTGATTGATAATGGAACTACTTTGTTAAACATTAATTTTGTTGCGTAAACATTTAACTATTTTGTTGAAAATTCGTTATTTTGTGAATGAATATTGATCGTTTTTAGTGTAAAATTTATGTATTTTATTGTAAATTCGCCTTTTTTGGTAGAAACTTAATCTTGATTGAAAATTCCAATACTTGTTTGAAAGTGGAACTACTTTGTTAAACATTCATTTTATTAGTTGAAGATAGAACTATTTTCTTGAAAATTCGTTCTTTTGTGGATGAAAAATAATCATTTTTAGTTGAATATTCAACAATTTGGTTGAAACTTTATGTATTTCCTTATAAATTTGTCTTTTTCGGTAGAAAATTTATCTTCCTGATTGAAAATTGAACCATTTGGTTGAAAATTTAACTACTTTCTTAAACATTCATTTCATTGCATAAAGATTTAATCATTTTATTGAAAATTCGTTCTTTTGTGGATTAAAATTAATACATTTTTCAACTGAAAATTAAACTAATCCATTGTTGGTTGAAAATTGATGTATTTTCTTGTAAATTCATCTTTTTTGGTAGAAAATTTATCCCCCTGATTGAAGATCCAACCATTTGGTTGAAAATTCAACTACTTTGTTAAACTTTCATTTTATTAGGTAAGAATTGAATCGTTTGATTGAAAATTCGTTATTTTGTGGATAAAAACTAATTTTCTTAACTAAAAATTTAACTATTTTATTATTTGTAGAAAATTGATCGTTTTTAGTTGAAAAATTATGTATTTTGTTGTATATTCGCCTTTTTGGTAGACATTTATTTTATTAGTTGAACATGGAACTATTTTGTTGAAAATTCGTTCTTTTGTGGATGAGCATTAATCGTTCTCAGTTGAAAATTCAACAATTTGGTTGAAGATTTAAGTATTTTGTTGAAAAATTGTGCTTTTTGGGTTGAAAATTGATCACTTTTAGTTAAAAATTCAACTACTTAGTTGAAAATTGAACTAATTTGTCGAACATTTATTTTATTGGGTAAAGATTTATGTATTTTCTCGTGAATTCGTCAGTTTTTCCATTTCGTTGAAAATTAATTTTTTGTTTTAAACCAAAAATTTAAATATTCCATTATTTATTAAAAATTGATTTATTTGGTAGAAAATTAATCTTCTTGATTGAAAATTTAACCACTTGGTTGAAAATTGAACTACTTTGCTAAACATTCATTCAATTAGTTGCAAATTTAACTATTTTGTTATAAAGTCGTTCTTTTGTGGATGAAAATAAGTTTTATTTAACTGAAAATTTAACTATTCCATTATTGGTTGAAAATTAATCTTTGTTAGTTGAAAATGCAACTTTTTTGTAGAAAATTTGTCTTTCTGGCTTAAAAATTCAACTTTTTGTTGAAAGTTCATATTTTCAGGTAAAAAACTCAACTAATTTCATCTCGTTTGGTACAAATTTGATCTTTTTTGGTTAAAAATGCAACTGTTTGGTTAAATAATAATTCGTTTTACTTGAGGATTCAACTATTTTGTTAAAAAATTTTCTTTTTATTGAATTCAACTGCTTTTTATTTAAAATAAAAAAAATTTTCTGTTGAAATAACAACTATTACATTTTTCGTTGGGAATTAATCTTTTTGGTTAAATTCGATTATTTTTTATTTAAAATAAAAATCTTTTTGTGTCGAAATATCAACTATTGTATTTTTCGTTGAGAATTAATCGTCTTTGTTAAAAATTCATTTTTTCTGTTGAAGACTCATAATTTCAGTTAAAAATTCAACTATTTTGTTGAACAATTAATAATTTTATTAAAAATTCACATATCATGTTGAAAATTTAATTATTTTGCTGAAAATTCGTCGCTTTTTCTGAAAAGGTCTACTATTTGGTTTCAAATGTAACTGTTTGGTGGATAATTACTTTTTTTTTAATTCAACTATTTGCTTACAAATTGAACTATTTTGTTGAAAAATTAATTATTTTATTTAAAATGTAACTATTTTGTTAAAAAGTCATTTTTTAATCTGTTTTCTGCAAAATTCGTCTTTTGGGATTAAAGAATCGACTATTTGGTTAAAAAAGCTACCGTTTGTGGTTCAAATTAATTCGACAAAGAAGGGGAGGGGTGGAAACATTTTTCGAAATAACGTCACATAGTTTTTGAATGGCCCTCTTATAAGTTAGCATTGCAAATTAAATTTATTCATTTATTTCTTTTCAGTCTAATCAAAAACCGAAACCCCAACCGAGATCCAAAATGCCAACGAATAATTTCAACCTTCCGGATTTGCCAGCAGTTCCTTCCGGAAATGAAACTCCAACCGGTGGGGAAAATAATGAAGACATAGATTTTGACGATTTGATGAAGCGCTTTGAAGATTTGAAGAAGAAAAAGTAATTTTAATTTTGTTTAACGAATTACCCTTTCAGTTTTTCTAAGTGTGAAACAGAAAGGAGTAAAAGTCGGCTTTGAGGTCCTGTGGATTCTCGCATTACGCGAAACTAGTTTTTAATATAAAATACTAATTATCGCAAATGAAGTATCGTTAATTTGTATAATATGTTATTAATAATACAGTGGATGGATCAAAATAGGATGATCGGTTATTTTGAGCCTCGAACACTTTTTTATAATATCGACTATTGATTATTCATTTAGAAGCAGCGCTTTTGTAAAAAGTATTAAAAGTTATCAAATGATGTATTTTTATCTCGCACAGTTTGTTATGTATATAGAAAGACGAATAAAATGCTTAAAGCTTTGCAAATGATTTTCGTTTTATTATTTATTATTTATTGTTTTTAGGGTTTCGTAGCCCCGTCAGAAACTCTTATATTTTCCGTCTTTTTCCCGTCCGACCGTCGTACTTTTTTACGAGGCGAGATTCGAGACTCAACACGATATTCGAGACTTGAAACAAGATTCGAGACTTAAGACAAGATTCGAGGCTCAAGACAGGATTCGTGACTCAATACGAGGTTCGAGACTCAAGATGATATACGAGGCTCAACCTGAGATTCGAGATTCAAGACAAGATTCGTGATTCAAGAAAAAATTCGAGACTTAAGACAAAATTCGAGGCTCGAGACAATATTCGAGACTTAAGACAAGATTCGAGGTTCAAGACGAGACTTGAGACAAGATTTGAGACTCAAGTCAAGATTCGAGACTTAAGACCAGATTCGAGGGTCAAAACGATATTCGAGACGTAAGACGAGACGAGGTACAATGCTCGAGTCTTAAGACGAGATTCGGGACTTAAGACAAGATACGAGACCTAAGGCAACATTCGAGGTTCAAGACGAGACGAGATTCAAGACGAGATTCGAAACACAAGACGAGATTTGAGACTTAAGCCCAAAATCGAGGCGAGACTCTATACTGAAGGCGATATTTGTGACAAGGCTCGAGAAGATATTCGAGACTCAAGACGAGATACAACACGATATTTGTGGTAATGCTCGAGAAGAGATTCGAGACTTGAAACGAGATTCGAGACGAGATTCGAGGCTCAAGACAGGATTCGTGATTTAATACGAGGTTCGAGACTCAAGACAAGATTCGAGACTCAAGACGATATACGAGGCTCATCGTGAGATTCGAGATTCAAGACAAGCTTCGTGATTCAAGACAAAATTCGAGACTTAAGACAAGATTCGAGGCTAGAGACGATATTCGAGACTTGAGACAAGATTCGAGGTTCAAGATTCGAGAGTTGAGACCATATTCGAGGGTCAAAACGATATTCGAAACTTAAGAAGAGACGAGGTACAATGCTCGAGTCTTAAGACGTGATTCGGGACTTCAGACAAGATACGAGGCTTAAGATAACAACATTTGAGGTTCAAGACAAGACGAGATTCGCGACTGAAGACAAGATTCGAGACTAAAGACGAGATTCGAGACCCAAGACTTGATTCGAAACACAAGACGAGATTTGAGACTTAAGACCAGAATCGAGGCGAGATTCGATACTGAAGGCGAAATTTGTTACAAGGCTCGAAACGATATTCGAGACTCAAGACGAGATACAAGACGATATTTGTGGTAATGCTCGAGACGAGACTTGAAACGAGATTCGAGGCTCAAGACAGGATTCGAGATTTAATACGAGGTTCGAAACTCAAGACAATATTCGAGACTCAAGACGATATACGAGGCTCAACTCGAGATTCAAGACAAAATTCGAGACTTAAGACAAGATTCGAGGCTCGAGACGATATTCGAGACTTGAGACAAGATTCGAGGTTCAAGACGAGACTTTAAACAATATTTGAGACTCATGTCAAGATTCGAGTTTTAAGACCAGATTCGAGGGTCAAAACGATATTCGAGACTTAAGAAGAGACGAGGTACAATGCTCGAATCTTAAGACGTGATTCGGGACTTAAGACAAGATACGAGGCTTAAGACAACATTCGAGGTTCAAAACGAGATTCGAGACTGAAGACAAGATTCGAGTCTAAAGACGAGATTCGAGACCCAAGACGAGATTCGAAACACAAGACGAGATTTGAGACTTAAGACCAGAATCGAGGCGAGATTCGATACTGAAGGCGATATTTGTTACAAGGCTCGAAACGATATTCGAGACTCAAGACGAGATACAAGACGATATTTGTGGTAATGCTCGAGACTTGAAACGAGATTCGAGACGAGATGAGATTAGATGAAAGGTAAAGGAGGGGTGGGGTGGTGGAGAAAGGGGGGGGGGGGATTTGAACGACTTATAGGATACGAAACCCTTTTTTGCAGGCGCATGTCAACTACTTTGACTAATTTTTTATTTATTTATTATTGCGAGGAAATGTCGGTAAGGTAGGAATCGGGTAAGTGGCAGATGACCATAATTTTTTTTTTTTAATTTTATAAGGCTTAATGTTTATAACATATTTTTTTGTATAAATTCCACTCATATGCAGAATTTTATTTTCAGCTTTTAAAAGACGGGATTAGAAATGTAGGAAGAATTCATATCTGGATTAATCGTCGTTCCAATCATCACATGTCTGAAAAAAAAATGTTCACAGTAGTTTAAAACTTTTTCTGGAAAAATATTTTATTCGAGGCAAATTTTGTTTAGGATCGAATAATGTTCACTTATTGAAATAATAATAATTTTTTAAAAAACGAACCTCGCTGCCCTTGTCAGACAGGCAAGAAAGCAAATTTTGCGAAAATTTGCACTTGTCTTGATTCAAATCAGATCGTAAATAATGGAAACATTCGGTAATTGATTCTTCTACAAAATCCCTTAATTCCGGATCCTGAATATTGTCTGTCATTATTCCAGTAACTGAATTTCGTTCTGGAAATCCTCTTTGATCGACCTTTATAAATTTAATTAATATTATTTAATTAATTTAAAGAAAATTAATTTAATTAATTTAATTAAAGTTATAAAAAAAATTACGAACCAAATTTAATTCATTGAAGAAACACTGGATCACACACTGCAAAAAAATGCAAATTCAAGTACCTACCTATCAAAAACTTCATATTTAAAACTTCAGTGAAAAAAAGACTTTCTTAAGTTTTAAAATTAAAAAATAAAAATTAAAGGTATTCGATTTGTTTTTAAAAACTTAAAAAATTAGATTTAAAAAATTAAAATTCATTAGTTAAAAAGATTGTAAAATAGAGAGTAGAAGAATGAAAAATTCGGATTTTATTAACAGGATTTCTAATTGGCAAATTTTTCAAATAGTTTCATAATTATTATTTAATATAAAATTTAAAAAGTTGTTTACCGCAGGTCCTCGATGATCATCACCATTGTCTCGTTGATTGTTGTTATTATTATTGATGCGATGATCATATTGAAAATCCGTTCCACTGCTTCTTGAATTACTTCCGTACATATCACTTTTCATATTTATTTCTTTGATATTGTATTGTTTACTCCGTTTCTGTCTCTTCTGTTTCAAATCGTATCTTCCCCTAAACATGAAAAATTCAAGATACAAAAAAAAGGAATTTTTAACCCAAAAAGACAAATTTTCTACAACTAAAAAATTAATTTTTAACGAAGTAGTTGCATTAGCAACGAAATAATTAAACCTTTGAGCAAAAAAAAGAATTTTCAACAAACTAGTTGAACTTTTAACCAGATAGTTAAATTTTCAAGCCAAAAAATGAAATTGTAAAAAATAGTTGAATTTTCAACAAACATGTTCATTTTCAACCAATAAAGATGAATTTTCAACCAAGAAAGATGACTTTATCAAAATAGTTGAATTTTCAACCAAAAACGACGAATTTTCAACAAAAGAGTTGAATCCTCAACCAGATTAATTTTTATTTAAACAATTGCATTCTTAACCAAAAAGATGAAATTTCTACCAAAGAAGATAAAATTTGAATCAGAAAACCGAATTTTAAATAAAATAATTAAATTTTGAACCATTGAGATAAATCTTTAATCCAAAAAGGTTGAATTAAAAAAAATATATATAATAATTGACTTTCCAACGAAAAAAATTTTAATTGTAAATAAAAAAAAGTTATTTCAACCTGAAGAGACGAGTCTTCAACAAAATACATGAATTTTCAACCAAATAGATGAATTTGCAAGTAAAAAAAAATTAATTTTCAACCAAAGAGATGAATCTTCAACCAAAAAAATTAATTTTTAACAAAGTTGTTCAACTTTCAACCGCGTATTTGAATATTTGACCAAAAAATATGACTTTTTATTAAAATACTTGCATTTTGAACAAAATAATTATTTTTTAAACCTAATAGTCCCAAAAGTTTATAATTACAAAAAAAAATGTTTCGGAAAGTATATTTTTTTGTAATTATAAAAATTGCGGACAATACAAACATTCCCAGTATCTTTTATTTAATTTCACATATTTTCAACTCGATATCTCACGGGTAGAATATAATTTTATAAAAATCTAATTTAAAAAAATAAATATTTGTAATATTCTCATGAATGTTATTTGCGAAAAAACATATGTTTAAAAAAATAGGGGGAAAAAAAAGGAATTACCGATTACTGGATCCATGTCCAGAGGAATAAGTGTTGTTCTTCCGACTAAATCCAGATAAAAATCTTTTATCGAACATATCTTCATCCGAATCTGATTCATCTGAATCACTTTCATTGGAATAATCTGCACTTCTTCCATTATTCGAATTTCTTCTTCGACAAGTTTGCATTACTTTTCGAAATTTCTCATTTGATTGTTGATTTCCAGTTCGACATCTCAATGCCTGCAAATTTTTTTTTTTTTATTATAAGGTTATTTTCCACTTACCCGATTCCCCCCGATAACCCCCCTCGACGCTTTAAGTCAAAATTTTCTTTTTCGGGACGACTAAACAATCCCGAAAAATGAAATTCCCGAATAATAAAATTTCCGATTTAGAAAATTCCCGGATAATCAAATTTTCGAATATGTTATTATATTACCGAATTGGAAAATTCCAGAAAATAAAATTCCCGATTTGGGAAATTCCCGAATAATCAAATTCGCGAATTGGGAAATTCCCGAATAATCAAATTCTCAACAAATAAATTTCCCGAATTGGGAAATTCCCGAATATCAAAATTCCCGGACAGTAAAATTTCCGAATAATAAAATTCCCGAATAATAAAATTCGCGAATAATAAATTTTCCGAATAATAAAATTTCCCAATAATAAGATTCCTGAATTGTGAAATTCCCGAAAAATAAAATTCCCGATTTGAGAAGTTCCCGAATAATAAAATTCCCGATTTGGGAAATTCCCGAATAATAAAATTCTCGAATCGGGAAATTCCGGAATAATAAAATTTCCGATTTGGAAAATTCCCGGATAATAAAATTCCCGAATAATAAAATTTCCGATTTAGAAAATTCCCGGATAATAAAATTCTTGAACATTTTATTATATTACCGAATTGGAAAATTGCAGAAAATAAAATTCACGATTTGGGAAATTCGCGAATTGGGAAATTCCCGAATAATCAAATTATCAAAAAATAAATTTCCCGAATTGGGAAATTCCCGAATATCAAAATTCCCGGATAGTAAAATTTCCGATTTAGAAAATTCCCGGATAATAAAATTCTCGAACATTTTATTATATTACCGAATTGGAAAATTCCAGAAAATAAAATTCCCGATTTGGGAAATTCCCGAATAATAAAATTCGTGAATTAGGAAATTCCCGAATAATCAAATTCTCAAAAAATAAATTTCCCGAGTTGGGAAATTCCCGAATAGTAAGATTTCCGAATAATAACATTCCCGAATAATAAAATTTCCGGATAATACAATTACCCAAAAATAAGATTCCTGAATTGTGAAATTCCCGATTTGAAAAGTTCCCGAATAATAAAATTCCCGATTTGGGAAATTCCCGAATAATAAAATTCTCGAATCGGGAAATTCCCGAATAATAAAATTTCCGATTTGGAAAATTCCCGGATAATAAAATTCCCGAACATTTTATTATATTACCGAATTGTAACATTCCAGAAAATAAAATTCCCGAATAATAAAATTCCCGATTTGGGAAATTCCCGAATAATAAAATTCTCGAATAATAAAATTTCCGAATAATAAATTTCCCGAATTGGGAAATTCCCGAATATCAAAATTCCCGAATAGTAAAATTTCCAAAAAAGATATTAATTTTAAATAACAAACAATTGAATTTAATTAAAAAATGAATTTTTAACAAAATAGTTGAATCCTCAGGTAAAACAGATTAATTTATAACAAAAAAGTTGTGTTTTAAAACCACATATTTCTGCCTAAAAAGAATAATTTATAACAAAATACATACATTTTCAACCAAATCTTGTTGAATTTTCAACTAAAAAAGATTCATTTTCAACCAATAATAGAATAGTTAATTTTTAAATTAACAAAATTAATTTTTAACCACAAAAGAACGAATTTTTAACAAAATAGTTCAATATTCAACTAAGTAGTTGAATTTTCAACCAAAATTGAATAGTCGAAGTTCAAACCAAAAGTGAACAATGAATTTTCAATCAATAATGAAATAGTTAAATTTCAAGTTGAAAAAATTAATTTTCAACAACAAAATAACGAATTTTTCACAAAAAAGATCATTTTTAATTAAATACTTGAATTTCAAGTTGAAAAATATCAATTTTCAATAAAAAATAACGAATTTTTAATAAAATAGTTCAATTTTTAAGCAATAAAATGAATGTTTAATAAAGTAGTTCAATTTTCAACTAAAAACGATATATTTTGAACAAAAAATAGAGTGGTTACATTTTTAATTAAAGAAATAAAATGTAAAAAAAACGAATTTTCCACGAAAAAGTCAAATCTTCAAACAAAAATGAGAATTTTTAACCAAAAGAGAGGAATTCTGAACCGAAAATATAAGAGTAGACTTTTCAATTAAAAAGAATTAACTTTTAACAAAAAATAGTTGAATTTTCTTATTGGGTTCAATTTCCAATCAAGTACTTGAATTTTCAACATAAAAGTTTACTTTGAATTAAGTAGTTGAACATTAAACTAAAAAAAGTTAAATTTACAATTGAAAAAAATTATTTTCATAAAAAATAAACGAATTTTCAACAAAATAGTTAAATTTTCAACCAAAAAGATGGATCTTTAACTAATTAAATGAATTATTGACAAAGAAGTTCAACTTTCAACCAAGTAGATGAATTTTCAACCAAAAAAGATGAATTCCAAATAAAAAACTTAATAGTTCAGTTGTCTAAGAAAAAATTGAATAGTTTAATTTTCAATTAAAAAAATAAATTTTTAACAAAAAAAACGAATTAAAAAAAAGTTAAATCTTCAACCAAATAGTATAATTTTAACCCAAAGAAATGAAGTCTGATCCAGAAATATAAGAGTAGACTTTTCAGTTAAATATTCAGCTAAATATTTTAAATTACAACAAAATATTTGTTCAAAAATATGTTTTATTTAAATTTTGGGCAGATTTTTAATTTCAAAATTGGAAAATTTATAATCCGGGCAATTTTTTCAAGTCTACCTATATATTTGAAAAACTTTTACTTTATAAATTAAAAGCTTTAATGAAATTAATTCCGTTTTAAAATTTAACTCTAAATAAATTAAAAAATTCTATAAATTTCCAAACAATCGATTTTTATTTTTATTTCGAAAACCTCTTTGAAAATTATTACTAATTTTGTAAATCACTTTAAAAAATATAATTACCGGGCACTCCTCGAATAATAAAATAGTAGAAAGAAGAAATAATAAAAAGATGACTCGCATTTTGCAACTCTATTTTACTTAATGGAGAGCGAAATTGAACTTACCTGATATTTATAAGCACCTCCCCTCGATAATAATTAAGTTTAATTTTTGATTGACAATAAAATTCCATGCCCTCATTATTTTGCGAATTGCCGGATTCTTATACCGGATGGAGATATGCTTCGTTTCTAGCATTTCCGATTGTCACATTTCTTGACATCTGTCAAAAGAAACTTTGCATAAATCTCTAAATATAATTTTTGAAAAAGAAAAAATCTATTATATTTTTAAACATCTCTATTATAAAATTGAAAAGATGGAATCTTAAAAATGTCAAATTTTGACCATTTAGAATTTGATAATAAATTTTTTGCTCAAGGTTCCGGGAAGATTTAAATTAATTTTTTGTTGTTTGAAAATTCATTTTCAAAAAATATTTCAAAATACATATTTCAAAAGATTTCCTAAAATTTCGAAAAAGAATGTAGAAGATTTTAAAGTGAAAATTTTCATTTTGCAAGATTACAAAATTCTAGAGAAAATTCGAATAACTTTAAGAGATATTTAGAAGCTTTGAAAGAGTACAAAAATAATTTTCTTTAAAACAACATATAGATTTTTTAAGATCTCGAACAAAAAATTTAGAAACTTTTTAAAAATTTTGAAAGGTTTCAAAAGAATAACAAAATTTTCTTAAAATTTCTCGTCAAATTTGTAATGATTTTTTATTTTACAAAATTTATTTTCAGAGAATATTTAAAAAATTTCCAAAATTATCAAAAAAGAATCTGGAAGATTTGAAGGCAAGATTTGCAGATTTTATTTTGCAGTATTTTTTCAAAATTTTAGGAAAAATTCGAATTGTTTTAAAAAATATTTAGAAGTTTATACAAAATATCAAAAGTAATAAAGAATTTCCAAAAACTTCAAACAAAATGTAGACTTTTGAAGATTATAAAATCAAATTTTGAAATTTTTTATATATTTTAGAAGGTTTCAAGATAATGAAAAATTGTCTTAAGATTTCTGGGGATATGTAAAGTAATTCTTTATTTCAAAAAATTAATTTTCAGAGAAGATTTAAAAAGATTTAAAAAAGATATTAAATGATTTCCTAAAATTTCGTAAAAGAATTTAGAAGATTTCAAAGCAAAACTATCTTTCAAGATTTCGAACAAAAAATTTAGTAGCTTTAAGAATATTAAAAATATTCCAAAGGTTTCCAAAATTATCAAAAAAAATCTGGACGATTGAAGGCAATTTTTTTAATTTTGCAAAATTTTTCCGGAATTATGGGAAAAATTCTAATTGTTCAAAAAATATTTAGAAGCTTTTAAAACATTTAAAAAATAATAAAAAATTTTAACTTGAAACAAAATGTAGATTTTTGAAGATTTTAAAATAAAATGTTGAATTTTTGAAAATATTTCAAGGTTTTCAATATAATGAAACAAATTTCTTAAGATTCCTGGCTATATTTATAGTGATTCTTGTTTTTTAAATTAATGTTAAAAGAATATTTAAAAAGATTATAAAACATTAAAAAAGTGTTCCAAATTGTCAAAAATAAATCCGGAAGAATTTTAAACAACTTTAGGAATAATTCGATTCATTTTAAAAGATATATAGTAATTTTTAGAATTTTGAAGAGATTAAAAATATTGCAAAAGTCTGAAAGATTTTCAAACATTTAAAGTCTCTAATATCTTTTAAATTATTCACATTTTTCCTAGAATTTGGTAAAATCCTGTAAAATAAAAAAAATTCTTCGGAATTTTCTAGATATCTGAAATCTTCGAAAGTCTTGTTGAATTTTTTCGTGAAATCTAGGAAAATTATATTCATATAACCTTACAGCAAATAAACAAATAAAATTAAAAAATAGTTATTGGAAATTTTAATTTTTTTTGTTAAATTATTTTTTCCTCCAAATTATAATTTGCCTCAAATTTTTTTATTCTAGAATGAAAAATCTTCTTTGATTAGAAATTTCATCTTTTTTATTGAAATTTCAAATGTTTGATTTAAAATTAAAAACTTTTTTTGGCTGAGAATTGAACAATTTGTTGAAAATTCGTCTTTTGGGATGAATTCAACTCTTTTTGATTTAAAATTAAAAATGTTTGTCAATTTCACAATTAACTATTATATTTTTCGTTAGGAATTCATCTTTCTTGGTTGAAAATTCAATTACATGATTAAAAGTTAAACTACTTTGTTAAACATTCACTTGTTTCGTTCAAGATTCATCACTTTAGTTCAAAATTCATCTTTTTCGTTGAAAATGTAAACATTTTGTTGAAAATTTGTCTTTTTTGGCAGAAAATTAATTTTCTTGGTTGAAAATTCATCGTTATGGTTGAGGATTCAACTACTTGGTTAAAAGTTGCTCTACTTGATTAAAAAGTCTTTTTTTTTTGTTGAAGATTCATCATTTTAGCTGACAACTTGTCTTTTTTTTACAGAAAATTCATGTATTTGGTTGAGAATTTAATTATTTGGTTGAAAATTAACTTTTATGTGGAAAATTCATATTTACGGGTTAAAATAATTCCTACAGCTGATTCCTACTTTACCGACATTTTCGAATCGGTTAAGTATTACATGGCCTTACATTTGTTTCGAATTAAAAAATTCTTCATTTTTTAACTTGTAACTTTTGTGAATAAGTTTTAAAATTATGACCCAAAAATTAATAAAATCGTGGATATAGTTCCAGGTGCTCAAAATAACTAATTTAAAGCATTATCAAAATCCTGGATCGAAACAAAAAATTTTAATGCAAATTTTAATAAAAACCCGAGGATCATTTGTGGGAATTTTATTTGCAAGAAAAAAAATCTGCCCGCTTCGCGGGCACATTCTCATGGCGCGCTTCGCGCGCGGCTCGCTTCGCTCGCAAGTTTGAGCGCGCCTGGGGCGCGCGACTGTTGGATCTCGCGCTTCGCGCTCGATTATGTGTTCACCTCGCGCTACGCGCTCGGGCGTATTTGCATCGCGCTTTACGCTAGGCTCCTCTAGATTTTTGCACTTCGTGTTCGACTTCGATGAAAAGAAAAAGTTTGTTTGCAAATATTATAAAATTATCAAAACCTCTACATATTAAGTGATTGTTAAATTTATTTTTATTTTAGACTGAAAAGGAACTTTATTTACTCAAGGTTCTATCGACCTTAAGGAACACATTCTCATCCAGACACTCGCGCTTCGCGCTCGATATTTGATTTGAAAATCATTTGAACCGTATGATAGAAACAAAAAAGTTTGAGCGCACTTACGGCGTGCGATTTGGTAAATACACTGAGCGCGCACTTTGTGCTTCGTATTATATGTTCTTCATATACAAATTACTAAATTTGTATTTGATTTCAAATGAAAAGTAATGATATAATTCAGGCGACAAATTTTATTAGTTAACATTTTATTTTAGCTTGTGCCGTTTATCAAAAAAGTTAATTTTTTCATTTTGAATATATTCTTACCACAAAAATTGATTACGGGTGTGTAAGTCTTTTTTGAATGCACAATTTTTGTTCATTTATATGTTTTCGTACCTTGCATTGTTTTTTCAAAAATTTGATTTTTTTTACTGTCAATGTTATTTTCACGAATAAAACAAAAACCACGCATCCTAAGGAAACATGATTCACAACAAATTTGTACCTCCTCCTTGAATAAATAAATGTTGTTTATGTCATTTTTTTCGTAGCTCGTGTTATTCGTCTACAAAGTTGATTTTTCTATTTTCAATGCTGTTTTTTACAAATAAAACAAAAACTACGCGTCATATCAAAAAGTGAATGATAAGAAATTTGTAGATCTTTTTTAGGTGCACAATTTTGGTGAAATGATCTTTTCTGGTATCTTGCATAGTTTGACAGCTTTTTTGATTTTTCATTAATTTTTTGTGCGATCAAAATTTGAATTTTTTATTTTTCAAAAAATTCAAAAAGTTGTTATGAAAATATTATAGGGTGTTCAGGAATCAACGTTTTTCTCCTCTTGACTTTTTTTCATATCGTGCGTTTTTCGGCTTAAAATGTTCATTTTCGTTTGTTTTTTGGAATTTTGAAAATGCTATAACTCCAGTAATTTTTTTTTTATCACGAAAAGTCATAAGAATATTTTGTTCGTCATTTTGCGTACTACTAATAACCGTACATAGCATTTTCAAATCTTCCAAAAAAGTGGTCTCAAAAATTTTCAAAATGTGCTCACTTTTTGGATTTTCATCCAAAATAGCTGGTTAACGAACTCGTTTCCTATTTTTCGGCCATAAAAAAGTGTACCAAAGCTCAATCAAATCTGATCATTTTTTCGAAAGTTATCGTGGCTACAGACAGACAGACAGACAGACAGACAGACAGACTACAGACAGACAGACACCTTCGTAAAAATCGTTTTTTCTAGCTCAGGGGGTCTCAAAACGTGGAGATTTGATGAAAACCGACTATGTCAAATTTTACATAAAACCAATACCTTCTCATTAGAATGAGAATGTAAAAAGTAAAAAAAATTTTAATCGGGACGTGAATTAAAATTATATTGGAATGATTTTGATTTTTCGAAAAAGGTAATTACCATTTCTAAAATGAAAAAAAAATTAAAGTAATTGTAAAAAAATTAAAAGCATGTCCAAAATTTCCAAGTTTTTAAGTTTCGAATTTTGAAATTTGTAAGTATTCGAATTTTGTTATTATGTTACACCTCGGAATTTACAATACCTACAGATTTTGAAAAAACCCGAAATATAGAAACATCTCAAAAAAATTGTAATTGATTAACATTAATTTCAGGCTTTTTGCAGAGTCAGGGAATTTTCGATAAACCGAAGTTGAAGTTAACTTTATAATTTTGTTGAAAATTCAACAATTTTGTTAACAAGTCATTCTTTTTGGTTAAAAGTCACAAGTGTTTGGTTGAAAATTAATCTGCTTCGGATGAAGATTCAACTATTTTGTTGTAACTTCGTCTTCTTTGGTTGAACTTAACTGTATTTGGTTTAAAAGTAAAATCTTTTTTGGTTCAAAATGAATTATTTTTTTAAACTGAAGATGTAACTATTCCATGTTAGGTTAAAAATTTAGCTTCTTCAGTTGAGAATTTAACTTTTTGGTTGAATTGTGTTTTCAATTGAAAATTAATTTTTGAACTGCAAATTCAACTATTCCATTTTTTGTCGAAAAATTATCTTTTTTAATAGAAATTTAATCTTCTTAGTTGAAACATCATCCATTGGATTGATCGTTGATAATTTATTTTATTTGGTTGACAATTAATATTTTTACTGAAAATTCAATTATTCTATTTAAATATGAAAATTTATCTGTTTTAGGTGAAAATTCAACTATTTCATTGAAAATTCGTCTTTTTTGATAGAAAATTAATCTTTTGACTTGAAAATTCATTTCATTGGTTGGAAATTAGTTTTTTTAAATTGAAAATTATTTTTCTAACTAAAAATTGAACTAGTCCATCATTTGTTGAAAATTGAGCTTCTTTAATAGAAATTTAATCTTCTTGGTAGAAAATTTATCTGTTTCTTTGAAAATTTATTTTATTCAGTTGGAAATTGTTTCTTGTTTGGCTGAAAATTTACTTATTATACTTTAAGATCAAAATTTATCTGTTTTAGCTGAAAATTTTACTATTTTGTTGAAAATTCGTCTTTTTGTTAGAAAATTAATCTTTTGGGTTAAAAATTCAACCATTTGATTAAAAATTCATTTTTTTGGTTGACGATTGAAAATTGAAACTATACCATTTTTTGTGGAAAATTGTTTTTTTTTATAGAAATTTAATCTTCTTGGTTGAAAATTCATTTATTTGCTTTGAAATTCCTGCATTTTGTTCAAAATTAGTTTTTTTTATAGAAAATTATTTTTGTTTATTGAAAATTAATTGTTTTCTTGAAAATTCAACTATTCCATTTTTTGTCAAAAATTGATATTTTTTTATCGAAAATTCTTCTTGGTTTAAAATTCTTCTTCTTGGTTAAAAATGCATCTGTTTGGTTGAAAATTTAACTAGTTTATTAAAAATTGATTTTATGTGCTTGAAAATTAATTTTTAACTGAAAATGAAACTATTCTATTTCAAATCCAAAATTTATCTCTTTTAGGTAAAAATTGAACTACATATTTTGTTGAAAATTCTTCTTTTTTTTATAGAAAATTCTTTTTTTGGGTTGAGAATTCATGTATTTGGTTAAAACTTCATTCTTTTGGTTGACGATTCATCATTTCAGTTAAAAACTCACTTCTTTAACTAAAAATGTAACTATTCCTTTTTTATGGAATTTTTTTTTAAAGAAATTTAATCTTGTTGGTTGAAAATATATCTTTTTGGTTGAATGTTCATTTTTTTTAAATTGAAATTTTTTTTTTTTTTGACTGACAATTATTTTTTTTTTTAAATAAAAATTTAACTATTTTGTTAGTATACTATTACATTTTTTTGAAAATTAATTCTTTAACGGAAGATTTTCCTGAAAATTAACCTATTCTATTTTAAGTTGAAAATGTACCTGTTTTAGGTTGAAATTCAACTATTTTGTTGAAAATTCGTCTTTTTGGCAGAAAATTAATTTTTCGGATTTAAAATTCAACTATTTGGTAAAAAAATCATTCTTTTGGTTGATGATTCATCATTTTAGTTAAGAACTCACTTCTTTAACTAAAAATTTAACTATTTCATTTTTTATAGAAAATTTCTCTTTTTTAGCAGAAATTTAATCATCTTGGTTAAAAATTCATCTGTTGGGTTGAAAAGTATACTGGTTCGTTGAAAATTTCTGTATTTTGTTGAAAATTAGTTTTTTTATTTACAATTAATTTTTTGAACTGAAAATTTAACTATTCCATTTTGTCGGAAATTTTTCTCTTTTGATAGAAATTTGATCTTCTTGGTTGAAAATTCGGCTTTATCGGTAGAAAATTAATCTTTGAAGTTGAAAATTCAATTATTTCGTTGAAAATTTATTTTATTTGGTTAAATTTGGTTGAATTGGTTAAATTTGGTTAAATGCAACTATTTTGTTGAAAATTCGTGTTTTTTACTTGAAAATTAAAATATTTTTGGTAGATATATCAACTATTACACTATTTCAAGAATTCATTTTTTTTTTATCAAAGATTCATCAAATTGGTTGAAAATTTACTATTTTACTGAAAATTCCTTTTCTCTTGGTTGAAAATTATTAAATTAATTGTTTTAACTAAAAATTTAATTCTTTCGTCTTTTTTTCAAAATTTATCTTTTTGAGTTGAAAACTTAACTATTTGGTTGAAAATTCATGTCACTAAAAATGTTTAAAATAAATTTAGAATCAAACATTTGTTTCTCAAAAATACCGGTAAGGTAGGAAACGGGTAAGTTTTTTTCGAATTTAGAAAATCTTAATGATTTTAAACTTGTAACTTTTGTAAACAAGTTTCGAAATTATTACCCAAAATTTAATAAAATCGTGGATACAGTTTCAGTTGGTCAAACTAAATAAATTAAAACATTTTGAAAATCCTAAATAAAAAAAATGCAAATTTGAATAAAAATCTTACGTGGGGAATTTTATTTCACTTTTCGAAAAAAGTAAATTATAATTTCTAAAATAAAAAAAATAAAAAAATAAATTGTTAAAAAAAATTAAAAGCATTTGCACAAATTCCAAGCTTTTAAGTTTTCAATTTCGAATCGTCTAAATTGTTAGATTTTGAAATTCGTAAGGGTTCAAATGATTTTTTGTATTAATTCATAATTCGGAATTTACAATACATGAAAATTAGAAAACCTGCAAAATAAATAAACGAACTTAAAAAATTGTAATTAATTAATAATAATTATAATAATATAATTTATTCGATAAAATTACAGGATTAAGAATATGACGCTTCAAATTTTATCCTTATAATTTTCCTACTTATTCTAAATACTTTCGGAATCTAACCACAGGAATTTATTATTATTTTAAAATAATTTATTTAAAAAAAAGCATCCTTGCGTGCGAGACAACCG
Organism: Andricus curvator; assembly: GCA_932195095.1. Taxonomy (NCBI): domain Eukaryota; kingdom Metazoa; phylum Arthropoda; class Insecta; order Hymenoptera; family Cynipidae; genus Andricus; species Andricus curvator. Next base: position 548,735 of record CAKNYM010052871.1, read on the forward strand.
CAATCAAACAAAATTGGTTCAAAGTTTCTTATGTAACTTTTTCCACTCTATTCATCATGTTGTTAATTTGTCACTTATTTCACAGATCTTAAAAGACTTTAAGGAAAAAAAAAATTGAGAGACTCAGAGAGGGGAGAGAGAGTTTGCTCAAGGAGGCATATCCGATCAATCGAGACCGTAGTTTGAATATTTCCTTCCGATCGAAAACATCATGTACTTTACATATTTTGTGAGTAGTGTCTTTTTTTAATTTAAAAAAAAATCTCAATTTAAAAAAAAAATTTCTTTGATTTTAGTGCGTCGAAATAAAAATATTGTGCATTTGTTTTTAGTGTTAATAAGAGTGCAAAAGTGAAAATATTTCTCGTCCCAAATTTAATGATTTTGAGAAAAAACTTTCAAAAATAAGCCTTAAGAAATTGAAAACAAAATTTAAAATATTATTTTAGATTTAAAAAATATTTTTAAATTCGGCAGCTTCAAATTTCGGACATTTTAGAATTTTGGGGGGATGACTGAGAAATCCCAAAAAATAAAATTACCGACACTGTAAAATTCCCGAATTGAAAAATTCCCAAATAATAAAATTCCCGAATAACAAAATTTCCGAATAATAAAATTCCCGATTTATAAAATTCCCGAATAATAAAATATACGAATAATAAAATTGCCGAATAATAAAATTCTCGAACAGTTTATAATATTAGTGAATTTGAAAATTCCCGAATAATAAAATTTCCGACAGAAAATTGCCCAATTATAAAATATCCGAACTAGAAAATTCCGAAATTTAAACCATTAAATTTTTCTTAGAAATATCAATAATTATTGAAAATACAATAAACAAATATGTTTATAAAAAAATTACTTTTAATATTTAAAGTTTCTAAAATTATTGTTTGAAATTAAAATAACAATAATTAAAAAAAATTGCAATCCAAAAATATAAATTTTTATAATTAATGTTATTTTGAATTCAAATAATAATTTTAGAAACTTTGAAAATTCAAAATAATTTTTCTTTGATAAAACTATTTGATTATTGTATTTTTAATAAATAAATAACATTCAAAAGAAGAATTTATCTAATGGTTTGATTTCATGAATTTTCTAATTCGGATGTTTTATAATTCGGAAATTTTTTGTCAGGAATGTTATTATTCGGGAATTTTCCATTTCGGTAATATTATAAACTGTTTATAATTCCAGAATTTAATTTTTCGGGCAAGGACGACTGAAAAATCCCGAAAAATGAAATTCCCGACACTGTAATATTCCCAAATAATAAAATTTCCGAATAATAAAATTTCCAAATTATAAAATTCCCGAATAATAAAATTCCCGAATTAGAAAATTCTCGAGTAATAAAATTCCCGATTGGGAAACTTCCCGGCAGAAAATTTCCGAATTTAAACAATTAACACTTCTTTATAAATATTATTCATTAAAAATACAATAATCAAATATTTTTATTTAAAAAAATATATTTTTAATGTTTCAAGTTTCCAAAATTATTGTTTGAATTTAAAATAACAATAATTTAAAAAATATATTTCTGGATGAATATTTTTTTCAGTTATTGTTATTTTAAATTTAAACAATAATTTTAAAAACTTTGAACATTAAAAATAATTTTTTTTATACAAATATTTGATCATGACATTTTTAATAAATAAATAATATATATAAAAAAATTTAATTGTTTAAATTCGGGAATTTTCTAGTTCGGATATTTTATAATTCGGCAATTTTATCCTGGGAATCGTATTATTCGAGAATTTTCAAATTCGGTAATATTATAAACTGTCGGGA
>CAKNYM010052871.1:550946-568786 GCA_932195095.1 Andricus curvator
TTCTCGAATAATAAAATTCCCAGGATAAAATTGCCGAATTATAAAATATCCGAACTAGAAAATTCCCGAATTTAAACAATTAAATTTTTGTTATAAATATTATTTATTTATTAAAAATGCAAAAATCAAATATTTGTATAAAAAAAATTTGTTAGTGTTTAAAGTTATCAATATTATTCATTAAAAATACAATAATCAAATATTTGTATAATTTTAAAAACTTTAAACATTAAAAATAATTTTCTTTTGGATACAAATATTTGATTATTGTATTTTTAATAAATAAATATTATTTATAAAAAAATGTAATTGTTTAAATCCGGGAATTTTCTAGTTCGGATATTTTATAATTCGGCAATTTTATGTTGGGAATTTTATTATTCGGGAATTTTATTATTTGGGAGTTTTTCAATTCGGGAATTTTACAGTGCCGGGAATTTTATTTTTCGGGATTTTTCGGTCGTCCCTTCGGCAATGTTCCAATTCGGGAAATTTATTATTCGGAAATTTTATTATTCGGGTATTTTATTATTCGGGAATTTTCCGATTCGGGAATTTTACAGTGTCGGGATTTTTATTTTTCGGGATTTTTCAGTCGTCCCAATTCGTAATCGTTATTAATAGATAAAAAATTGAAATAAAAAAAAAATATCACATTTTCTAAAATAGTAAAATTTGATTCTCGACTCGAATTTTTTCCCCGATTATTTCCCGGATTTCCCGGTTAGCAGACACCCTAGTAAACTTCCGGGCTTATTTCGATGTGGTAAATTGGAAATAAGAAACAAGTGATGAAGAACCAAGTTTTTTTTATTACTTTTACACTTCTTCGCGGTCTAGTGGATTTTATCATTACAAATTCTACACGCAAATACTCGATTTAGGATACAAAGGAACTAGATTTTTAAGGAACTCTAGTAGAAAGCCACTATTGATTATTTTGCAATTTTTTTTTGCCAAGTCTGATAGTATTGCATCCTTGATAATAGTTTTTGTTTGGCGTGGTCATTCGTGTGAATCAAATCCGATCCTACATAACTACCGAATCTAATTCTCTAAAGGGAGTTCATTGTCAGTGAAAGTCGTTAAAGTTGATTTATCTTCTTGGACCAATATTCTGATGAAAATTTTGAATTTAGAGAGGCTTTCAATTTTTTTCAATTTTAACTAAAGCACGTTTTTTTGCTAACAAGTTTTATTGACGTGTCCTGATAAAAATTCCAAATTTTCGAGAAATGACCGAGACGCGTCCCGGAAATATTTTTGAAAAAAGATCCAAAAATCGTGTTTGCGTAGACTGACTCGCCCCATTGAATTTTAGAGCAATATGTTCACAAAAGTACTCAAATGAATTCTGAAAAAGTTTTTAAAAAAACGATCTCTAATAAACTCTAGAAAGAATCTTCATTTATTTCAAGAGTTACGACTTTAAAAAAATAATTTTTTTTATATTTTCAGCCCAAGAGTTTGTTAAAATTAATTTCTTTCATTAATTGCATAATTACGTAATAAATTTGTTTCCATATTCTTTTATTATCAACAATTAACAATAATTGTTACCCCTACGATTAGTTTATCAATTTTTGACAGTTTTAACATAAAATAATACAATGTTGTAAAATTAATGCCTTCAATAAGATTTTTTATAAATAATAAATAAATAATGTAAAAACAGTTAATTTATAATTTTTCCTTCATTTACTTTCGACAGCAGATATTCTGGAAGTAATTTTCACAAAGAAAAAATATAAAATATGCACACAATTGATAACGTAAAGAGTATTATTTAAATAATGGTTAAAGAATTACTTGGCTTTAAAGAAAAATGAGAAAAAGGTGTATTTGTGATGAACTACAGATTGTTAAAATTCAAATAAAAAATACAACGTAATTCAAAATTCTTCAATTTTGAACTTTGAAAATGACGATGAATTTATTTTTTGATCGTGGAAAAATTTGATCAATTTTAATGTTAAATTATAAATTTTGTATGAAATAACAATATTAAATTCTATAATCTTAGAAGCTTTGACTTTGGTACACTTTTATTTTTCAGTTTCAAATTACCAAAATTTCGTCGCTTCGAATGAAAAAAATATTTACATTCAAAAATTTTCAATTTCAAATTATTCAATTGTGAACGTTTTTAATCAGAAATTATACTATATTGCAATTTATTTGAATTTTAAATGATCTAGTCTTTAACCTTGGCAATTTAAAATGAAAAATTATGCAAATTTTTAATTTTACAATTAAAAATTCTGTAATTTTGGTGCTTTACATTCGACATTTTTTCAAGTTGAAAATTTTGTAATATTATACATAACTTTTGATTACCAAAATCATCTAAATTTAAGAATTTTTATTTATACATTGGGGATCGTCCATATATTACGTAAGACGTTTTTCTTTTGTTTATATCGTTGTGTCCTTTTCAACTTCACATCAATTTTATTCTCGTCTTTATTTAAACAAAAGAAAAACATCTTACGTAATTTATGGACGATCCCTTGTGAAGATTGAAGAATTTTCAATAATTGTAGCTAATTAAAATTGTAGAACTTTGAACTGTAAATCGTTAAAATTGAAGAATTTCTAATTCTGACAATTTACAATTAAACATTTTTCAAGTTTTAAGTTTAAAAATTACAAATGCTGTAATTTTGATACTTTACATTCGAAATTTGTTCAAATTGGAGGATATAGAATTGAAAACTTGATTTTTGGTTTCCAAAATTATCAAAATTCAAGAATTTACATTATTTACATATCTTCAAAATTCAAGAGTTTTTAGTTGTAACTCTTTAAACTTGTAGAAATCAATTATTGTAAATCTTTAGAATTAAAGAGTTTTTAATTTTAACAATTTAGAATTAAAAATGGTGTAATTTTGATTCTTTAAATTGAAAATTTCTTCAATTTGGAAGCTCTAGAATTGAAAACTTGACTTTTAATTTCGAAAATCATCCAAATTTAATAATTTTTATTTGTATACATCTTACAAATTTAAGATTGAAGAATTATAAATTGCAAATCATGAAAATTGAAGAATGATAAATTACAAATAATTAAAATTGAAGAATTTTCAATTGTAACTCTTTAAAATTGTAAAACTTTGAATTTTAAATCGTTAAAAATAATAAATTTCAATTTATAAAATTTACAATAAAAAATTGTTCACGTTTTAAGTTTTACATTTGCAAATTCTGTAATTTTGATACTTTGCATTCGAAATTTGTTCAAATTGGAAGATATAGAATTAAAAACTTGATTTCTGGTTTCAAAAATTATAAAAATTCAAGAATTTTCGTTATTTACATATCTTCAAAATTCAAGAGTTTTTAGTTGTAACACTTTAAAATTGTAGAAATCAATTATTGTAAATCTATAAAATTAAAGAGTTTTTAATTGTAACAATTTGCAATTAAAAATGGTGTAATTTTGATTCTTTAAATTGAAAATTGCTTCAATTTGGAAGCTCTAGAATTGAAAACTTGACTTTTAATTTCGAAAATCATCCAAATTTGAAAATTTTTATTTTTATACATCTTTAAAATTTTTAGGATTAAAGAATTATAAATTGCAAATCATGAAAATTGAAGAATTATAAATTGCAAATAATTAAAATTGAAGAATTTTCAATTGTAACTCTTTAAAATTGTAGAACTTTGAATTGTGAATCGCTAAAATCAAGAAATTTCAATTTATAAAATTTACAATAAAAAATTGTTCACGTTTTAAGTTTCACATTTGCAAATTCTATAATTTTGATACTTTACATTCGAAATTTCTTCAATTTGAAAGATTTATAATTGAAAACTTGACTTTTAATTTAAAAAATCATCAAAATTTAAGAATTTTCATTTTAATACATCGTTCAAATTCAAGAGTTTTTAGTAACTCATCAAGATTGAAAAATTGAAAAGCATGAAAATTGAAGAATTTTCTATTGTAACTCTTTAAAATTGTAGAAATTTGAATTGTAAATCATTGAAATTGAAAAATTTTTTAATTTGATAATTTACAATAAAAAATATTTCAAATTTTTTAAAACTTTTTTAATCAAATTTTATGTAATTTTGATGCTTTACATTCGAAATTTCTTCGATTTGGAAGATTTATAATTGAAAACTTGACTTTTAATCTCAAAAATCATCCAAATTAAAAATTTTTATTTTGATGTATCTTTAAGATTCAAGAGTTTTCAACTGTAACTCTTAAAAATTGAAGGACTTTTAAATGAAAATCATGAAAATGTAAAAATTTTCAATTGTAGCTCATTGAAATTGTAGAACTTTGAACTGTAAATCGTTAAAATTGAAGACTTTTTAATTTTGACAATTTTCAATTAAACATTTTTGAAGTTTGAATTTTTAAAATTACAAATTCTGTAATGTTGATACTTTACAATCGAAATTTGTTCAAATTGGAAGATATAGAATTAAAAACTTTATTTTTGGTTTCCAAAATTATCAAAATTCAACAATTTTCATTATTTACACATCTTCAAAACTCAGGAATTTTTAGTTGTAACTCTTGATAATTGTAGAACTCAATTGTAAATCTTTAAAATTAAAGAGTTTATAATTTTAAATATTTACAATTACAAATTTTATAATTTTAATTCTTTACATTGAAAATTTCTTCAACTTGGAAGATTTCAAATTGAAAACTTTACTTTTAATTTCAAAAATCATCCAAATTTGAGAATTTTTATTTTTATACATCTTTAAAAATTAAGATTAAATACTTATTAATTGAAAATCATGAAAATCGAAGAATTATAAATTTCAAATAATGAAAAATGAAAAATTTCCATTTGTAACTCTTCAAAATTGCAGAACTTTGAATTGTGAATCGTTAAAATTAAGAATGTTTAATTTTGAAAATGTGAAATAATATTTTTTCAAGTTTGAGGTTTCACACTTGCAAATTCTGTAATTTTGATACTTTACATACGAAATTTCTTCAATTTGAAAGATTTAGAATTGAAAACTTGACTTTCAAATTGCAAATCGTTAAAATTGAAGAATTTTCTTTAAAATTGTAGAATTTTCTTTAAAATTGTAGAACTTTGAATTGTAATTCGTTGAAATTGAAGATTTTTTTAATTTTTACAATTTACAATCAAACAATTTTCAAGTTTTAAGTTTTACAATTACAAATTCTGTAATTTTGATACTTTACATTCGTAATTTCCTCAATTTGGAAGATTTGAATTAAGACGTTGACTTTAATTTAAAAAATCATCAAAATTTAAGAATTTTTATTTTTATACATCGTTCAAATTCAAGAGTTTTCAGCTGTAACTCATAAAAATTGAAGAATAAATAATTGAAAAACGTAAAAATTGACGAGTTTTCAATTGTGACTCTTTAAAATTATAGAACTGTGAATTATAATTCGTTGAAATTCAAGAATTTATAATTTTGATAATTTACAATAAAAAATATTTCAAATTTTAAAAAAGTTTTTAAATTAAATTTTCTGTAATTTTGATGCTTTACATTCGAAATTTCTTCAGTTTGCAAGATTTATAATTTCAAACTTGACTTTTAATTTCAAAAATCATCAAAATTTAAGAATTTTTTTTTTATACAACATTAAAATTCAAGAGTTTTCAGTTGTAACTCATCAAAATTGAAGCATTTTTAAATGCAAATCGTGATAATTCAAGACTTTTCCATTATAACTCTTTAAAATTGTAGAACTTTGAATTGTAATTCCTTGAAGTTGAAAATTTTTTTATTTTGATAATATAAAATTAAAAATATTTCAAATTTTTTAAAAGTTTTGTTATTAAATATTCTGTAATTTTGATGCTTTACATTCGAAATTTCTTCAATTTGGAAGATTTATCATGAAAAACTTGACTTTTAATTTCAAACATCATCAAAATCATCCAAATTTAAGAATTTTTATTTGTATACATATTTAAAATTTAAGATTAAAGAATTATAAATTGCAAATCATGAAAATTGAAGAATTATAAATTGCAAATAATGAAAATTTAAGAATTTTCATTTCTAACTGTTTAAAATTGTAGAACTTTGATTTATAAATTGTTAAAAAAAGAATTTTTAATCTTGATAATTTACAATTAAAAACATTTCAAAAATTTTAAGTTTTGTGATTGAATCTTCTGTAATTATGATGCTTTGGATTCGAAATTTCTTCAATTTGTAAGATTTATAATCGAAAACTTGACTCTTAATTCCAAAAATCATCAGAATCATCCAAATTTAAGAATTTTCATTTTTATACACCTTTAAAATTGAAAATTTTTTAATTTTAATAATTTAGGATAAAAAATATTGTAAGTTTTTTAAAACTTTTTAAATGAAATATTCTGTAATTTTGATACTTTACATTCGAAATTTCTTCAATGTGGAAGATTTAGAATTGAAAACTTGAACTTTGATCTTTAAATCGTCATTATTTAAGAATTTTAATTCATACATCTTTTAAATTAAAGAGTTTATAATTGTAAATCATCAAAATTGAATAATTTAAAATTGCAAATCGTGAAAATTGATGAATTTTCTATTGTAACTTTTTAAAATTGCAAAACTTTGAATTGTAGATTTTTCAACTTGTAGAGATTTTAATTTTGCCATTTTACATTTACAAAATTTTCATTTTTTTTAAGTTTTACAATTATAAATTCTGTAATTTTAAAGCCTGCTGTATTTTACCAGCAGGCGCAGGCGGATGGTGGAAAAGTGGTGAGAGACAACTTGCTGTATTTTAAAATCCAAATTGAAGCATTTTTATTTAAACCTTTAAAATTAAAGAGTATTTTTTTGAAAATTTACAATATTTACAATTAAAAATTATGCAAGTTTTAAGTTTTACAATTAATTAAGCTGTAATTTTGTTGATTTAAATTTCTTCAATTTGGAAGATACAGAATTGAGAACTTGACTTTTCATCTACAAGATAATCCAATTTAAGAATTTTCATTTATACATTTTTTAAATTGAAGAGTTTTCAATTGTAAATCTGGAAAATTAAACTATTTTTAAAAACATTCAAAGCAACATCATTTTAAATTATACACATTAAAAATCTTCAAGATAGACTTATTTCAAGAAGATGTTAAAAAATTTATTATTTTAAATTATAACCATTCAAAACTAAACAAATTGGTCCAGAATGTCTTTTAAGAACATCTCATTACATTAATAAATCGCACATTAACTTATTAATTTTTTTCTTTGCTTCTAATTCCTGCTGGTATAAAATCTTATATTTAAATGAAAGATACAGAATACTGAAAGCCAATTAATATTAAAATAGAAATCAAAATTAAAATTAATTCAAAATTTATGAAAGCGGTTGTAGCTATTATAATATGTATTTCAATTTATGACTATTAATTATATTTTATGGTACTTTAAATTGAAGCATAAATTTTAGTTTGATAATGATAGGCAATCAAAATTAATAATAATTTGTGTCTGAATATATTATTTTTCAGCTTTTTCTTTGGATTTTGTGGATTTTTCCAATCAAATCACAAATTCATCTAAAGCCTATCAACTTCTACGAACCAATTTCAGCAAATAGACTCGTATCTCCTTCGGTTTTGAAACCCTACAAGCCTCTTGTCATTTCTTATCATGATGCCCAACGTCATAGTCCCTGGGTGCAAAATTCAAGAACTCAACTTCAGAAAAAAGCTCCTCAAAGACAACAATTTGTTCTTTATTATCCACCTCCGAAACCTGCGCATAATCCATACGCTGAACGATTTCTCAATATTAAAATAAAAAATTCTGTGATAAACAACAATAATAATGATTATATCAAGAATAAAAATTACAATAAAATTATACCTGAGGAACCTGAAGAACTTCAATATCAGGGGAAACTGCCTTTGGAAAATTTGGAAACTGGAAAGGAGAGAGTAAAAGTTCAAAATGGAAAAATTGGAAAAGGTGGAAAAAATCGGTTCAATAATCAAATTCGAAAGCAAGAGCTAAAACGAAATATTTATGGAAATGAGGATTCCTATCCACCCGTGCCAAATAGTTTTATGGAACCTCCAGGATTTGCGAGTAGTGATTATCGACTTTATCAAAAAGCTGAAGGAAATTTTGTGGGAGGGAATGAAAAAAAACATTATTATAAGAATCATAAAATGGAAGGAGAGGATGATTTGGTTAAGAATTATGATGATAGAGCTCCTTATGTTAGGGATCACGCCCCGGAAAATGAAAGTGAGGTAGGAAATGTGTAAATATATTTATGTTTATTTGATAATATACCTTAAATATCATATAATATTATTGCGCAGTTTCAAGTCTTATAATAATCTTTTGAGCAGCTATTAATGTTATAGAAACTTACTGCGCAGATATTAATATTATATAAGCTTACTGCGCAGCTATAAATGTCATGAAACTCTACTGCGCATCAAAATGAGACATGGCGATCTACTGCGCAGCCGCATCCACAATGCTGCTCATTAGATCTATGTGGCACTAATGGCTGCGCAGTAGCAGGGTGACCGAAAAACTTCATTTTCAAAATTCACTCAAAATTTTCAATGACCCACTTTTTATTTTCCCTGACAATTAATATTCAAAGACCAGAATATTAAACTTGTAACACTTTTAACATAGAATATTTTGAAAACGGAATAAAACAATTTCAAATCAAAAATTTATTTATTTATTAAAGCCAAAAAGATGACTTTTCTACCATAAAAATTTAATTTTCAATCCAAAAGGTTGAATTTTCAACCAAAAAATATGACTTTTTAACAAAATATTTTTAAGCAAATTGTGGAATTTTCAACCTAAAAAGATTGAACGTCAACCAAAAATGAAAAATTTAAATTTTTAGTAAAAAAAATAATTAAAAAAGAAAGAGGTGAATTTAAACTAAAATGATGATTTGCAAAGAAATTTTTTTTTACAAAATAATTTAATTTTAAACTAAAGACATAAATTTTCAACAACAACAAAAAATGAATTTTTAACAAAGCAGTTGTTAAACTTTTAACAAAAAAACAAGAAAAATGTTCAACTAGAGATGCATTTTCAACTGAAATAATGAATCCTGAAATAATTGAATTTTTATTTAAAAAAAAAATTCCCACCGAAAAGACGAATATTCTATCAACCAGTTGAATTTTCAACTAAAATTATTAATCTTCAACAAAAAAATGATTTTTAACAAAATGGTTCAAGCTTCATCCAAGTAATTGAATTTTTAATCCAAAATGTCAAATTTTCTACAAAACAATTGAATTTTCGGCCAAAAAGATGAATTTTAACAAAATACTTTAATTTTCAACAAAACCATTAAATATTCAATAAAATACTTGCATTTTTAATCAAATTGTGGAATCTTCAATCTATAAAGATGAATTTTCAAGCAAATGGTCGAAAGAAAACAAAGATTAAACGACAACCAGAAAAGTTGCATTTTCAACCAAATATAATTAAATTATCAACCAAATAATTGAATTTTCAAGAAAAAGATAAATTCTTTACGAAAAATATAATATGTAATTGATATTTCAACAAAAAAATAAACGAATTTTCAACTAAACAGTTACATTTCCAACAAAATAATTAAATTTTTAACAAAATAGTTGAATTTTTAACCAGGTAGTTCAATTTTTAACCTACTAAGATGTATTTTCAACCAAATAGTTGTCTTTTCAACTAAAGTGATCAATTTTGAAAACAAATGGAATATTCAAATTTTCAGTTAAAAAAGTTCATTTTCAACCTAAAAAATGAATTCTTTACTAAAAAGACGAATTTTCAACCAAGAAGATTAATTTTCTGCAAAAAAACGAATTTTCAACAAGATACCTGAATTTTCAACTAAAAAATATCATTTTTCAACCGAAAATGGAGTTATTTTTTCAGTAAATCAGCTTTCAAAAGAAAAAGAAAAATTTTCAAAGAAAAAGACGAATTTTCCACAAAACAGTGAATTTTCAAGAAAATAGTTTACGTTTAAACCAAATAGATCAATTTTAAAGAAAAAAATGAATTTTTAACAAAGAAGTTCAACTTTTAACACAGTCAATTTTCCAACCAAAAACAAAATTTCTGTAAAAAAATTGAATTTTCGACCCAAAAATATGAATTTTGAAGAAAAAAGTTTATTTACAACCAAACAGTTGAATTTTTAATCAGAAAATACAACATTTGAACTAAGAAGATAAGGTTTCTACCAAGATAGACGAATTTTAAATTAAAAAATGTAAATTTTCAATCAAAAATCGAAAAGTCAAATTTTCAGATAAAAAAAATTAATTTTCAACAAAAGAAATGAACCTTCAATCAAAAAAATCAATTTTTAACAAAGTAGTTCAACTTTCACCCAAGTAGTTAAATCTTCAATTAGAAAAAATCAATTAAAAAAAAAATGGAATAGTTAAATTTTGCGTGAAAAAATTAATTTTCAACAAAGTAGTTAAACTTTTGACAAACGAGATGCATTTTAAACTAAAACTAAATCGTTCAAACTTTAACCAAGTAATTGAATTTTCAACCAAAAATATTAATTCTCAACGAATAATTTAATAGTTAATATTTCAAAAAAAATTTAATCTTTAAACCAATATTAGTTGAATTTAACCAGAAAAGATGAATTTTCAAACGAAATTGTTGATTCCTCAACCAAAGAAGATTCATTTTTAACCAAGTGTCATTATTTGACTGCGCAGGTGAGTTTACGCCTTTTTCTGCGCAGAAGAATTCTACACAACTTTATGATGCGCAGAAGATTTATAACAAATGTATGGCTGCGCAGTAGAGTTTCATGAAGAATATAACTGCGCACTAGAGTTCTATGCTACTCAATTGTTAAAAAAACCTAAGTGCTCGACTGAAAAACTACTAATTCAACCTAAAGTCTTGAAAAAGTCCTACTTGTCAAACTTTCCCTTCTTCCCAAAATTATCATAATTCTTTTTTTTTAATTATTGTACAGGAATTGGACGACTCCTCAGAGCTAGAGGAGAGCAAAGAAGAAAATCAGGCCCCCCAAAAAAAATCCAATCCTTCAGAAATTTCTCCAGACGGTGATAGGGTTGAGTTTCAAATTCATGGTCACGCTGGTCCCAAAACTTACGTTTTTGGATTCGACACTGGCGATGGGTAAATTCTTAACCAGATACCTTTAAACCCTTTAAAAATTAACACACAAATTACAAATTAACATTAAAAACGGAATTTTTATTATATTTTTAGGGAAAATAGACAGTACCGTCTCGAGGAACGGCTAAAGGACGGCACAGTAAAGGGTCAATATGGTTATTACGATGCAAGAGGTAAATTAAGAGCAATTAAGTATACTGCAGGACCTTCGGAAGGTTACGAAGAAAAACATCACGAATCGATTTTACCTTCATCCATTTCTTCGAGCTAGTTATTTTTGAAGATGAAAATGCGAGAAATTTCAATAGAATTATAGCTGGGGTTAAACAGTCATTTATTTAACAAGAACAATTATTGTTATATGTACAAAATAAAGTGCCAAGAAGACTGCCAACACTCAAAGGAAGTACGTATACCTCTGATAATAAATGTAAAATAAAAAAAAATACGTATAATTGTAGACGATTTGAGTTGTACAGAATGTAATCAACCTTTCGTCGATCTTGATGAGGTAAATCGTAATATAAATGTAAATGATTTGTGAGAATCAGCGATAATATCAAACATCACCCTTAATTTGTGTCAACGTTAATGAAATTCACAATTACCGTATCAATATCGAGTTTTAAGACTTAAGCGGCAATTAATTTTTCACTGTTACTTCCATCTCTTGGACTGGACTTCACTTCGTCTTTTGAGACTCAGAAGTCCCGTAGTGCGATGAACTCTTACTAATTTCGGACATTCCGATTAATTTTTGCAGCAAGAACAAAACTGTAAAGTCAATTTAAAGTTCAGTTCATAAACAAGTAGAAAAATAATGTAGTTTTATCCTAGAAATAGTGATTTATACTTACATAAACCTAAAATTCCAATTCCTATTGAGAAGTAGACCGTAGATCCGGATATAAATAGCCGAATGAGGTAATATAACATCGGAACGAGGATGACAACCGCCCAGAAAGCGGTATTAATCAAGGAATAGTATCTCCTTTCTAATTTGAAAGGCTCGAGTCTTGGAACTCCGCTCGTCTTGAAAAAGTCTCCAGTTTCGTTGAAACTCGCCAACATACGATCCTGTTGGAAAACAATACTGTAGTAACTGCGAATGTAATCTATTTTGCAGCAATTAGCACCATAGGACTCTACTGCGCAACAATGAGAGCCATATAACTCTACTGCGCATCCAGAGTTACCACATAACTCTACTGCGCATCCATAAGGACCACAATGATCTACTGCGCAGCCATACGTACCCAGGGCGTCTAATCAAATCCCTCAAAAAAATTCCCTGACAATTCGATTCAATAAATAATTAAATAACACTAAAAAAATAATTCATAATCAAATTACTAACTTTTAAAGTAAAAATATTGTATTTTCAACAAGATAGATGAACTTTTTACTGAATAGTTGAATTTTCAACCAACAAGATGCATTTTCTACAAAAAAGACGATTTTTCAACAAAATACATGAATTCTCAAACAAACAGATGAATCTTCAACTAAAAAAGATCATTTTTTAACCAAATAGTTGAATTTTGAACTAAAAAAATCAATTTTCAACCAAAAATGGAATAGTTAAAGTTTCAGTTCAAAATATTATTTTTCCACAAAAACAAAACTTTCAACAAAATAGATCAATTTTCAACCAGACAGATAAGTGCTCAAAAAAAAAGTTAAATAAAATAAACATTGCATTTTCAACAAAATACATGTTTCAATCAAGAACATAAATTTTCGACAAAAAGGAAGACGATTTTTCATAAAGACATAAAGACGGTTTTTCAACAAAATATATTATTTTTCAACGAAATAGTTGAATTTTCAACTAAAAAAGACAAATTTTAAACTAAACAGTTGATTTTTTGACTAAAAAAATATCAATTTTCACCCAAAAATGGAATAGTTAAATTTTCAGTTAGAAAAATTAATTTTTAAGAAAACTGAGGAATTTTCAACTAAAAGATGAATCTTCAACAAAAATATTTAAATTTTAAACAAAAATTATTAATTTTCAAGCAAACTCAGGAATTTTCAATTAAAAGATTAATGTTCAACTAGAATAGTTAAATTTTAAACAAAAAATAATAATTTTCAAGCAAACTGAGGATTTTTCAACTAAAAGATTAATCTTCAACTAGAATAGTTAAACGTTAGACAAAAATTTTTTTTTTCAACTAAAATGACGAATCTTTAACTGAAATAGTTAAATTTTTACCCAAAAAGAAGAATTTTAAACTAACAAGATTAATTTCTACCAAAAAAGACGAATTTTAAATAAAAAACATGAATTTTCCACTAAAAAAGATAAATTGTCAACCAAAAATTGGATAGTTAAATGTTCAGTAAAAAAAAATAATTTTCAACCACAGAAATTAATTTCTAACTAAAATTATGAATTTTAACCAGAATAATTGAATTTTCAACCAAACAGAATAATTTTCAAGCAAAAATTGAATAGTCAAATTTTTAGTCACAAAAATTAATGTTCAATGAAAGAGAAGACATTTTAACTAAAATCATGGAATATTCAACTGGAATACTTACATTTACGTTAACAAAAATTTTTAACAAAAAAAAAACACAAATTTTCAAAAAATTTGTTGAAGTTTCAACTGGAATAGTTAAATTGTCAGTAAAAAACAAATTAATTCTAAAAAAACAAACGAACTGTCAACAAAATAATTCAATACAGTAATATAAAGCTACTTTTACAAATGAAGAATCATTGTTATGCAATTCTATATTGCAATAAAAAAAATTAATCACTTTCTCGAAAAAAATCCCTGACTTAACAAAAATATTGAGTATTTTAGCATGACGTCACGGTTATGACAGGATAGGTGGAAATATCAGGAAAGTTAACATAGTTGGCACATATTTACATGTGAATGCATACGACTGTTTGGAAAAAAAATCTAAGCGAAAAAATAAGTTATAAATGTATGAATAGTAATATTTTTAAAGTATAACATTCATTTGCACAATTACGTTTAATCTTTTTCTCGACTGAAGACAAAACGATGAAGCACAATGACGCAAATGAATTCTACACTTGAAAAATATTGCTATTCATATATTTATAACTTACCTTTAAGTTTAGAATATTTTTTCCAAAAAATCGTATGTATTTACATGTAAATATGTACTAACTATGCTAACCTTCCTGACCTTTCCACCTATCCTATCATGACCGTAACGTCATACTAAAATACTCAATAACTATGATGCGCAGCAATCACTAATTGCGTCTTTGCGCAGCGATAATTGCCACACACATCTACTGCGCATTCACACGAAGCGCAGGGATCTACTGCGCAGCCCTAGGTACCATAACACTCTACTGCGCAGATATTATTTTTGGCGCTAAATTCAAAACGCGGATCGTCATAATTCTTAATATTTCTTAATTTTCGACGATTTGCGTACCTTACGTTGGTAAAGTTCATGCACCCATGCTGCTGCGGCTTCATCACCCTCAGGTACATCCAAAATAGGAATTCTTCTCATGTACATGTGCGCTTCGACCCTATTACCCCTAAGAAGATTTGTCATAGTTGGTTTAACTGGGTCAGTCGGCTTAAACGCCAACTCAACATCGTAAAGCCCCTCCACTTTTCCCCTCATGGAAGGAAGACTTGCAGTGAATCCCCTTGTGCGTGGCGTCAAATGATTTGTTAATACTGGCAGTCCCTTTTCCTTTGCGAATTTTTTACTTGCTTCACACTTATCGGGCGTGAAACGCGTTCCCTCCGCAAAGAGTAATAACTAAATTCAGAAAGAAAATCATCAAAGAAGAAAAAAAGATTTGTATAGGAGAGTTTAAATTATTTTAGGTTATGTAAGGTTATAATTCTTAGTATAAGTAATGAACTGACCCACATAGCGTCTGGATAATCGGCCAATTCTTTGATTTGGACGTCGATCGTTTCCTTGTCTTTTTCCCAACTTCTTTCAAGGAAAATGCTCTCGGCGAATTTCCAGGCCCAACCGAGAGTTGGAACGTACTGGATGGACTTTTTTGCGTAGGCTTTGCAATTCTGGAATGGGTTACTTTTTGTTAAAAGATGTTTATTACGAAGTATTTAAATCTAATTGTAAGATAGGATCAAAAATATACATACTCCAAGAACATTTATCCGCTCGCAGAAAACCCATCCCGCGAGCCAATCAATTTCATATGAGTGGTTCATTACGCAGTATCCGTGTTCCTTTCCGTAGTATTTCTTAAATTCTTCTTTGTCAATGTAGAAAACAATATCTGAGTCCGACCACCATTCTGCCATAAAAACTAATTCTGAAAGAGATATAGACTTGTTAGGGTCGCAGAACTTAAGTGCGCAGGTGTAAGTATCACTAGTGACTATTGCGCAGCTTTTCATGCCGAAGGACACCACTGCGCAGCCATTGGTATCACAAAACTCTACTGCGGAACCAAATGTTCCCAAAAAACTCTATTGTGCAGCTTTTAAGGTGTTAGAAGTCTTATGTGCGTCTGTATCTGCGCAGTAGATCCTTGTGGCTATTATGGCTGCGCAGTAGATCCATGTGACTATTATGGCTGCGCCGTCGATTCCCACGAGACTTATACAGGGTTGATACCAAATCTCAATTTCGAAATTCCCCGACTTTTCCCTGACCGTTCACAATTTTTCTTTTAGTGATAAAAACAAACTTACACCTAGAAGATGAGTAATGTTACTGCAAACAAATTTTTTTTATGAATTTATTTCATATATTTTTCGTGACAAGAGTCATACATAAAATATATGAATTTTCAACCAAATAGTTGAGTTTTCAACTCAAAAAGATAAATTTTTACCAGAAATGGAAGAATTACATTTTCAGTTAGAACCATTTTCAACCAAGAAAAAAAAAATTTTCAACAAAATATTTAGCTTTTCAACCAAAGTGATGAATATTTGATGAAATAATGTGTTCTTAACTAAAAGAGTAAAGGTTGGTGTTTCCACAAACAAATATTTTAATTTTCAATCAAAAACAGTTGAGTTGAATAAAAAAAATGCGAATTTTTCAACAAATTATTTGAATCTTCAACCAAAATCGACTAATTTTCAAACCTAGGAAATTTGAACAACAAACAATTTGTTGAAAAACAATAGAAATGATTTTTTAACCAAATAGTTGAATTTTCAACGCAAAAGATTAATTTTTTATCAAAAAGACAAATTTTCAACAAAATACATGAATTTTCAACTAAAAAAGATAACTTTTTAACCAAAAATAGAATCGTTCAATTTTTAGTTGGAAAAATAAATTCTCAATGAAAAAAAAAAACAATTTTCAAACAATGAAATGAATTCTTAACCAAAACGATAAAGTTTCAACTAATCAGCTTACTTTTCTACCAAACAAGAAAAATTTTCAATAAAACAGTTGAATTTTTAACCAAGAAGATTTTTCTATCAAAAAAGATACATTTTCGACAAAAAATGAAATAGTTAAATTTTTAGTTGGAAAAATAAATTTTCAACAAAAAAACGGATTTTCAACAACATAATTAAATTTTCAGTGAAAGAAATGAATATGCAACTAAAATGAAAACTCTTTAACCAACCAAAAAAATGTAACCAAATAGTTGAATTTTCAACGAGGAAAATTAATTTTCTCTCAAAAAAGACGAATATTCGACTAAAAAAAAATACATTTTTAACCAAAAATAGAATAGTTAAATTTTCAATTAGAAAAATAAATTTTCAACAGAAAAAAAACAACAAATTTTCACTATAGTGGTTAAATTTCTAAATAGAAAAATTAACTTTTAACCAAATTTTCAATAAAAATGAAATAGTTAAATTTTCAGTTAGAAAAATAAAATTTCAACAGAAAAAAAAGTGAACAAAATAGTTAAATTTCAACCAAAGAAATGAATTTTCTACAAAAAAAAAACACAAGAATTAGTCACCAAGAAAATTAATATTCTACCACAAAAGACGAATTTATAACAAAATACAGGAATTTTAAACCAAATAGTTGAATTTTCAGATGAAGATAAATTTTCAATCAAACATGGAATAGTTTAAATTTTAGGTTCAAAAAATTTATTTAAAAAAAAAAAATAATTTTCAACAAAATAGTTGAATTTTGAACAAAAAAATGGGTTTCAACTAAAATAATGAATCAACTAAAAAAATGAATTGGACAAAGTAGTTCCACTTTCAACTAAGTAGTTGATTTCTCAACCAAAAGAGATGAATTCTCAATGAAAAATATAATAGTTGATATTGCAACAAAAAATATTTTTATCTTAAACCAAAAAGATGAATTTTCAATAAAATACATAAATTTTCAACAAAATAGTTACTTTTTTAACCAAGGAGATGAATTTTTAACTAAAATGATGAATATTCAACCAAAAAAGTGAATTTTTAACAAAGTAATTAAACTATAATAAATTTAAATTAAAAATTCAAAGATTTTTCGGGTTTCAATCGTGTGCGAAACTATGAATGTTGCCGACGTTTCGTGAACATTGCAGTTCACTTCTTCAGGGCTGACCTGAAACTGAAGTTTCAGGTCATGTTGTTCTTAGGTATGTATTCTCTACGATGCCTGTGATTGGCCAGAGGGCCCCCTGGTGTGGGCTGGTTGAACTTGATTGGCCAATCAAGTCTTTTTTAAAAAACCCGGGAGGACGGAAAGTCAAATCGGATTGGTATTATATCCATTGTCCCTATTGATGTTATTAGG
>CAKNYM010052871.1:581423-600541 GCA_932195095.1 Andricus curvator
CGAAAAATTTTAAATATGGTAGAAAACTCAACAATTTGGTAGAAAATTGAACCGTTTGTTCAACGGTTGAACTACTTTGTTAAAAATTCAATTGCTTTGTTGAATTTTGATAATTTTGGTTAAAAATTCATTTCTTTATTTGAAAATTCAACTAATTTCTTGAAAATGCGTTTTTTGTTGTTAAAAATGTGGCTGTGTCTGGTCGTCTCGAAAAATTGTTAGAGTTGAAAAAGGGTATAGACTAGTCGCTCTGAAAATTAGAGACGACTAGCCAAGCTTATGAAAAATATTGGGCTAGTCATCCCGAATTTCGGGACGACGAGGCACTTCGTAGAAATTTATCTTTTTTAGTTGAAAATTCGAGTATTTTTAAAAAAAAATTCGTCTTTTTCGATAGAATATTATTCCTCTTGGTTGAAAATTTAAATATTTGGTTTGAAAACTGATCTATTTTTTTTGAAAATGCGCCTTTTATGGCAGAAAATCAATTTTTTTCTTAAAAATGCAACTGTTTGAAAATTAATCTGTTTAAGTTGAGGATTTAAGTATTTTGTAGAGAATTTGTCTTTTTTGGTTAAATTCAATTGTTTTTTTATATAAAATTAAATATTTTGTGTTTGAAATATCAACTATCACCATTTTTTTTTAAATGTATCTTTTTAGGTTGAAAATTGAACTTCTTGGTTAAAATACTTTCTTAAAAATTCATTTTTTTGGTTGGAGCTTCAAAGTTTCAATAGAAAATACTTTTCTTTGATTAACAATAAACTACTTTGTTGACGATTCAGTTTTGGGGTTAAAAATCAATTTCTTTAACTTAAAATTTAACTACTAGGTTGAACATTTATTTTCTGTTCAAACTGCATATTTTCGGGTGGAAAATTCAACTGTTTTGTATGAAAAATTCATCAATTTGGTAGAAAATTCAACTGTTTTGTGAAAACTCTTTTTTTTTTGTAAATTGAAAATTATTTCTTTTTAATGAAAATTTCAATATTCCATTTTTGGTTGAAAACTGATCAATTAAATTCAAAAAAGTTTTTGGTGGAAAAATTATATAATTTGTTGACAATTCGTCTTTTATGGTAGAAAATTATTCCTCTTGGTTCAAAATTCAACCATTTGCATTTGGTTTTAAAACTGATCTATTTTTTTGAAAATGCGTCTTTTTTGGTAGAAAATCAATTTTTCGTTTGTTACAAATGCAACTGTTTGCTTAATAATTAATCTGTTTTAGTTGAGGATTCAAGTATTTTGTAGAAAATTCATCTTTTTTGGTTAAATTCGACTGTTTTTTTTTATTTAAAATTAAATTTTTTTATTGAAATATCGACTATTACATTTTTTGTTGAAAATGCAACTTTTTAGGTTGAAAATTCAACTCCTTGGTTGAATTATTTTCTTAAAAATTCATTTTTTTCGGTTGTAGATTCGTAATTACAGTACAAAATAAATCTCTTTGGTTAACTTATGTAGTATTTTGTACAAAATTCCTCTTTTTGGTCAAAAAATCACCCTTTTAACTTAAAACTTAACCGTTTGGTTAAAAATTTAACTGTTTAGTACAGAAAATTTGTCGTTTTGCTTTTAAAATTAAAAAATTTGTTAGAAAGTTCAACTGTTTTGTAGAATGTTCGTTGTTTTACATTCAAATTTAATTCTTTTTACTGAAAATTGAACTATTCCATTTTTGGTTGAAAATTAATCTTTTTAGTTTACAAATTTAACTATTTGGTTAGAAATGTATTTATTTGGTTGAAAATCCTTTTTTTTTTGGTAGAAAATTAATCTACTTGGTTCAAGATGCAACTATTTGGTTAAAAATTGATGTACTTTGTTGAGAATTCGTCGTTTTTAGTAGAAATTTAATTCTTTTGGTTGAAAATTAAACATTTTGGATGAATTTTTTCTTCTTTATTGACTGAAAAATCTTTTTTTGTTCAGGATTGAACTATTTTGTTAAAAATTGTTTTTTTATTGGTTAAAATCAACTGCTGCTTGGTGGGTTTCCTGTCACCACTACGTAGCGCGTCCTCAGGTTGCGGATAGAGGAACGGCCCGTGAGGCTGAACAGCCCCTAAGGTTAGCTGCGAATACAAGAATAAGCAGTCGCGGACAGCCGATAGGAACCAGTCGTGTCTGTGGTGAATTCAGCACTGGTAGAAAATAGGTACACGACAACCATGGCTTGGGAGGACCCACCCATTCGCGTTCATACGCAGTGGGTGGGTTCTGGCAAGCCGAGGTGCAGCGTGTATCCACCTAGAAACTATACCCGAACCAAAACTAAAAATCTTGTAAGGGAAAAATCCTGCTGCCCATTGGACACTGCAGCGATGACACTGCCCGCAAGGGATGTGTGGAATGATTCGCCTGCATAGGGCCAAAGGGGTATTGATGCCAGTAGGCGCGCTGCCTTGCAGGGGGACGTTAGGGTACGAGGATGAAACTGTAATGTGTCTGACGACAAGTTGACATGGTCCTTGTCAGAGTCGGAAAGCTCCCATACTTAGACCTAGGGAGGTATGGGGGTTATCACTCCTGGGACAGTGGACTCACCTACGATCGGAATAGGATCCTAACGTGCGGATTATCTTGAAACTACCATGGCTAACTTACAAAAACAAAAAACTACAGTTAAAGATCTAAGGGTGGGAACTCTAAACGCGCGTAGTCTAAAAACTGGCCGACTTAGCGAACTCATTAAGATAGCAATTGAATACAAAACTGACTTAATAGCACTTCAAGAAACCTGCTGGTCGGGCGATTTCGCGTCAATTTCTAAGGATGACTATACTTTTCACTATGGGGGAGCTAAGGGGCAAAGACTGGGGACTGGTTTTCTTATTAATAAACGAATTTCGCAAGCACTTATCGACATGCAATTCATTAATGACCGGTTATCATACATTGTACTAAAGGGTAATTTCAGCAAACACGTATTAATCAATGTGCACTGCCCCACCGAGGACAAAGACGAAGACACTAAAGATCTTTTTTATGAAACAATCGAGCAGGTTTTTGACAAGTTCTCAACGTTTGACGCAAAAATAGTATTGGGGGATTTCAACGCGAAAATTGGAAAAGAACCAATGTATAGGCCTACAATAGGATCAGAAAGTTTGCATGACGTCAGTAATGATAATGGAACCAGAGTAATAAACTTTGCAGCTTCAAAGAACCTCGTTGTCAAAAGCACATATTTCAAGCATAAAAATATACATAAGGCCACCTGGACATCACCAGATGGTAAAACTCACAATCAGATTGATCACGTTCTAATAGACAGAAGACGTCATACAAACATTCTCGATATAAGATCGTATAGGGGAGCGGATTTAAATTCAGACCATTTTCTCGTGATAGTAAAACTAAGATCTAGGCTAGCGCTAAGTAAGAAAACAAGCCGCACAGAGCCAACAGTTCGTTTCAATATAGATAAGTTCAAAACAGCAACAGAAACATTAAATTACCAAGTTGAGATTTCTAATAGTTTCGACGCTCTCCAAGAACAGAGAGACGATAACAATAATCGCGAGGAGGACCCGGAAACCCTGTGGAGCAATACGAAAAAGGCGATAAAGGCAGCCGCGAAACTTTCGATAGGTTTTAAGAAAGTAACCAAAAGCAAACCATGGTTTGACGAAGAGTGCAAACTCTGGTTTGAGAAACGTCGGAAGGCCAGACTAAGTAGTTTACAAAATAAGTGCGATCAAACACATAAGAAATATCTCGAGATTAGCAAAAGTACAAATAGGCTCTATAGATCCAAGAAAAGGGAGTGGGAAAAGAATAAAATACTAGCAATAGAAGCGCATAATAAACAAAATAACCCGCGTGAGATGTACAGGGGAATCAATTTTATAAGGAAAGGCTTTCAAAGTAGAACGGAAGTAATGAGGGACGAAAATGGCAATCTAGTAGCCGATGCGACAGAGAGACTGAATTTATGGAAAGATTATTTCGATAAACTATTAAATGTACGCGAAGCCCCCGTTGAAGGTAATCTCGGCGAAATCCACACTGCTGATCTATTAATTAACGATCCTACTGATATAGAAATAGAAATGGCCATAAAGAAGTTGAAAAATAACAAAGCCGCGGGCATCGATGACCTACCGTCAGAACTGATAAAAAATGGAGGCTCTTGCCTCACAAGGCAAATTTGTAAATTGATACGCGCAGTTTGGAAAACAGAACGCATGCCGGAAGAATGGAATACCTCTATCATTATTCCCATCTTTAAAAAAGGCGATAAAACTAACTGTAACAACTATCGGGGAATTTCACTTGTGCCTTCGTGCTACAAGATCCTGTCTAATGTTATCCTAAGTAGACTAACTCCTTTTGCCGAGGAAATCATTGGGGATTACCAGTGTGGATTCCGCCGAAACCGATCTACAAGCGATCAAATGTTTACAATTAGACAACTGTTAGAAAAGAAATGGGAATTTAAAGAAGCAGTACATCAGCTATTTATCGATTTTAAAAAAGCTTACGACTCTATTATACGCGCGCGAATGTACTGGATCCTAGAGTCCTTGGGTGTGCCAAGAAAATTGGTTAGACTTATCGAAATTTGCTTAAGCGGCAGTAAGGGTAGAATACGCGTAAACGGTAGTTTATCTGAAGAGTTTTCGATCCGCGATGGCCTGAAACAGGGCGATGCACTTTCGTGCGTCCTTTTTAACTTAGTTTTAGAATACGTGGTTAGGCAAGTGCAGGCGAATCCGACCGGTGCTACCCTCAATGGGGTAATACAAATTCTTGGATATGCGGATGATCTCGACGTACTAGGGGATGATAAAGAAACGGTAGCTAAAAATGCAGAAATCTTGATCGCAAAAGCCAAAGAGATTGGCTTGGAAGTTAGCGAATCGAAGACAAAATATATGACCGTCGTCAGGTCCGGACAAAGTAATCAAGACGGGGATCTAATGGCCGGAAATATGAAATTCGAAAGGGTTAACGAGTTTAAATACCTCGGGTCTATTATAACTAGCGAAAATAAGATTAAAACGGATATCAATGCGCGGCTGCACGCTGGCAATGGGTGCTATTATGCAGCAAACACGCTACTAAAATCGCGATCGCTATCTAGAAACATCAAAGTAAGAATTTACAAAACGATAATAATGCCGGTCGTCATGTACGGGTGTGAAACGTGGGCGCTGACGAAAGGAGAAGAGAATAGGTTTAGAGTTTTCGAGAATAAAGTACTTAGAAAAATCTATGGTCCAAAAAGGGACGAAGAGACCGGCGAGTGGAGAAAACTGCATAATAATGAGCTGCACGCTCTCTACGGGTCAGCAAATATTAATAGAGTAATGAAAGCGCGTAAATTAAGATGGGCGGGGCATGTAGCAAGAATGGGCAATGAAAGAACAGTGGCGCAAGTTTTAAGAGGGAGACCGACTGGTAAGAGACCCCTAGGCAGACCGAGAAACAGATGGGAGAAAAATGTAAGGGATGATCTAAAAGAACTAGGACATGATTACTTAAACTGGATGGAGAATGCACAAGATAGAGATGTGTGGCGGTCTCGGGTAGATGAGGCAATGAACTTTCGAGTTCGAACTGCTAATCTATAATAATAATAATAATAAAATCAACTGTTTTTGATTTAGGCTTGACCCCAGAAAATGACTTGTAATTTCGTTAATCTTTCAGAAACTTTCGCGAACTAAAGATTACGCAAGAGTTCAGTTCTGCAAATTTATTTTGCATGAAACGTGCTATTTTCCTAATGGAGAAAATCCACGGCCTTCATTTCCATATCAGTAGGAGCTATTATTAGTAACTTCTCGAGAATAAAGTTAACTATAAAATGAGGAACGAATCAAAATATCTTTAATATTTTTGTTTTAAAATAACTTTCTTAATAATTTTAGATGCTCCTTCATATATGATTATAGAAACGTGATTTAATTCGATTTTTAAATCATCTAAAAATAATATACGCACTTTATTTGTTTAGGAATGTAGAGTACAATATGTTGATTGATTTTCAAATATTGTTTGCACAATTAAAATGAAGTTTAAACTTCAAATAATTTTTTTAACAATAGTCACTCAGTTTGAAGGTTTCCGAATCTGGGTTTAAAATATTTCTTTCTGAAAGAAATTTTAACGTTTTAAACTTGAAATTACACAACAAAGTAGTTGACTTTTATACCCAAAAGATTAATTTTAAATCAAATAGTTGAATTAAAAAAAAATCAGCCAAATATTTGCAGTTACAACCAAACAGTTAAGAACTTTCAAGCAAAAGAGACGAATTTTTAACAAAGCAATTGAAGTTTTAGCCAAATAGTGAAATTTTCAACCTACGAAGATAAATTTTAAATCAAATGGTCAAATTTTCAAACAAGAAACATTAAAATCTAACCAAAAAGTTAAATTTTCAAACCAAACATACGACATTTTAAACAGACAGTTGAATTATCAATACAAAAAGTTAAGTTTTCATCAAAAAATATAATTTTTAACGAAGAAAGATGAATTTTCAACCAAACAGTTGAATTAAAAAAAAAGTAATTTTCAAGCGAAAAGACAAATTTTTAAAAATACAGTTGAATTATGAAATTAAAATTTTGAATTTTAAACAAAAAAGATCATCTTGAACGAAGAAAAATTAACTTTTAACCAAATGGTCGAATTTTCAATCAAAAATGATTAAACTTCAACCAAATAGTAGAATTTCCAAGCCAAAAAGACGAATTTTTTAAAATACAGTTGAATTATAAACCTGAAAAGTTGAATTTTAAACAAAAAGATTATTTTGAACGAAGAAAGATCAAGTTTTAAACAAATGGTCAAATTTTTAAACAAAAAAGATTAAACTTCCACCAAATAGTTGAATTTTCAAGCCAAATCGACGAATTTAAAAAAAAAAATTGAATTAAGAACCTGAAAAGTTGAATTTTCAACTACTAATACAATTTTCAACAAAAAATATAGTTTTCAACGAAGAAAGATGAATTTTCGAAAAAATAGTTGAATTTTAGACCAAAAAAGATGACTTTTGAAAAAAAAAATTGAATTTTCAAATAAAAGAGATTAAACCTCTGCCAAAAAACAGTTGTATTTTCTAGCAAATAGTTGAATTTTCAAGCAAAAAATCAGAATTTTTTATAACATAGTTGAATTATCAGCCTCAAAACTTGAATTTTCAACAAATAGATCGTTTTTAATCAACAACCGAATCCATTTCAAATCAGACAGGCAGTGCAACTTCGAAGAAATATGTTATTTTTCAAAGGAAATAAGGTTACACGTATTTTTCCATTTTGAAAAAAAAAAAATTTTCTCAAAGTTATGAAAATTTGAATTTTTAAGCTTGTTTTTCAAAAAAAAAAACACATTTTTTTGAAACCAGTATAACTTTTGATCTAACTGAGATATTTAGGTTTTCTTTCAAGCATCTGGTGCAGAGTTTGCGTTCCTTTTTCAAAATACACTACAAAATTTAAAAAAAAATTCAAATTAACAAAACTGCGGCAGTTTTTCTGAAAATATTCAAAATAGATTTTCTCAAAAACCCCATCCTTTTTAACTCAAATTTTTTTGCTGAATTGGTGCAAGTTAAATTTAAAAAATTCAAATGAATTGGAAACAATTTTTATAATCAAAAAAATTCCATTGATTTTCGTAAAATTGGAATGAATTTAGAGAAGTTTAAGGTAAACGAGAAGAATTCAATGAAATTCATAAAAAATCAAGGGGAATTTAAAAAAATTCAAATGAATTGAAAACAATTTATATATAATATGAAAGAATTTCAAGGAAATCAGGGTAAATTAATAAGAATTTAAGGTGAATCCCACAAAATCATTTCAAATCTCTTTAAATCTTTGAAATCCTACTAATTTTTTATCAAAAAAGTGACTAATGACTAAAAAACCATTCAAGTTAAGTTCAGAAGAATTCAAATAAATTGGAGAAATTTTAAAAATCGAAAAAATTCCAATGATTACAATAAAATTTACGTAAATTTATAGGAACTTAAGGGAAATTAGAATAATTGGATGAAATTCATTTAAAAAATCAAGCTGAATTTAAAAAGAAATTAAGTGAATTGAAAAGTTCAAAAACATTAAAAAATTGATTGAATTAAGGAAGTTTGAATCTAGAACAATTAAAAGGGCATTCAAAAGAATTTGATAAAATGCTTACGAATTTAAGGTGAGCTTAAAAGACTTCAACATGAATTAAAGAAAAACTTTTTAAAAATAAACTGAATTGAGTAAAATTGAGTGAATTTAGAAGAATTCAAAAGGATTCAAAAGAATTCAGGATAAATTGATAAGAATTCAGGACGAATTCCAAGTGAATTGCAAAAAAATATTTGAAAATCTCGTGATACTTCTTGAAATCCTGAAAAAATGTATTAAAATACCTTGAGTGCCTTTCAAATTCGTTAAAATCATTGAAATTCATGGAAATATTATAAAACCCCATGAAATCTTTAAAAATATCTTAAACACTTAAAAAACTTAACAACTTAAAAATATCCTTAAAATGATTAAAATCTTTGGAAATCCATTTAAATTGTTTAAATCTCTTGAAAATGCCTTGAAATCTTTAAAAATATCTTAAAATATTTTCGTCTTTAGAATCTCTTAAAACTATTGAAATAAATAAAAAATTTCTGGGAATCTTTTAAAATTTCCTCAAATATTTCAAATCCTTTGATATCTTACGAAACCTCTTGAAACTTTTTAAAGCTCTTGAAAATACCTGGGAATCTTTTAGAATACTTTTAGAATATTTAAAATCCTTTAAAATCTTTTGAAATTTTGTACAGCTCTTGAAAATGCCAAGGAATTTGAAAAAATACTTTAAAATATTTAAAATCCTTTAATCAATTTATCAATTGATCCTCAGGATCAATTAAAAAGCTTTTAAAAATTAAAAAAAAATCCATTGAATTAAGTAGAATTGAGTAAATTTAGAATAATTGAAGCGTAGAAAATTTATCTTTTTAGTTGAAAATTCATGTACTTGATTAAAAATTAAAATTTTTTTAGTTGAATATTCATTATTTTAATTAAAAATTCACTTTAACTATTCCATTCTTGTGGAAAATTTACCTTTTTTGATAGAAATGTAATGTTTTTCGTTAAAAATTATCTGTTTTGTAGAAAATCTAACTATTCTATTTTTTGTCAAGAATTCATTTTTTTGGTTGGAAAAAAACTATTTAGTTGCAAAAATTCGTTTGTTTTGTTGATAGAAAATTCATCTTCTGGGTTGTAAATCCCACTATTTGGTCAAGAATTCATATTTTTGGTTGAAAATTATTTATTGTGGCTGAAAAGACGTTTTTTTGTTTAAAATTTACTTTTCAAACTGCAAATTGAACTATTCTAACTTTGGTTTGTCAATTTATCTTTTTTAGTTGAAAATTTATATATATGATTGAAACTGCATCTTTTTGGGTAGAAAATTCATCTTTTGGATTTAAAATTAAATTATTTTGTTGATAATTCATTTTTTGGTTGAAAATTGATTCTTTTAACTGAAAATTTAATTCTTCTATTTTTGGTTAAAAAATAATTTTCTTGGATGAAAACAAAAACTATTTTGTTGAAAATTGTTTTTCTTTGATTGAACATTTATTTTTCTAACATTTAAACTATTCTAATTTTGGTAGAAAATTAATCTTTTGGGATAAAAATTTAATTAACTATTTGGTCAAAAATTCATATTTTTGGTTGTAGATTCATCATTTTAGTTAAAAATTGATTTCTTTGGTTGAAAATTGATCTTTTTGACTTGAACACACAACTAAAGAGTGTTTAAAAATATTTAAAAACAAAATTTTGTTTGCATTAAGATTACTAATCTTTTAGGTGTATGGTTGGTTTTATGCCTAGAAGAATGTAGAAATTGGGATATTGTAGCAACCCTGAATAAGGCACTGTTTAATGAGAATAATATGTTTTCCATCACTTTGACTTCTTTTGTCATTTAAATTTAGCGCCCTTTACAATTTGAAGCGATACATTTACCCGCGAAATTTAAATAATGTAATTATTATTATTAAAGAAAGAAAATACGATTTTTTAAATCCTAATTCAAAATGCTCATTAAATTCTCGAAGCACATAATGGTTGAGCATATTCTCATGCTCGTGAGAATTTCTCCGATCACTTAAACTCTTTAGAACACTAGTGTTTAGCTGTTCTTGCCACATAAGACTTTATTTTCGTCAAATTCCGACTTCCAAACGTGACATTTTTGAAAGCCTGCTACAGCTGGTACACTTTTCCATTCGCGAATTTCAATATCAGGGTGGCGATTCGGCGGACGATTTCAAATTCCCGGTCATTTCCCGCTTTTCCCCGGTCAAGTTTTTCAATTTTCCCGGTCAACTCAAAGTAAAATATTTATATTTGCCGCAAAACGCAAACATTTATTTTAATTCATGACGTTCGTTCTAAACATCTTTTATTAACACAACAGAGCAAAACGTTGAAAAATAAATGAATTTTGAAAAAAATACTTAAATTTTCCACTAAAAAATATAAATTTTTTACAAAAAAATGGAATAGTTAAACTTTCAGTTGAAAAAATTAATTTTCAACAAAAAAAAAACGGATTTTCAATAAAATAGTTCAATTTTCAACCAAAGTGATGAATTTTTAAATCAAATTATGAATTTTTATCTGGAATAGTTAAATTTTAAACCAAAAAGATAAATTTTCAACTAAAATGATGAACATTTAACTGGAACACTCGAATTTTCAACCAAAAAGAAGAATTTTTAAAGAAGATTACATTTTAAATAAAAAGATTAATTTTCTACCCAAAAATACAATTTTTCAACCAAATACATTAACTTTTAAAGAAAGGTTTGAAGTTTTAATAAAAGAATACAAATTTTCAACCAAATAGTTAAATTTTGAACTGAAAAAATAATAATTTTCAATCGAAAATGGAATAGTAACATTTTTAGTTAAAAAAATTATTTGTAAACAAAACATAAGAGTTTTCAACTAAAACAATGAATCTTTAACTGAAATAGTTCAATTTTCAAACAAAAATTAATTTTTACTAAAAAAAGATAAATTGTCAACCAAAACTTTAATAATTAAATTTTAAGTTAAAAAAATTAATGTTTAACCAAACAGATGAATTTTCAACAACAGCTATGGATGTTTCAATTGGTATAAGTTAAATTTTCAGTTAAAAAAATTAGTTTCAACCTAAAAAAAACTTACTTTTAACAACAACAAAAACTAACTTTCAAAATAATAGTTACATTGTCAAACAAAGTGATGAATTTTCAAATAAAATTGTAAATATTTAACTGCAATAGTTGAATTTCAAACCAGAAAGATGAATTTTTAACTGAAATGATGAATCATTAACTAGAATAATTGAATTTTTGACCAAAAAGATTAATTTTCAACCAAGAAGATTAATTTCTACCAAAAAAGACGAATTTTCAACTAACAATGATAATTTTTCAACCAAAAATTGAATAATCAAATTTGTAGTCAAAAATGAATGTTCAACCAAAGACATGAATTTTGAACTAAAATTATGAAATATTCAACTGGATTAATAGTTACATTTTCAGTTAAAAAAAAAATAATTTTCAACCAAAAAACATCCAAAGAAAAAACAAATTTTCAATCAAACAGCTCATTTTTCAACCAAAGAAATGAATTTTTAATCAAAACGATGGATATTTATCTAAACAAAAAAATTAATTTTTAACAAAAGAGCTTAACTTTCAACCAAATAATTTTATTTCAAACCTAAAAGATGAATTTTCAACTAAAATAACAAATATTTGACTGGAATACTTGAATTTTTAACCGAAAAGAAGAATTTTTAAACAAGAAGATTAACTTTCAAAGAAATTTAAGATAATTTTTTACCAACAAAAAAATCGATTTTTTTAACAAAATACACGAATTTTCATCGGAATAGTTAAATCTTCAATTAAAAAGACAAATTTTTATCCAAATTGTGGAATTCCGAACTTGAAAATTTTAATTTTCAACTCAGAATGGAACAGTTAAATTTTCGTTTAAAGAAATTAATTTTCAACCAAACTGGTGAATTTTCAAATAAAATGATGAATCTTCAACTGAAATGATGAATCTTTAACTGGAATAGTTTAATTTTATGCCAAAAAGGTGAATTGTCAACCATAAAGTTTAATTGTCTACAAAAATAGATGAATTTTCCACAAAGTACATACATTTTCAAACAAATAGTTTAATTATTAAATGAAAAATATCAATTTTCAACCAAATAGTTGAATTTTCATCAAAAAAAGGTAAATTAATCTTTGACAAAAGTTTAACTTTTAACCCAGTAGTTGAATTTCTAACTAAAAAACGATGAATTCGCAACGAACAATGTAAAAAAAATTTCTATTATAATTCAGAAATATTTCTTCTTTGAAATTCTACTTCTACTCTGAAAACTGCTTGAAGTACTTTTATTACCTAAAATTTAGAAGAGGGAACATTCAAATTGTGATGAATTCTGACTTGAAAGAGGGATTTTTAAAAATTCCTTTTTTCTCAATCCGAATTATAATTCCTTTAAAAAATTCCCATTCCATGTAAAACATTCCCTGTTCCAAGTGAAATTATATTTCTTGAATTTTGCTATGATCAGAAGTAAATTCTCGGTTTTTAATTTAAATTCCCGGTCATTTCCCGGTTTTTTCCCGGTCAATAAAATTCCAGGTCATTTCCCGGTTTCCCGGTCAAGTCGCCACCCTGAATATTATAATTTAGCCTCGGATACCATCGCAAGCTCCTTTGCCGTGATCTGTTGCCGAAAATATCCAGCTTTTATGAACAGGTGACTGTGATAACTCATGGAACTGATACCGATTTTTAAAGTGAGCAGGAGCTCCACCTGGTATGATGGTAATTTCCTTGATCGATTTAGATAGAACTTTTTCTTTATAAATTTCGAATTATCGGTGATATCATCATCTGTGATATAATCGGTGACGACGGCAAAATGTTGTTTCTATATCCAGGCCTCACAGTCCCTATGGGATAAAATATAGGGACCAAAGGGTACTTTTTGTCACAGTCATAGGGTAATTTTTTCGCGCTCAAAGGTTGACAAACTCAGGATAAATTTATAAAACTTCGAAACAATTTAGTTAAATTCAAAATAGTTGAAATGAATTGAAAAAAATTTTTAAATCAAAAAAATTCCATTCATTTCCGTAAAATTACAATGAATTTAGAGGAATTTAAGGTAAACGAGAAGAATTCTATGAAATTCATAAAAATTCATGGTGAATTTAAACAAAAATTCAAATGAATTGAAAACAATTTAAAAATGTGAAAATACTTCACTGAATTCAATAAATTTGAAATAATCTTCGAAAAATTTAAGGGAATTCAAAAGAATTTGATGAAATGCCTAAGAATTCAAGATGAGGTTAAAAGACTCCAGGATCAATTAAAAAAAAAAACGTTTAAAAATAAAAAAGCCATTGATAAAGCCAAAGTAGAATTGAGTAAATCTAGAAAAATACAAGTGAATTAAGAATTAAGGGTGAATTCCACAAAATAATATAAAATCTCATAAAATCTTTAAAACCTTACTAATTTCCAACAAAAAAGTGACTAATGACTACAAAACCATTCAAAAGAATTGGAAATAATTTAAAAAATCGAAAAAATGCCATTGATTTCAGTAAAATTTCAGCGAATTTAAAGGAAGAATTCAAAAGGATTTAAAAGAATTCAGGATGCATTAATACGAATTAAGATTGAATTCCAAATGAATTGCAAAAAATATTTGAAAACTCTTGACATTTTTGAAACCCTACGAAATCCCTCACTTCTTGTGAATCAATTCTTTGAAATCCATTAAAATATTAAAATCCCTTAAAATGATTAAACCCATTGGAAATCCCCTGGAATTGTTCAAATTTCTTGAAAATGCCTTGACATCTTTTTAAATACCCTAAAATATTTTAAAGTCTTTGAAATCCCTTCAAACTATTCAAATAAAAAAAAAATTCCTAAAATATTTCAAATCCTTTGATATCTTTTGAAATCCCTTGAAACTTTTTAAAGTCCTTGAAAACGCCTGGAAATTTTTTACAATACACTCAAATATTGCAAATCCTTTGAAATACCATTAAATTACTAGAATCAATTGAAAATTACTTCTAATCTTTTAAAA
The DNA here is from genome assembly GCA_932195095.1 of Andricus curvator. Classification (NCBI taxonomy): domain Eukaryota; kingdom Metazoa; phylum Arthropoda; class Insecta; order Hymenoptera; family Cynipidae; genus Andricus; species Andricus curvator. The sequence goes on from CAKNYM010052871.1 coordinate 595,605, forward strand.
TAACCTAAAATATTTAAAATCCCTCAAAATCTTTTAAACCTCCTTGAAATTTTTTAAAGCTCTTGAAAATGCTAAGGAAGTTGAAAAAAAAATCCGCCCCTAAAATTTGATTTTATAGAAAAAAAGTTTTTTTTTTGGGCATTGTTCATTTTATCAAGGTGAAATATCACGATGCTACGATAGAGAATATTCAAAGTTTCCCTTTTCTTCAGCTTTAAAAAAATTTACTGAAACTTTCAAAATTCAATGTTTTTTTGCTGTTTATAATATCAAAGCAAGTTCAGCACCGTGTGTAATGAGATTTTTTTTCTAGAATTGGTTGAAATTTGACTGAGTTATCGAATTTTAAGCTAATTTAGGTTTATTTTCAATAAAATAATAAAATTGTGAACAAATAAGTTGAGTTTTTAACCAAATTGTTGAGTTTTCTACCTACAAAGATGAATTTTCAACTAAATAATCGAATTTTAAACAGAAAAGATTAAACTTCAACTAAAAACAGTTGCATTTCCAAAGAAATAATTGAATTTTTTAGAAGAAAGTTCAATTCTTGACAAAAAAGGTGAATTTTAAATCCAAAAGGACGAATTTTCTGTCGAAATATACGAATGTTCAACAAAACAGTTGAATTTTCATGATTTTTTAACAAAATACTAGAAATTACAAAAATGAATTTCCAACCAGATATTCTTATTTTGAAACAAAAAATATTAAACTTTAACCAAAAATAGTGGAATTTTCAATACGAAAATTGGAATTTTCGACAACAACACAAAAACCGAATTTTCAACAAAATAGTTAAATTTTCAACCAAAGAGTTGAATTTAAAAAAAATCAACAAAATAGTTAAATTTGTAACCAAATATTTCAACTTTTAACCTACAAAAATGAATTCTTAACCAAAACGACGAATTTTCAACAAAGAAAATTAATTTTCTACCAAAAAAGACAGATTTTCCACAAAATAAACCAATTTGCAAACAAATAATTTAATTTTCGACTAAAAATGATTAATTTTCTGTAAAAAAATGTGAACTAAATAGCTGAATTTTGAACCAGAGATGAATTTTCAACTAAAATAATTACTCTGCAATTCTGCAACCAAAGAATGAATGTTTAATAAAGTAGGTCAACTTTTAACAAACAAAAAAAAACAACAAATTTTCAACCCGAAATTATTAATTTTCTATCAAAGAGATGAATTTTCTAATCAAAAACACGAATTTTTAATAAATAAAGATTTTTCAGCCAGGACAGGAAAAGAATGTCAAAGAAATTGTTGAACATTCAAGCCAAAAGACCAATTTTCGACATAAAAAGATTAAATTTCAGCAAAAAATAAAATGGGAAAGTTATATTTGTAGGTTAAAAAATAAATTTTAAATGAAAAAAAAGAATTTTCAGCAAAATATTTATATGTTCAGTCAAAGAGATCAACCCTCAAACAAGCAAATTTTTAACAAAGTGGTTCAAGTTTTACTCTCAGTTTTACCCAAGTAATTGAATTTTCAATTTTAAAAATATCAATTTTCAGCCAAAAATGAAATAGTTACGTTTTAGTTTAAAAAATTATTTTTCAGCCAAAAAAGGCATTTTTAACTAAAAAGGTGAATTTTCTACCAAAAAATATGAATTCTCAAAAAATAATGTAATAGTAGATATTTCAAATAAAAAGTATGACTTTTTAATAAAAATTGTTGAGTTTGCAACCAAATAATAAAATTCTTCAGTGAAATTAATCGTCAGGATGAAACAACTGTAGGAAAAGAAATAAAAATACAAGGCAAATAAATTACTAACTAAAATAATTACTAGTCCCAAACTTCATTTTGAAAATTCTCTAACTTTAGCCCGACCAATTTTTTATTTGCTCTAACCATTAATATTCAAATATCATTTCGATTGTAGCTTTGTGATTTTCACCGTGATAAAATAAACAGTCTCTTGTTAAAAAGGTAATCTTTTTTCGTTCAGCAGAGAAAAAGTTTAAAAAACTATTTTTTCTTTAAAATAACAAAAATTCCAGAACCATGAGCAAAATTCAAGGACTTTTCCAGGTTTTTCCAGGTAAAAACGAATTCAAGAACTTTTCCAGGTTTTCAAGGATTTCCAGGACACTAGACACCCTGCTTCAAATTAATGAAATTAATAAAAAAATCCTTGGAATCTTTTAAAAATCCCTAAAATTCTTTGAAATACCTTGAAATTTTTAAAAGCTCTTGAAAATTCCTTAGATTTAAAAATACTCTAACATCCTCAAAATCTCTTCAGATTATTGAAATCTATTACAAATTTCCTGAAATCTTTAAAAATACACCGACATATTGCAAAATAATTCAAGACAATTCAGAAACAAGTATAGAATATATACTGAATAGAGATTAACCCATGGGTTAATTTATTAAAAGAAAAGTGACTAAAGTGTGATCATTCTATTTACAAAAGTGACTAAAATGAATTTATCTTTAAAAAGTAACTAAAAAGTGATTTGAAAAAAAGTGAACAGTGACTGTGTGGCAGTCCTGATTATTTTTTACAGTTACTTCTTACATAAATTCCCTGATTTTCTACTTTTTTCAAAATCCCTGAATCTTGAAAGATTTGATCTTATTATACATTTTTTTAAAGATACATTATGGGCTGCAAATAGGGTACCATAGGGACCAAATCTTGAAAATAGGGTACTTTAGGGACCTGAACTGAATATAGGGTACAATAGGGGATATAGGGACCGGTCTGCGAGGCCTGTATACCGCAATAACAAACCGCTCTAAATATATAAATATGGTCCGTGGTCCATTATGCACTTTGAATTTCATCCTTAATTATTTTCTTCCAATTATCTGCAAAATCGATGTGCAAAACTAGTTTTTCCGAATTGAACTTTACTTGTTCCTTCACTCTCGGTTTAGGAACAATGTCGGGGGTTGTCTGCAAATAGCCTTGTTCCTAAATCGGGAATGCATAATATTGCGGAATATACTCGACTGAGTACTCGCGCACTGCGTCCCTTCCGAGGCGGGAGTCGCAACCGTCTCTCGCCTCTTGAGCTGAGAAACTGCGTGGGCCAGCAAATTTTAGAAATTCCTAAACCGCGAGTTCCTAAACCAAGAGTCGGGTGTATTTACATCAGGATTTGCTTCTCGAAACATGTTTCTGCATTTATTACGTCGTTTTTTTTGGACATTTCCTAGCGCAATACAAATCATCATTGAGATAATATTCCTGTGCTAACTTTACGTGTTCATCGCTCGTTTGGAAAAAAAATGATATTTAGAGGTGACGCAAGCCCCATGAAGTTTAACACGTATTTCCCATAAGAAAAAATGACGTTTTTGTAAATTTTATTCAGAATCGTTAATATTAGCTGAATTTAGTTGAAACTCAACATTTCTCTTCGCAATTAGCCAGAGAATACGAATAAATTAATATTTTTTCAATTTCACACCCATCAGTCTGTCTTATAGGGTCCCGAAAAACCCCCATAAATGTAAAAATGGGGTTTGCGAAGTTTTGGGGCTAATTATGATTTTTTTGCAGTTTTTTAAATGAAAATTGTTTCTAATACATGAAATCAAACTTTATAGTGATAATTAGATATTTACATACAATATTTTAACAATTTATTATTGTTTTTAGCAATTTTTTCTTAGATTAGAGTAGAAAGTCGCGGTTTTTTCAAAAAATTTCCACATTTTGTCCAATTTTTAATTAGTGAGCTAATAATTAATGTGAACAAAAATAAATGTATAAACAATTTACTATTATTTATAACAACCTTCTCTTTGAATAATGTAAGAAACTTGCGGTTTTTTTTAATTTTCAACTGCTTATGCAGTTTTCACTTAGATTGAGATAATAATTAATGCAATTTAGCAAAAAGAGTTGTTTGAATAAATTATTATTTAGAATAATAGTCGCGGTTTCTTCTGAAATTTCTAACTTTTTGCCCACTTTTTACTTAGTAAAGTAATAAATAATGCAAGTTAACATAGTTCTTTAAAAAATGTATTATTGTTTATAACTACCTTCTCTTAGATAAGTGCTAAAAAGTTGTGGTTTTTTCTCAACTCTTAAACTTTTTGCCCACTTTTTTCTTAGTGAGGTAATAAATAATTCAAGTTAACAAACATGCTTATTTAAACAATTTATTATTTTTCATAACTATCTTCTCTTAGAGTGACGCTGGAAATTTAGAAATTTGACTTTTTCTGAAATTTTCAGCTATTCTTTGACTTTTTAGTTACGAAATAATGAAAAATATTAATATACATTTAAGCAAAAAGGCTCTCAGTAACTACTTCAGGACAAATTTAAATTTAATATGGTCCATATAGAAAACTTGAAGAATATTTCGAATATCTGGTTTACTTCAAAAATATATATTCACGAAGAAGACATTGTTTAAAAAATGATTTTCTCTATTGCTTATAACAAACTATTTTGGTTGCCAAATGAAGTAATTTATTGAACATTCATCTTTTTGGTTTGAAAATTCGTCTCTTTCTGTAGAAATTTGACCTATTTTAGTCAAAAATGCAAGTTGAAAATTACCTTTATTGTTAATAATTCAACTCTTTTATAGAAAATTTGTATTTTCGGCTAAAAAAATCAACAATTTGGTAGAAAATTGATCTATTTGGCTTAAAATTAACCCGTTTTTGTTGAAAATTCGTCTGTTTTGGTTAAAAATCAATTTGTTGGTAAAAAATGTAACTGTTTTTTATTTCTAATTAAAATCTTTTCTGTTGAAATATCAAATAATACATTTTTAGTTAAAAATTCATCTTTTTAGGTAGAAAATTCAACTCCATGGTTGAAAGTTGAACTACTTTCTTAAAAGTTCATTTTTTTGTTTGAAAAATCATAATTTTAATTAAAAATTCGTTGTTTTTTTTTGTTAAAAATTATTTTTTCAAATGAAAATTAGACTATTT
>CAKNYM010052871.1:600551-614304 GCA_932195095.1 Andricus curvator
AATTCGATTTTTAATTGAAAATTCGTTCTCTTAATTAAAAAATTAATAAAATACAATTTGGACTAACATGACATCAATTGTTTAAATTATTTAGTTGAAAATTTATGTAATTTGTTGAAAAATTCTTTTGGTAGAAAATTAAACTTCTTGGTTAAAAATTCAAGCAGTTTATTAAAAATTGATGTATTTTTGGAAAATTCATCTTTTTTGGTAGAAAGTTGAACTACTTTTTTAAAAGTCCATTTTTTTGTTTGAAGATTCATGATTTTAGTGAAAAATGCATTTTTCCAACTGAAAATTTGATTATTTTTTTGAAAATTCAACCAATTGGTTGAAGATTAACTTTTTTATTGAAAATTTTCTTCTGGTAGAAAATTAATCTTCTTAGAAGACATAGTTTAAAAAATGATTCTCTCTATTGCTTATAACAAACTATTTTGGTTGCCAAATCAAGTACTTTGTTCAACATTCATCTTTTTGATTTAAAAATTCATCTCTTTCTGTAGAAATTTTACCTATTTTAGTCAAAAATGCAAGTTGAAAATTAACTTTTTTGTTAATAATTCAACTGCTTTATAGAAAATTTGTATTTTCGGCTAAAAAAATCAACAATTTGATAGAAAATTGATCTATTTGGTTTAAAATTAACCGATTTTGTTGAAAATTCGTCTATTTTGGTTAAAAATCAATTTTTGGTAAAAAATGTAACTTTTTTTTATTTCTAATTAAAATCTTTTCTGTTAAAATATCAAATAATACATTTTTAGTTAAAAATTCATCTTTTTAGGTAGAAAATTCAACTCCATGGTGGAAAGTTGAACTACTTTCTTAAAAGTTCATTTTTCCTATCTTTGAAAGTTGGTATTCGTAGTTTAGTTACCGTTACCGTTACTTAGTAAAGCATAAGCCGATCTCATCGACGATGAGCGATCTGTGTTTATTTGAACTCGAGATGTTTGTTTTCATAAGAAGCTTAGTGGAAGTATATGCATTTATACTTCGGTATATATACGATTCCTTTCACGCATTTTTTAAAAAGGCGGCTTTTAATTAACATTTTAAATATTTTATTCGCATTTTGAAAGATTCATTTTCGATGTAACGTTTTAGTCATAGTTCATTTATATTTCAAAATGTTTGAAACTTTCGAAATTTTGAGTACCATTTATTTTTTTATTCTGTTTAAATTTTTTATAATAAATTTGTTAAATTTTTTATTTAAAAACCAACTTTACATTTTTGTTTAACTTTTCAGAAGGACCTTGGCCTTTTTTCAACGAATAGGATAAATTAGTTTAGGGTATCAAGAAAGAATGTATTTCCAATAATTCTTTTCTACGATAGCTTGCAAATATATAATAATTAGTAATTATTTTAACAATTTTCAAAAACATATTTAGAGTTTGGCTATTTTTCAAGGAATAGGTACATTTTGTTCACAAAGTCAACTACGAATGTCTTTCTGATCACACTTTTCTATGCTGCTTCGTAAATTTACAATAATTATTAATAATTTAAACAATTTGCATAAACAACTTCAGAGTTTGGCTATTTTTCAACGAATAGGCTGAAGTTCTTTTACAGAATTCACTAAGAATATCCTTCCGATGACTCTGTTCTATGAAGCTTTGCAAATTTACAAGAATTATTAATTATTTAAACAGTCTTCATAAACATATGTAGAGTTTGGGTATTTTTCAAGGAATAGGCACAATTTGTTTACAGAGTCAACTGAGAATATCTTTCCGATAACTCTTTTCTATGTTGCTTTATAAATGTACAAGAATTATTAATTATTCAAACAATTTTGATTGAAAAATTAAGAGTTTGGCTATTTCTCAACGAATAGGCTCAATTTTGTATAGAATTAAGTAAGAATATCTTTCAGATTACTTTATTCTATGATGTTGAGAAAAGTCTTTCTGATGACTATTTTCTATATTGCTTATGTAAATTCACAAGAACGATTAATTTTTTAAACAATTTCCATAAACGAATAAGCTCAATTTGTTTACGAAATCAACTGAGAATGTCTTTCCGATGACTCTTTTCTATGTTGCTTTGTAAATTCACAAGAATTAATAATAATTTAAACAATTTTCATACAGAAATTTAAATTTTGGCTATTTTTTCACAAATATGCTGAATTGTTTTACAGAATTAGCTGAGAATGTCTTTCCAATGACTTTTTTGTATGATGATTTGCAAATTTTCAAGAATTATTAATTATTTAAACAATTTTCATAAATTAATTAAGAACCCGGTCATTTTTCAACGAATAGGATCAATTAGTTAAGGGAATCAAGAAAGAATGTATTCCCAATCAATCTTTTCTACGATACTTTGCAAATATACAATAATTAATCATTATTTTAACAATTTTCCTAAACATATTTCGATTTTGTCTATTTTTCAAGGAATGCTGCATTGTAAATTTACAAGAATTAATATTTGTAATATCATTATTTTTAAGGAATTGGCTCAATTTGTTTACAGAACTAAAAAGAATGTATTAAAAATAAGTCTTTGCTATGTTACTTTTCAAATTTACAATAATTGTTAATTATTTTAACAATTTTCATAAACATATTCAGAGTTTGGGTGTTTTTCAACAAATAGGCTCACTTTGTTTCTGAATTCAACTAAGAATATCTTTCCGATGACTGTTATCTATGTTGCTTTGTAAATTTACAATAATTTTCAATTATTTAAACAATTTTAATTAAAAAACTGAGAGTTTGGCTATTTTTTAACGAATAGGCTCCATTTTTTATAAAATTAGGTAAGAATATCTTTCCAGTAACTTTTTGCTGTAATACTCTGCAAATTTCAAAGAATGTATAATTATTTAAACAATTTTCACAAACAAGTCAAGAGTTTGGCTTTTTTTAAGAATAGGCTCAATTGTCTTTCCGATGAATCTTTACTATGTTTTGTAAATGTACAAGAATTATTAATTATTTAAACAATTTCGATTGAAAAATTTAGAGTCTGGCTATTTTTCAACGAATAGGCTCAATTTTTTACAGAATTATTTATTCTGCATCGTGAGAGGGTATCCATGCGAAGCCATGTACAAATCAAAATTATTGAAGTAAAAATTAATTTCATGGTATTTTATTGAAATTCATTTCCAAATAAAATAAATACATGTAAATAAATTGGTCGCGCGCGGAGCGCGCATATGAGGTTCTAGTTTGTTTGAAAAATCATAATTTTAATTAAAAATTCGTTTTTTTTTTGTTAAAAATTATTTTTTCAAATGAAAATTAGACTATTTTGTTTTAAATTCAACTGACGGTTGAAAATTAACTTTTTTGTTGAAAATTCATACTCTTCGGTTGAACATTCCATAATTTATTTGGTAAAAATTCAACTATTTAGTACAAAATTAAACTATTTTGTAGAAAATTCGATTTTTAATTGAAAATTCGTTCTCTTAATTAAAAAATTAATGAAATACAATTTGGACTAACATGAAATCAATTTTTTAAATTATTTAGTTGAAAATTTATGTAATTTGTTGAAAAATTCTTTTGGTAGAAAATTAAACTTCTTGGTTCAAAATTCAAGCAGTTTATTAAAAATTGATGTATTTTTGGAAAATTCATCTTTTTTGGTAGAAAGTTGAACTGCTTTTTTAAAAGTCCATTTTTTTGTTTGAAGATTCATGATTTTAGTGAAAAATTCATTTTTCCAACTGAAAATTTGATTATTTTGTTGAAAATTCAACCAATTGGTTGAAGATTAACTTTTTTATTGAAAATTTTCTTCTGGTAGAAAATTAATCTTCTTAGTTGAAACTTCAACTATTTGGTTAAATTTTTTTTTTTTGAGAATTCATTTTTGCAGGTAGAAAATTAATCTTCTTGTTTGAAATTCTTATTAATTTATCCACTTTTTCCACTTAAATGCGAACTGAATTAATGGATTCTCTTCGGTTGAAAAGTCTACTATTACATTTTTGGTTAAGAATTAATTTTGTTGTTAAAAAATTTATTATTTAGTTCGAAATTGAACTATTTTGTTGAAAATTCAACAATTTTTTTAAAAAGTAATACTTCTTGGTCCAAAAGTTATCTTTTTTTATTAAATTCATCTTTTTGGATTGACAACTCCACAACTTGATTGCAACTTTTTTCTTTCTTGTCGAACAAATTTTTTTTTGGTTGAAAATTCCACTATTTTGTTGAACATCCATCATTTTGATGTGGAAATTAATCTTTTACGGTAGAAATGTCATATTTTTGGTTAACAATGAGACTGCCTGATGAAAAATTAATCGGTTTCGGTTAAAAATTAACTTTCTTGTTAAAAATGCAACTGTTTGGTTGAAAATTTATCTGTTTTAGTGTAGGATTCAAGTGTCCGGTTTTGTTTAAATATCTATCAACTATTACATTTTTCGTTGAAAATTCGAATTATTTTTTGCTTAAAAATTTATTTTTTTATACCTGAAAATGTAACTAGTTTTGTTGAAAATTCGTTTTTGGTTCAAATTTGATCTTTTTTAGTTTAAAAACGCAACCCTTAAGTTAAAAAATGTTAGAAAAGAAAAAAATTAACTAAAAATGAACAAAGCACAATTTAGACTAACATCACGTCCATTTTTTAAACTATTTCGTTGAAACTTTATGTAATTTTTTGAAAATTCGTATTTTTTGGTAATTAATTCATTTTATTGGTTAAAAATTCAACTATTTGGTTTAAAATGTATATATTTTGTTGAAAATTCGTCTTCTGGTCGAAAATTCATCTAATTGGTTGAAAATACAACTATTTGGTTATAAACAAAATTTTGTTAAGCATTCATCTTTTTTGGTAGAAAATTATTCTTGTGTTGAAAATTCATATTTTTGGTTGAAAATTGAACTATTTTGTAGAAATCACATCTTTTTGGCTTGAAAATTAAACATTTTGGATGAAATTTTTTTTCTTTAAAAGAGAAAGATGTTTGTTTAAATTTTTATAAATCTTTACATTAGATAAATATGATATGGAATGAATATTTGAAGAAAAAATATTTAACATCTACTAAAAGCTGCGGTTAAATTTTGCCGAACTGTTAAAAACTGGTTTATGGAAATTTCTGTAAATTGTTTAAATTCTAAAACTTATTAAATTTGGGTTAAATCGAAAAATGTCATTAAGATCACTTGTTCTGGATTGCTAAAAAGTGATTATGGCTCTATTGCAATCAGCTGAAAAAGTAATTTGTCAAAAGATTTTGATAACAATGAATGAAGAGAGTAATCTCGTAAATCTGTGATATAATAAAAACCAACTTGCACTTGATGATGCAACGAATAAATTGAAGTACCGATCAAAGTCCATGAACGTGAAACCTGAAGTGTTTGATCGTATGCACACAATAATTTATTTTATATCCTTGATAAAAGTTATTGCTATTTTTTTTAATGTAAAATAAATTACATTGCACTTTTTATACTTTTACTAGCATCATCAATCGCGCTTGAGAAAATTTAAAAAGGCTTGAAGATTTCAGATATGTCAAAGTCAAAATTTCAACAAAAAGTTCATTTTCAACTACATCCTTGAATTTTCAACGAAAAATCTATTATATAATTGATATTTGAACTAAAAAAGATTTTAAATTTTTGAACATTTTTAACAACAAAAAATTAAATTTTTTCCAAAAGGGATGTAGAAACAGTAAACTTTTCTTTATTTTACAGGATTTTAGGAAAAATTCGAATTAGTCTGAAAGATATTTTTGACTTTTAGAAGTTTGGAAGAAATTAAAAAATACTTAATAAATTTTCGAAAAACTTTCAAACTTTAAAAATATTTCTAATCTCTTGGAAACTTCCTGAAATCTTAAATTCCTAAATGTAAATATCTTTTTAACTGACTCGAATTCTTCCTTAAGTTTAAAAAAAATCTTTCAATATTAAAAAAATTTCCCTTAGATCTTCCATATTTTTTTCGACATTTTTAAAAATATTTTGATATCATTTGAAAATTTCTTTAAAAATTAATTTTTTTAAACAAAAAGTCATTAAAAATTTTCCCAGGAATCTTGAGAAAAGTTTTTTTTTTCAAATCTTCAAAAATTTACAATTGTTTAAACAATTTTGAAATCTTTTTAAATTTCAAATTATTTTTGAATCTTTTAAATACTTTTAAGCCTTCAAAATATCTTTTAAAATCCTTCGATTTTTTTTTAATTCCGCAATATTAAAAAAATTGGCTTAAAATCTTCCAGGTTCTGTGTTGACAATTTTGAAAATCCTTTGATATGTTTAAAAACCTTTACAAATATCCTCTTAGAATTAATTTTTCAAAATAAAAAATCAGTTTAAATTTTCCCTAGAATTTGAAGGAGATTTTTTGATTATCGTATAAAAAAAAGTTCATTGTTTAAATTCGGGAATTTTATTATTGGGGAATTTTCCAATTCGAGAATTCGACAGAGTCCGGAATTTTACTTCTCGGGATTTTTCAGTCGTCCCTTTATTATTTGGGAATTTTCCAATTCGGGAATTTTATTATTCGGGATTTTTCAGTCGTTCCTTTCATTTACTTATTAAAAATACAATAATGAAATATTTCTATAAAAAAAATTATTAAAAAATTTTTAAGTTTCCAAAAAAATTGTTTGAATGTAATATAACTATTACTGAAAAAAAATTTCATCCAGAAATATATTTTCTTCAATTATTGTTATTTTAAATTCAAACAATAATTTTACGAACTTTCATCATTAAAAATAATTTATTTTTGGATAAAAATATTTGATTATTATATTTGTAATAAATAATATAAAAAATTGTAATTGTTCAAATTCAGGAATTTTCTAGTTCGAATATTTTATAATTCGGCAATTTTCTGTCGGTAATATTATATTATTTATTATATTATTCGGTAATATTATAAACCGTTCGGGAATTTTATAATTCGGGAATTTTCCAATTCAGGAATTTTATTGGGGCGAATGAAAAATCTGGAAAAAATTAAAAAATCCGGAATAATAAAATTACCGAATTATAAAATATCCGAACTAGAAAATTCCCGAATTTACACAATTCATTTTTTTAATCAATATTATTCATTTATTAAAAATACAATAGTCAACTATCTTTATAAACAAAATATTTTTAATGTTCAAAGTAGCAAAAATTATTGTTTAAACTTAAAAATCAATTATTGAAAAATATATATTTCGGGATAAAATACTTTTTCAATTATTGTTATTTTAAATTCAAACAATAATTTAAGAAACTTTAAATATTAAAAATAATTTCTTTTTAAATATGTGATTATTGTATTTTTAATAAATAACTAATATTTATAAAAAAATTTAATTGTTTAAATTCGGGAATTTTCTGGTTCGAATATTTTATAATTCTGTAATGTTATTATTGCGAAGACAGAAAAATAAAGTTCCCGACACTGTAAACAGCCCGTATAATAAAATTTCCGAAAAACAAAATTCCAGAATCGAAAAGTTCCTAAAATTTTATAATATTACCGAATTCGAATATTACCGAATTTGAACATTCTCGAAAGAAAATTGCCGAATTATAAAATATCCGTACTAGAAAAAGTCCCGAATTTAAACAATTAAAAACTTTTTAAAATAAATATTATTTATTTATTAAAAATACAATAATACAAAATAATAAAATTAATATACAATAATAAATTTAAAATACAATAATCAAATATTTTTATCAAAAAAGAAAAAAAAAATTATTGTATTTTTAATCTAGTTAGGCAATTTTCTGTCGGGCATTTTATTATTCGGGAAATTTCAAATTCGGTAATATTATAAACTGTCGGGAATTTATTATTATTCGGGAATTTTCCAATTCGAGAATTTTATTATTCGGGATTTTTCAGTCGTCCCTTTTATTTACTTATTAAAAATACAATAATCAAATATTTCTATAAAAAATATTATTACAAAGTTTTAAGTTTCTAAAACTAATGTTTGAATTTAATATAACTATTACTGAAAAAAAAATTTCATCCAGAAATATATTTTCTTCAATTATTGTTATTTTAAATTCAAACAATAATTTTAGGAACTTTAATCATTAAAAATATTTTATTTTTGGATAAAAATATTTTATTATTATACTTTTTTAAAATAATATAAGAAAATGTAATTGTTTAAATTCAGGAATTTTCTAGTTCGGATATTTTATAATTCGGCAATTTTCTGTCGGTAATTTGCCAATTCCGTAATATTATAAACCATTCGGGGATTTTCCAATTCAGGAATTTCATTGGGACGACTGAAAAATCCGGAAAAAATTAAAAAATCCGGAATAATAAAATTACCGAATTATAAAACATCCGAACTAGAAAATTCCCGAATTTAAACAATTATTTTTTGTTATAAATATTATTAATTTATTAAAAATACAATAGTCAAATACGTTTATAAACAAAATATTTTTAATGTTTAAAGTACCTAAAATTATTGTTTGAATTTAAAAATCAATTATTGAAAAATATATATTTCTGGATGAAATACTTTTTCAAATATTATTATTTTAAATTCAAACAATAATTTAAGAAACTTTAAATATTAAAAATAATTTTTTTTTAAATATGTGATTATTGTATTTTTAATAAATAAATAATATTTATAAAAAAATTTAATTGTTTAAATTCGGGAATTTTCTGGTTCGAATATTTTATAATTCTGTAATTTTATTATTGCGAAGACTGAAAAATAAAGTTCCCGACACTGTAAATTGCCCGAATAATAAAATTTCCGAAAAACAAAATTCCCGAATCGAAAAGTTCCTGAAAATTTTATAATATTACCGAATTCGAATATTACCGAATTTGAAAATTCTTGAAAGAAAATTTCCGAATTATAAAATATCCCTAGAAAAATTCCCGAATTTAAAAAATTAAAAACTTTTTAAAATAAATATTATTTATTTATTAAAAATACAATAATACAAAATAATAAAATTAATATATAATAATAAATTAAAAATACAATAATACAAAATAATAAAATTAACATACAATAATAAATTAAAAATACATTGATCAAATATTTTTATCAAAAAAGAAAAAGAATATTATTGTATTTTTAATCTAGTTCGGCAATTTTCTGTCGGGTATTTTATTATTGGGGAATTTTTTTATTCGGGAATTTTCGAATTCGAGAGTTTTATTTGGAAATTTCATTATTTGGAAATTTTATTATTTGGAAATTTAATGTCGGGAATTATATTTTTCGGGAATTTTCCGTTGTCCCATCTTTTTATTAACAAATTTCCATTTTTTTCTATGATTTTTTTATTCTATTTCTTTTCCTCCCTATGACAAAAACAAATTGTGCATAAATCGTGTCTTGAATAAAGAATTAAGATAATGCATCCAATTAAACATTCAATCGACTTGATTTCCCAATCATTATTCATTACATAAGCTCAAAATACGAATAATGAATACTAAAAGTTCACAATCACTTTCCTCGTTAAAAGTTAGAAGAAATTAATAGAAAACAGCAAACAGATAACTGTCCACACTTTCTAAGCTGACCTATTTTTTTTAATTTCCAAAGTAAAATAAATGAACCAAAGTTCAATAATAATTTTTAAAATATTTTCTAAAATTTGTCATTAGTAACTTTTAGATTTTCGCTGTTTTTTTCCACTTGAAAAATCGATTTCTTTGAACTATTCCGTATGAAAAGGCCACTTTTTATACAGAAAATTGATTTTTTTGGACTAACGGAATGCTTCTACGAAAATCAAAATAAACAGAGTTGACAATTTTTCTCATTCGGTTGATTGAATTCGACGAATAGTGTTCTTTTATAATAAAAATTTATTTTCTACGTAGCCTCAAAATTTATAAAGAATACTAGAAATTTTGAGAGATTATGGGGAAAAACAAGGAATTTTGGAGGCATCGGATTTTAAAGGAAATCACATAACTGTACAAATAAATAATTTAAACTCACTTAATTAGGCATCGCCTAATGATGATTAGGTGTGTTTTATCAAAACATTTTCGTGGAATTAAATAAAAACTCCTGGGTCACGAATTCTATAATTTTTCGGGGAAAATCCAAATAGAAATAAAGAGCACTCTAACACGAGAGGAACTGCGGATAAAACTGAACCATAAACTGAAGGAAATTAATAGTCAAATGGGAAAATTGTGACGAGCATATCTCCAAGTAGGGTTTCCTGTAACAGAAGTGCAGGTCTTAGAACCCTGAGTGTTTTATTACCTGATGTCGATAAAGAAGAAAACGGCGAGTAAGGAATTCCTGGCGGGTAATTTGAATGGAGGTTTTTGTGTGGAGGTAGATTACTCATTACTGGATTACCTCTATATAAAGAATTACTCTGGATTACCCTAACTGAATTGCATAGGATTACTCTGGATTACATTAAATAATGATAGATTACTCCACCTGAACTAGACTCATGCGAATTTTTAACCAAAAAGTATTGCTTTTTAACAAAATTGTTGAATGTTCAACAAAATAGATGAAATTTTAACCAAATAGATGACTTTTTAACCAAGAAGATCAATTTTCTACAGCAAACAGAGGAATTTTCAAAAAAATGAATTCTCAACGAAATTTTCAACCAAAAATAGGAATTTTTGACCAAATAATTAAATTTGCAACTGAAAAAGATTAATTTTCAAGAAAATACATGAAATTTCAACTAAAAAGAAAAGATTAATTTTCAAGAAAAGACATGAAATTTCAACTAAAAAAGATCAATTTTCAACCATTAATTCTAAAAAAAAAGAATTTTTAACAAAATGGTTAAATTTTCTACCAATAAGACGAATTTTCAACTAAAATGAAGAATCTTCAACCAAAAAAAAAAAAACTTCTTAACAAAATTGTGGAATTTTTCACAAGGTAGATAGATTTTTAATCAAAAGAAATGAATTCCCAACGAAACTTTCAACCAAAAATATGAATTTTCAATCAAATAATTAAATTTGCAACTGAAAAAGATTAATTTTCAACCCAAAATGGAAAAGTTAAATTTTCAATAAAATATTAATTTTTAACTAAAAAAACGAAATAGACCAAATAGACAAATTTTTAATTAAAATGATGCATCTTCAATCAAAAAATCAATTTTTAATGAATTAGTTCAACTGTCAAACAAGAAGATTAATTATTACAAAAAAAATTGAACAAAATACATAATTGTCAGCCGAAAAGTTTAATTTTATACCAAAAAAGCTTTGACAATAAAAAATCAAAAAGTTAAATGTTCAATTGAAAAAATTAATTTTCAAGAAAAAAAAAAAATTTCAACCAAACAGATTAATTTTGAAGCAAGAAGATTAATTTTTTACCAAAAAAGGCGAATTTTCAACAAAATAAATGAATTGTCAACCAAATAGTTAAATTTTGAACTTAGAAAGATAAATTAACAATCTAAAATGAAATAGTTACATTTTCAGTTAAAAAAGTTTTATTTCAACAAAAAAAATGAATAATAAAGATAAATTTTTAACCAAATAGTTGCATTTTTAACTGAAAAAGATCAATTTTTCACAAAAAATAGAATAGTTCAAAAATTAATTTTCAACAAAATAGTTAAATTTTTAGACGAATTGTAGAATTTTTAACCAAAAAGATCAATTTTCAACCAAAAATGTAATCGTTGAATTGTCAGTTAAAAACTAAATTTTCAACTAAGAAATAACGATTTTTCAACAGAATAGCTTTTCAAATATAGAGATGAATTGTCGATTGAAATTAAGAATCTTCAACACACAAAAAATGACTTTTTAACAAAATTGTTGAATTCAACACATAGTAAATTGATTTTTAACCAAAAGAGGTGAATTCCTAACGAAAAATATGAGTTACCAACCGAATAGTTGAATATTAAACTAAAAAATGCTAAATTTACAACAACAAAAAAAGACGAATTTTTAACAAAATACATGAATTGTTAAGCAAATAGTTATATTTTCAACTTAGAAAGATAAGTTAAAAATCTGAAATGGAATAGTTACATTTTCAGTAAAAAAATTAATTTTCAAAAAACAATAATGAAGATAAATTTTCTACTTACTTGATTTTGAAAGATTTTAAGCTATTTCAATAGATTCTAAAGAATTTCAAGAGATTTCAATAATTTCAAACAATTTTGTAGGATTACCAACTATTTCAAGGAATTTCAAAGAATTTCACAAGATTTAAGGGATTTTATTATTTGTCCAGTTATTTAAAAGAATTTACTGGATTTTAAGCTACTTTAACAGATTTAAAAGAATTTCAAGAGATATAAAAAATTTAATAGGATTTCAAAGAATTGGAAAAGATTTAAGGGATTTTATCTCCAATTGTTTCAAATGATTTAAGAGCTTTTAAAAGATTTTAAAAATAGCAAGCTATTTTAACAGATTTCAAATAATTTTGTAGGATTTCCAAAGATTTAAAGGGATTTCCAAGAATTTCACAAGATTTAAGGAATTTTATTATTTATCCAATTATTTTAAAGAATTTACGGAATTTAAAAATATTTTAAGCTATTTCAACGGATTCCAAAGAATTTCAAGAGATTTCAAAAGTTTTATGGGATTTCAAAGAATTTTAGAAGATTTAAGGGATTTTATAGGACCTCCAATTATTTCAAAGGATTTATGGGACTTTAAAAGATTTATAAGCTATTTAAACAGATTTTCAAGAATTTCAAGAGATTAACAAAATTTCAAGGGATTTCAAAGAATTTTGTAGAATTTGCAAAGATTCCATGGGATTTCAAAAGATTTCACCAAATTTGAGGGATTTCATTATTTATCAAATTATCTTAAAGGATTTGCTGGATTTTTGAAGATTTTAAGCCATTTTAACAGATTTCAAAGAATTTCAAGAGATTAAAAAAATTCCAAGGGAATTGAAAGAATTTTGTAGGGTTTGCAAAGATTTCGTGGGATTTCAAAGAATTTCACAAGATTTAAGGGATTTTATTATTTATCCAATTATTTTAAAGAATTTACGGGATTTTAAAAGATTTTTAAAGCTATTTCAACAGATTCCAAAGAATTTCAAGAAATTTAACAAATTTCAAGGAATGTCCAAGGATTGTTTAGGATTTCAAAAGATTTCAAGTGGTTTCAAATGATTTAACAGGATTTAAGGGATTTTATTATTTGTCTAATTATTTTAAAGGATTTTCTAAATTTTAAATGATTTTATGCTATTTTAACAAATTTCAAAGAATTTCAAGAGATTTCAAAAATTTCAAGGAAATTTAAAATTTTTTTTAAAATTTAAGGGATTTTATAAGACTTTTAGTTATTTCAAAGGATTTTCGGAATTCGAAGAATTTTGTAGGATTTCTAAAATTTTAAGCTTGAATTTAAGGGATTTCTAGAGAACTTTGGAAAATAAATTAAATCTTTCAAAGAATTTGAAGATTTGAAGCTATTTTAACAGATTTTAAAAAATTTCAAGAGATCAAAAAAATGTCAAGGGAGTATTACAAAAAATGTTGTGAGATTTCCAAAGATTTCAAGAGATTTCAAAGAATTTTACAAGATTTAAGGGATTTTATAGGATCTCAAATTATTCCAAAGAATTTGCGGGATTTAAAAAAATTTTAAGTTACTTTAAAAGATTTCAAAGAATTTCAAGTTTTCGAAAATCTCAAGGGATTTCAAAGAATTTGTTATGGTTTTCAAAAATTTCAGGGGATTGCAACGAATTTCACAAGATTTAATTAATTTCATAGGGCTTCAATTGTTTCAAAGGATTTACAAGTTTAAAAAA
>CAKNYM010052871.1:617101-641866 GCA_932195095.1 Andricus curvator
ATCCCTTGAAATCTTTTATAATCCTAAAAAATTCTTGGACATTCCTTGAATCTGGTTAAATTTCTTTGAAAATCTTTGGAATCTGTTAAAGTAGGTTCAAATCTTTAAAATCCTTTGAAAGTTTCTCAAATCCTTAATATCTATTAATCCCTTAAAGTCGAACTTAAAATCTTTAGAAATCCTAAAAAATTCTTTGAAATCCCTTAAATTTTTGTAATCTCTTGAAATTCTTTGAAATCTGTTAAAATATATAGATTTAAAGATCTTTTTAAGTCTTGTAAATCATTTGAAATAATTGGAAGTCCTAGAAAATCCCTTACATCTTGTGAAATTATTTGAAATCCCTTGAAATATTTTATAATCCTAAGAAATTCTTGGACATTCATTGCTTAAATTTCTCCACATTTTTTGAAATCTTTTAACATAACTTAAAACCTTTAAAATCCTTTGAAATTTTTTCAGTTCCTTGATATCGCTTGAAATCGGTTAAATCCGTAAAAATCCTTTGAAATCTTTGATAACACTGGGAATTCCTTGAAATTTCATTCTATGAAATCCCTTGAAATTTTATAATTCTCTTGCAATTCTGTGAAATCTGTTAAAATAGCTTAAAGTCTTTTAAAATTCCGTAAATCCCTTGAAATAAGTGGAGGTCCTATAAAATCCCTTACATCTTGTGAAATTCTTTGAAATCCTTTGAAATCTTTTGTAATCCTAAAAATTCTTTGACATTCCTTGCATCTGGCTAAATCTCTTAAAAATTTTTGGAATATGTTAAAGTAGCTTCAAATCTTTAAAATCCTTTGAATGTTTCTCAAATCCTTAATATCTATTAATCCCTTAAAGTCGAACTCAAAATCTTTAGAAATCCTAAAAAATTCTTTGACATCCCTTGAAATTTTTTTAATCTCTTGAAATTCTTTGAAATTTGTTAAAATATATAGAGTTAAAGACCTTTTTAAGTCTTGTAAATCCTTTGAAATAATTGGAAGTCTTATAAAATCCCCTACATCTTGTGAAATTCTTTGAAATCCCTTGAAATCTTTTGGATTCCTAAAAATTCTTTGAAATCCCTTGAAATTTTTTTATTCTCTTGAAATTCTTTGAAATCTGTTAAAATACATAGATTTAAAGATCTTTTTAAGTCTCGTAAATTCTTTGAAATAATTGGAAGTCCTATAAAATCCCTTAAATCTTTCAAAATTATTTAAAATCCCTCGAAATCGTTGGAAATGCTACAAAATTCTTTGACCTTCTTTGATATTCTTTGGAATATTTTCAAATAACTTAAAACCTTTTAAATTCTTTGAAATTTTGTAACTTCCTTCATATCGAGCTTAAAATTATCGGAAATCTTTTAAAATCCTTCTAAATAATGGGAGATCCTATAAAATCTCTTAAATCTTATAAAATTCTTCAAAATCCATTGAAATCTTTGGATATCGTACAAAATTCTTCGAAATTCCTTAAAATTTTGGAAATCTCTAAAAATTCTTCTGACTCTTTTAAAATATTCAAATATATAATCGTAAAAATGAATGAAAATTAGTAGAAATCATTTGAAATCTCTCGAATATAAATTAAATTAAACTTATTCATTAAAGGTCTCTAAAAACATCCCTTTCAGATTCCTAGACATTTTTTTAAGCTCTCGAAATCTTTCGTAATTCAAAAAAATCATTCAAATCTTGCGAAATTCCTTGAAATGTCTTAAAATCCCTTGAAATTTTTGGAATCGCTAGGAATTTCTTGAAATTTAATTTCAATTGTTTCCCAAAGTTCTCTCGAAATCCCTTAAATTCAAGCTTAAAATATTTAGGAATCCTACAAAATTCTTTGACATCCCTTGATATTTTTTAAATCTTTTGAAATTTTTTGGAAACTGTTAAAATGACCTAAAATCTTAAACATCTTTTAAAACCCCTTAAATCCTTTGAAACAATTGGAGGTACTATAAAATCCCTTAAATCTTGTTCAATTCTTTCAAATCCCTTGGCATTTTTTTAATCTCTTGAAATTCTTCGAAATCTGTTAAATAAAAAATAAAATAGCTTAATATCTTTAAAATCTTGTAAAAACCCCTTAAAGGCCATGTGACGAGTGGGTCACGTGACTGGATTCCTAACTTACCGACACTTTTTTTATTTTTGAACTTATTTTCACACGAATAGCCACATCGAGTTGAAAATTTGGGATAATAAATAAGAAGCACTAAGAAAGATGGGTCTGGTCCTAAATTTTTATAATTATGAAAAAAGTTTTTTTTGTAAATAATTTTTTTTTGCTTTTTTCATGATTATTAAAATTTAGGACCAGCCCCACCTTTCTTAGTGCTTCTTATTTATTATCCCAAATCTTCGACTCAATGTGGCTATTCGTGTGAAAATAAGTTTACAAATTTAAAAAGTGTCGGTAAGGTAGGAATCCGGTCACGTGACCCACTCGTCACATGGCCTTAAATCCTTTGAAATTTGGATTTCTGTCAATTTCAAATCTGATATTAGGGGCCGTACTTAAATTACGTAACGGATTCCGAGAACTTCATTTTCAAAATTCCCTTATTTTTCCTTGTCTTATTTTTCATTTTCCTTGATCATTAATATTCAAATACCAGCATTTGAATCTTGAAATACTTCTAACATACAATCTTTCATAAACGAAATAAAACAGTATTTCAGATACAAATTTAAAATTTTCAAATTTATTAATTTTGTTTTAACCAAAAGAATGTCTTTTCTACTATAAAAGACGGTTTTTTTTAACAAAATACTTGAATTTTCAACAAAATAATTAAATTTTTAACATAATAGTCGAATTTTCAACCTAAAAAGAGAAATTCCCAACAAAAAGTTTCATAGTTTATATTTCAATCAAAAAAGATGAAATTTATACAAAAAAAAAAGTTCTTTAAAACCAAAAAGACAACTTTTCAACAAATAAAGATTTTTCACTAAAGAAAGAAAATTTTACCTAAATTGTTGAACCTTCAAGCCAAAAGACGAATTTTTTCTACAAAAATTGAATTTACAAACGAAAAATATGACTTCAGCAAAAAATTATTTTTCCACGAAACTGATGCATTTTTACCCAACAAAAATGCAATTTTAAACCAAGAAAATTATTTTTTTTTTTACCAAAAAAGGAGAATTTTCAACTAAAAAAGCTCAATCTTTAAAAAATGGAAAAGTTACATTTTCAGTTAAAAAAATAATTTTAAACCAATAAAAAGACTTTTCCACTAAACAGTTAAAATTTTAACCGAAGACATATACCTTCGATACAAAAAAATAAAATTTTAACAATGTAGTTTAACTTTTACCCAAGTACTCGAATTTTCAATTTAAAAAGATTAATTTTCAACAAAATAGTTCAACTTTCAACCAAAGAGATGAATTTTCAACTAAAAATATAACTCTTAAAAAAAATGATTTCTTAACAAAGTGATTCAACCAAATCTTTCAAACAAAATAATTGAATACTCAAGCAAAGAAGAATAAATTTTAACCAAAAAGTTGCATTTTCATTAAAAAAAAGAAATTTCTACCAAAACGGATGAATTTATAGATCAAAAATGAATTTTAAAAAAATGGTTGAATTTTCTGTTAAACAAGATTTTAGTTGACTTGTCACGATCAAAGTATGAATTTTTAACCAAGAAATAAGTTTCTACAAAAAAAATTGAATTTTCAATACTTAAAGACGAATTTTTATCCAAAAAAGATGAAATTTCTCTTAAAACAGATGAATTTTTATTAAAAAAGAAAACAAATTTTTTTAAATAGTTGAATTTTTATCCAGAAAAGATTCCATTCGACTTTTGAAGATCAAAATATGACTTTTTTAACAAAAAATAAGTTTCTACGAACAAAATTGAACTTTTCATCCAAAAAGACGAATTTTTTCAACCAAAAGGGATGAATTTTTAACGAAATAGTTGAATTCTCTACCAAAAAATTGAATTTTTATCCAAGAAAAATAAAATTTGTACTAAAACAGATGAATCCAGAAAAGCTTTCAGTTCATTTTTTAACACAAAAATATGAATTTTAAACAAAAAGTAAATTTTCTACGAAATAGTTAAATTTTCAACAAAACAGTAGAATTTTTAACCAAAACTATGACTTTTTAACAAAATAGTTTTATTTTCAACCAAACAGTTGCATTTTTATCCAAGAAAGATGTAATTTCTGCTAAAACAGGTGAATTTTGAAATCAGAAAGACAAATTTTCAAAAAAGAGTTGAATTTTCAACCAAACGGTTGCATTTTTATTCCAGAAAGATGAAATATTTCTTTTAAAACAGATGAATTTAAAAAAAAAAATTTTTTAAAGATAGTTAAATTTTCATCCAAAGAAGATCCCAGTTCACTTTTTAACACCAAAATAAGAATTGTAAACTATAAGTTAATTTTTTGCTAAATAGTCGAATTTTTAACCAAAAAGTATGATTTTTTAACAAGATTGTTAAACTTTTAACCAAACAGTTGCATTTTTGTCCAAGAAAATTAAAAATTCTGCTAAAACAGGTGAATGTTTAAATCAGAAAGACAAATTTTCAGAAAAAGAGTTCAATTTTCATCCAAAAGGATTTCAATAGACTTTTCTACAGAAAAATACAAATTTCAAACAAAAAGTAAATTTTCTAGGAAATAGTTGAACTTTCAACAAAACAGTTGCATTCTTGTCCAAGAAAGATGCAATATTTCTACTAAAAAAAGATGAACTTTTAAATTAAAAAGACAAATTTTCAGAAAAAATATTTTTCAACCAAAAAAGATTTCAGTTGACTTATCAGCAACAAAATATGACTTTTAAACAAAAGGTGAATATTATACAAAACAGTTGAATTTGCAAAAAAAAGATGTCTTTTTAAGAAAATTGTTAAATTTTCAACCAAATAATAAAATTTATAACTAAAAAGATAATCTTCAGGAGAAAGGTTTTGCGAATTTGCAAAAATTACGTACATGAGTGAAGGACCCCCTCACCCCTACCGTAACAAATCGTAACAAAATGTCCCCCCCCCCTTGAGCTGTTACGTAATTTAAGTACGGTCCCTTAAATAAAAAATTTGCACTAAAATAATAAAAATGCCATAACTTCATTTTTTTCAACATCCGCCAGGTGTCGCGCCACTCGCAGGTAAAGAAGGTGGAAACAGATTGGCCTCTCTGCCCGCGAACCGGTCCAGACCGGTCAGTCACGCGTAGATCGTTGAAGGGCGAGGGTGGTGTAAAACATTCTCGCTCCGCCCGTTGATCATGTGCGGTACGGTTCTCATCTAATCCTTATTCCCAGAAAATTCACCTTCGTGATAAAAAAAATTTTCCCAAAATTTCAAACTCGTCAATCCTCCAACATTTCTAATATTTCCAAAGTGAATTTAAAAATGCCATTAAGATTCGAAACCTCCAAGGACCGAGGCAGCGTCTCTCCCGAGTGTCTTGTCTTTCTTTAGTGGCAATCCTTTAATAAAAATTCAGCACAAACCAGAAAAAAATTCTAAAAACAAACCTGTTTGATTCAAATGGACTGTTTACATTCTCCGCACGTGGCACTTGACGTCCAGGCTCAATTTCCGGTGCGACAAAAGAACTTTACGAGTTTGATACCCGAGTATTATAATGCAGTGAGTTGAATACAAAGTGAATGTAGATTTATTCTCCGAAGGAGCGCGCCGGCTAAATGTTAAATGTTATTGTGCGTGAAAGACTCGCGCCAAAAAAGGAATTCGCTCAATGGAATAAATTTCCCGTTCCCGCCGTAATAAGTAATCTGCAAAACAGTGTATATGTGTTGTGATTTTGTTTTCAACTGAATATCCTTTCCCAATGAAAATGTTCAATTCAGCTCTCGGCTTCCAATTCGGAAGTCTGAGGAGCTACATGTGGTGGTTAATAGTGTTGATGTTTGTGCGCACAATCTGGGGGACCCACGGTGCTTGCGAGCCAATTAGGATAGAAATGTGCCGGGGACTTGGGTACAATGTGACCGCAATGCCCAATTTGGTGGGGCACGAGATCCAGGGCGATGCTGATTTTACCTTGCAGACCTTCAGCCCCTTAATCCAGTACGGCTGCAGGTGAGATTTCGATTTGTCAAAGAAAATAAAGTCAAAATCTGACTCGAAGTCATTTTGCACATCACTGATAAATTTTCATCTAAGCTGACATTTAAATAATAAAATTGCCTTTTTCAGCGCCCAGCTGCACCTCTTCCTATGTTCCGTTTATGCCCCAATGTGCACCGAGAAGGTCCCGGCACCGATTGGACCGTGCCGAGGTCTTTGTGAACAGGTCCGAGCTCGTTGTTATCCAGTTCTCCAGGGTTTCGGCTTCCCCTGGCCGGCGGCTTTAAACTGCTCGAAATTCCCGCCGCAGAATAATCATCAACACATGTGCATGGAAGGCCCTGGGGAACCTGGACCCGCCAATCCCATTCAGGTAATGAGACGTGCGATTCGTGTTCCAACTCTTTAGTCAGCTGCTCGTTAACATGCAAGTTGATTCCCCCAACGATAAAAGTTGTTTTCTAACGAGTTTTTAAATCACCTGGGCTAAAAACTCGAAGACGTCTTGAACGGTTTTTTCTCTTCCACAGACGGTTGGAGCCGGCAATGGACCTTGGGGTTGTTCCTGGTACGCCAAATCTGGGCTCTATATCTTTTTGAATCGCTCCGGGAGATGCGCCGCTGCCTGCGATGCTGATGTTCTCTGGTCACAAAGGGATAAGAAGATTGCTGAGGCTTGGACCGCGGCCTTCGCAACCGTTTGTCTTTTCTCCGTCGCTGCATCTATCTTCACTTTGCTGAAACCGCGAAAACAATCCGGAACGACCAACACTGCTGGTGAGTACTTTAACCTTCTAGAAAACACAATTGTCGAGAGAGGAATCTCATTCTGGTGACAGAAGAAGATCTTTGATTAGACGAGACAATTGAATCCTGATTGTATGTTTCATCGGTTTTCAGAAAGAGCTATCACGTGCCTGGCAGTATGCCATGCGGCTGTCGCAGTCGGTTACGTGATTCGATTAGCTGCTGGACGAGTAGCTGTCGCGTGCACGCCGACGATTCCCTTGCATTCTCAAGATCAGGTTGTCATCGCTCAGCATCAACAGCAATACCTCACTCAGGATGGCTTGGATAATCCTTACTGTGCTGTCGTCTTTTTGCTGCTCTATTACTTCGGAAATGCCGCTAGCGTCTGGTGAGTCTTTCTTTTATTTTCTTGAAGGGTACTGACTACTATACTACCGAAGAATATCTAATGAGTTCACTTTGAGGTGATACTCATCACTATATTACCCAAGACAAAATTAAACTATAGATCCTGTATGTCGCAAGGGTCCTGAAGAACATCCAGAAGGCTTTAATATAAGCCACGTTAGAACAACGTCTGTAAAGTGAAACGTCAAAAGAAAACTAGTTAGACAAACATTAAATCGCTCTTGAGACAATACCTAAAATCGTTTTGTAGGGTCATCAATTTCCAGATAGTGATGGTGTGGATTTGAAATTCGGGGGTCAGGCGAAAGGTTCTTATCTGTTCTTGAGAAAGGAACTGCATCCTTGATTCTCTCTGTTGTCCCGTCGCGGGTTGATACAAGTACCTGTGCAGCTGCGATGTTGCATTTCGTGCAGCAATCAGCATTGGAACGGTATGGAGAAGGGATAACAATCTGGCAACAGTGTTGGCTCCCCTCGTGCCGCTAACGAGCCTTTGACTCCCAAGTCCCAACCCATCCCGTTTATGTTGAGAGGCTCATCTTAGCGCTTCTAACGGGTGGTCCAAGATCCACTCATCTGCAAGGTGGATGAACGATTCAGACTATGTAATTGCACGCTTCCAGCGAACATGAAATTACAAGCAATGATTTAGGTACTCAACCTCCAACAGGTAAAATTTAACCGGCGAAGCTTCCCTCCATTACAACGGAACGCAAATCTTCTCGTTGCGCGCTCGCAATCAAAACTGAGATTGTAGATCCGCCAACCTCGTTATTCTAACATATCCGAGAACATATCGCCATCTACAATCCGGGATCTGGTCTTGACCTTCCGAGTTTCAGAACATAATATGATATCTTTAGGCACTTGATCTTTCCGAAGGGATTTTTGAGCAGGTATTTTAATGGATTGTCTAACAAGGATTAAAAAATGGTATTAGGGAGGTTCACCCGTTACGTGGGAAGCAACCTAGATGGGCGAGACTAGGGACCTTGTTGCCAGATATGCATGGAGTCAATCGCATTCCACCGTATAGGGCGAGAAGGAAGAGTAAGGTGGGAATACGAAAGGGAAGGAAGGGAGAAAGGCTGCCTGAATACAAGAGACACCGGCTGAGTCACAGAGAAACCGGTGTCTTGCTATAAAAGCTTATTCTCTTCCACGGTTGTTTCACAAATTAAGGAATTTTTTCAAACACTTACAATTGTTGATATATTATCCTTTCGAACGGCTACTGAAACAATCGACTGTTCACTAGGGATACCACCTTTGGGTGCATTCAAAATGAGATCTTAAAAATTCGTTATTAAACTGAGGATATGACATATTTTGGAATTTGTCAGCAAATTGACAATTCTTTAGGAATGCTACTGAAAAATCGTCTCTTTGGCTGAATTCCAACTGATCAAATGATTCTGTTAACGAGGCTTGTTCGGGACTATAATGTTTTCTTCTTTTTTATGTACCAATAGTTGTTGAATAAATTTTGGATTTAATAACCCTCTTCCACGTCTTTGTACAAGCTGATTTCGACTCGTTGTTGATACCTGTGCCTCCTTCGTGAATTTATACTCAGGTGACTACAGAGGTTAAGGAAGGTGAAAAAGGATAGAGAAGCAGGATCCATGCGAGAAACAGAGAGGAGAGAAATGTTAGTGTTGGGATAAACAAGAGAGGAATGAGGAGAGTCAGAGGGAGAAAGGGGGGTCAGGACAATGCATGGGAGTGCTATAAGGTCCATGGACCGTAGCTTCGTGTCCGCAGGGCGCGATGTTTATCGGCTCTTTGGATGTAAATTATGGCTATACATTCTGCTGCTCCACGATATATAATGCGATGCAGAAACAGAGGCGAGCAAAAAATAATACTACGCCCTTTCGCCAATGTACTTCGTATTTGCCTATATGCGCGCACAAAGGTAATGCGCATGCGTAACCCCTCAACGCCTGTATTTTATTACCTGGTTACATAAAAAAATTAATAAAAGTAACGGGAAAGTAAGCATGTTTCTTAATTTAAGGCGTGAGTAAATAAACCTGTTACGGTTATTAAACGAGATGAGATAGAACTAGAGCCCGTCAAAATTCAATTATGGTTTTATTTATTCACTCTGCAGTCCAATTTTATTATGAAAGATTATAAAGAACATGTTTCTTTTTTTAATTTATAAATTATAATAATTTATTTCAAAAATCGATGTTCATTATACGATGTTCATTAAAACGAAGAGACGTGAAAAATGGCAAAGGATTAAAATTGATGGGTTCTTTTCGCGTTCGGATTTTTTGTCTACGAGGTCAGAGGCGCCGAAGAGTTGCTTAGCTCTCCTATGATTAGATCCGCTACCATCGGCAAAGGTTTGTTTGTTTTCAGACTCGTTTTAGGAAATTGGGAAGGGGCCTCCTCCCGCACGCATTTGGTATTAATAGCTTTCGCCTGATATCTGTCTACGGTAATTGATGGGTAGGAGTTAGTTTAGAAAGCTACGGATGATAGTTCTCATAATTCTTCGCATTTGCTTTAAAGCGGTGCTTCTGTCACTTTCTAGACTTTATAGAGGACAAAGAAATATCACTGAATACTAAGTGGTCTATTCAATTTAAAACTCATAAAATTGACGCTTAAAAGACTCTGAGAAATGAAGCCTAATTTGATTTATAGACTTAAGTGTCACTCTTAACTGAGTAACTAACTCGACTCCGTCAGGCAGATTCACTTAACCCAATAAACCCTAGTTGACAACACACGCTCTTCCATTAAAATAGTTAGAAAAGATCTTCATTATTATTTCAGAAGGCAGCATTGTGATCAAGGTTTATTGACAAGTTTTACATGGAGTCGAGCTTAATAAATTTATGTTTCGCTGATCCGGCTCGAAGGACCGTTTTCTGACATATCCGCTTTTTCAAAAATTCAGAATCGAAACCCTGTGTTTAGATGTTCCATTATTTCGAACAACAAGTATCTACGCTATTGCCACGAAGTCCGTTCGCCCTTCGCTTCAGAGTTTCCGATCCTCCTTTTTTTTCTCTTGGCCTCCGCCCCTTTCTCCCTTCGTCTCATCTCCAGCGAACGTGCATCTCGGACCTGGCTCGTGAATTTCTCCACGCCGCTCGTCTCGGGAACGAGGATGGGAAAAAAGGAGGAACGAAAAGGCGGCCAGCGAGCTGATCCATCATCTCTCCGTGAGTCTCGGGGCCTGATGCAGAGCCAATTTTCAGGGACTTATCTCCTGACTGGGGCCTCCGGACTCAGGTTAGGATCATGCAAATGCCGGACGGAAATGATTAAACTCAAAGCAAGCTCGTAAAGATACAAGCCTTGCGAGGCTTCGCTTTAATTGATTTGGTTCTCTAACCAGATGAAAATTTGTAGTTGAGTCTAGTAATCTACAAGGAATTGGTATTTGTTGCTCGAAGTTTGATTAGGGTGTGACATGTTAATCGGGAAGAGTAATTTGATAAGACGACAGGAACAAACTAAAGAAATTTAAATTTTTTGGTCTGGCTCAAAGGACCGTTTTTACTTGAATTCGCGATTTTTGATTAAACATAGGATAGTATACTGATCTGGAAGTGCAAGTTCCACCCTCGGATAAACGTAAATAACCGAATTTTCTTTTTTCGGATTCAGCTCGAAGGACTTTTTTCTTAACTTATCTTCTTACATCTCCCCTGGAGTTCGCAGGATCGCTTTAGCAATTTCAGCACATAAGAACTGTTTAAAAAAATTCATGATCGAAACCAGGGTACAGTATGGCTAAAAAGAAAGGTTTGATGATGCTGCGAAGGTGACTCTAGCAACCGGTAATGGAAGGAGGGATTAAGGGGGTATATAACGACTCGCTAACTAACAAAACAAACACGAAGTGGCTAGGTACCCCTCTCTCATCTCATCTCGTTGATTATATACCCCGGAGCGACGTGTACGAGGACCGCTGGGGTTGCTTCTTTTTTTCATCTTTTGCTTCCTTTCTCTCCAAGATGGCTGACGATTTCTCAAGCCAGTTAGGATATTTGACCCTAAATTCGCTTCCTCTGAAGACCACTCCTAAGTCTTATAGGTCTGTTTTTCTTCTGCAATAAAAATGTTTGCAAATCGAAAGGGAGAACTGAAGAGACATCATGCAACCACATGGTTATCAGTTCCCTGAAATCGAGGGCCTCCTTCCACTGCACATTTTGTTGGCAAACCTTTTTTTGGTTCACTTCCACCCAGGCCTTGCAGCTCATCTCCTGTTTCATTCGTCATCTTCCTTCACATCAAGAACTCCGACCGATCCCCCAATAACCTTGTGTTTAATTAGCTACCATAATTTATCTTCCGAGTTGGAAACGAACATTTTTAGATTTATTTTGACAGCCTATTTGCAACCTACGGTTTAGCATACAAGTTTGCGTCTCTGATTTATCTGGCTTCGATCGTTGATTTAAGAACCCGCATCTTTCTTTAACGATAATGACCTGCATGACAATTATGGTCTTGTGAATTTTTAGCCACCTGAAAGGGAAATCTAGCAGGTGAGACGTGAGAGGAGAAACAGATGTTTAAGTTTGACTTTTTTATCTGTGGCAGGTGTGATTGTCATCAAGCTTATCAAAGGGCTTTTCATAGCTATTGATTCAGATTAGAGCTATTTTTATCCGGCTTTATTTATGAGGTGTCGCCCATAATCTTCGTTACCAATTTAAGGGTGGTTTAGTTCTTTTAAAATACTTTTTTAGATAATAAATTTGAACGAAGTTTAAACCCGATAAGAAAAATCCAAATATTTTTGATTAAAAGTTAATTTTTTTAGTTGAAAAGTCTACTATTTGGTCAAAAATTCAATTAGTTGGTTGAAAGTTAAACTACTTTGTTACAAATTTATTTTTTGGTTGAAGATTTATCCCTTTGGTTAAATATTCAACTATATTGTTTAAAAATTAGTTTTTTTTGGTTAATTGAAAATTCAATTTTTAAACTGAAAATTTAACTATTTGGTTGAAAATTCATGTATTTTTTAAAAATTAAATTAATCTTCATAGTCAAAAAATCACCTTTTTCGTTGATAATTCAACTATTTGGTTCAACATTGAACTTTTCTGTTGAAAATTCATTTTGTTGTTGTTGAAGATTCATCATTTTAGTTAAAAATTCATCTCTCTGGTTGGAAATTCAACTATATTATTGAAAATTAGTCTTTTTTGTTTGGTTGAAAATTAATTTTTGAACTGAAAATTTCACTATTCTATTATTGGTTGAAAATTGGTCTTTTTTCGTTGTAATTCAACTATTTAGTTGAAAATTTATTTTTAGCAGTTGAAAATTCAACTGTTTAGTTGAAAATTCGTCCCTTTTGGTAGGAAATTAATCTTCTTGGTCAACAAAACATTTTTTTCTTGTTAAAAATCTAATTATTTGTTTAAACCCTGAACTCTTTTGTTGAAAATTCGTTTTTTTTGTTGAGATTTTTTTTTTACTGAAAATGTAACTTCCATTTTTTGTTGAAAATTAATATTTTTAATTGAAAATTGATGTTTTCTAGTTGAAAATGCAACTATTTGGTTGAAAATTCGTCTTTTTTGATTAAATTCATCTGTTTTTTTTCAAATGTACACTTCTTTTGGTTGGAAATTCATATTTTTTTGGTGAAAACTTAACTACTTTGTTGCAAGTTGAATTACTTTGTTAATTTTTTTTTAAGATTAGCCTCTTTGTTTGGAAATTTAAATATTTTCAAAAATTGTTTTTTTGTTGTTAAAATTTAATTTTAACTTATTTTAATTTATCCTTTACAAGTTTAAAATTCAAGTATTTAGTAGAAAATTCGTCTTTTTGGATCGAAAGTTAATTTTGTTTGTTGAGAATTCATCTTTTTGGATGAGTATTCAACTATTTGGTTGTAAATTAACTTTTTTGTTGATAATTCATATTTTCGGTTAGAAAATTCAACTTTTTTGTAAAAAAACTCGTCTTTTTGGCTTGAAACTCCAAAAATTTGGTAGAAAATTCAACTATTTGGTGGAAAATTCGTATTTTGGTAGAAAATTAATTTGCTTGGTGGAAAATTCATCTTTGTAGGTTAAAAATTAAGCTATTTGGTTCAAAAGTCCACTAATTTGTTAAAAGATTTTGTTTGTCATATTTTTTGGTCGAAATTTTAACTGTTTTTTTTTTAATTCGTCCTTTCGGATTGACAATTCATCTTTCATGGCAGAAAAGTAATGTTTTTTTGTTAAAACTTCATCTCACTTGGTTGAAAATAACTTTTTTGTCGAAAATTCAACTTTTCGGGTTGAAAATTTAACTGTTTTTAGTTTAATTTTAATCTTTTATATTTGAAAATTCGACCATTGCGTTAAAAATTCAACTGTTTTGTTCAAAATTGAAAGATTTTGTTAGTTCAATTTTTTTGGTCGAAAATTAACTTGTTCATTTTTTTTTTAATTTCGTCCTTTTGGATTGAAAATTCATCTTTTATGGTAGAAATGTTATCTTTGTAGTTTGAACATTCATCTTTTTCGGTTGAAAATGAACATTCTTGTTTAAAATTCGACTGCCAAAATAGCCATCAAGATATTTTCTTCGAATTGTTACCCCGGATTTGGTTTTGTTTGTTTAAGGGCCTGGAACCCTTAATTATTTAAAGAAATGTCATATGGATTCGGAAAGCATGACCTCTCTATTTCCTGAATATTTCGGAATAGGAACACGTGTCTTCGCGTCTGGAACACTTCCTTTTTGGTGACACTCTTTGAACTTTTTCTTGTCCAATTAGTAAAATTAGTGGAACATCTTGAGTAGAATTTCCTAAACTTATAAGATTTTTCAGAATTTTTAAATGCAAACTCTTCTATTGTAGTTTTGGTTCAGAATTCATTTCTTTCGGTTAGGGATTGTACTATTTTATTGAAGATTTAACTATTTTGTTGAAAATTCGCGTTTTCTAGTTGAAAATTAATTTTGTTAACTGAAAATTTAACTAATACATTTTTGGCTGAAAATTGATCGTTTTTAGTTGAAAATTCAACTATTAAATTTTTCATTGAGAATTCATCTTTTTTCGTTGAAAATTCAACTACATGGTTGAAGGATGAACTGCTTTGTTAAAAATTCATCCTTTTGATTAAAAATTTAAATATTTTGTTGAAAATTCGTTCCTTTCTATTAAAAAATAATTTTTTTAAATTCAACATTTAACTATTTCATTATTGATTGCAAATTGATGGTTTTTTGTTGAAAATTCAACAACAATTTAACTGCTTGGTTGAAAGTTGAACTACTTTATTACAAATTTATTTTATTAGTTGAAGATCCATCTCTTTGGCTGAAAAATGAACTAGTTTGTTACAAAATAATTTTTTTTTGGTTGAAAATAATTATTTTCTTAACTGAAAATTTAACTATTCTGATATCGGTTGAAAATGTATGTCTTTTGTTGTAAATTTATGTTTTTTGGTAGAAAGTTAATCTTCTTGCTAGAAATATTAACTGCTTGGTTGAAAGTTCAACTATTTTCTTTTAAAATTTTTTATTTTTCGGTTACAAATTAATTTTTCTTAACTGAAAATTGAACTATTCTGATATTGGTTGAAAAGCAATAGTTTTTATTTGAAAATTCAACAATTTGGTTGCAAATTTATGTCTTTTATTGTAAATTTATGTTTTTTGGTAGAAAATTAATCTTCTTGACAGAAATTTTAACTGCTTGGTTGAAAGTTGAACTACTTTATTAAAAAAATATTTTACCAGTTGAAGATCCATCTCTTTGGTTTAAAATGTAACTATTTTATCAAAAATTTCTTTTTTGTTGTTGAAATTTGATCGTTTCTAGTTTAAAATTTAACAATTTTGTTGAAAATTTAGGTCTTTTGTAGTAAATTCCACCTTTTTGGGAGAAAATTAATCTTCTTTATAGAAATCCAACTACTCGGTTGAAAATCAATTTTTTTAACTGTAAATTTAACCATACCATTTTTAATTAAAAATTGATTGTTTTTAGTTGAAAATTCAACAACTTGGTTGGAAATTTATGTCTTTTGTAAATTACCTTTTACTTAGTAAAAAATTATTCTTCTTGATTTAAAATGTAACTGCTAGGTTGAACGTTGAACTTCTTTATTAAGAATTTATTTCATCAGTTGAAGATCCATCTCTTTGGTTTAAAATTTAACTATTTTATTAAAAATTTGTTGTTTTTTTGTTGTTGAAAATTGATCGTTTTTAGTTTAAAATTCAACAGTTTTGTAGAAAATTCGTCTTTTTGGCTAAAAAACTCAAGTGTTTTGTGCAATATTCGTCTTTTTGTGTTTAAAATTCTGTTATTTTCTTAAAAAATTCAACCCCTTGATTTGAAAATTATGTTTTTCGTTGAAAGTTCATATTTTTGGAATGAAAATTCAACTGTTTTCTAGAGATTTTACCTTTTTGGTTTGTAAATTGAGCAATTTGATTCAATTTCTTTCTGTCTGTTGACTGAAAAATCTTTCCTGGTTCAAAATTCAACTCTTTTGTTGAAAATTCGTGTTTTGGGTTTGAAAAATCGTCTTTTAGGTTTTAAATGTCATCTCTTGTCAGAAACTTCCGAGGAAATTTCATCTTTTTGATTAAAAATCCAACAGTTTGGTTAAAAATTAATCTGTTTTGGTTAAGGATTAAACTATTTTATTATAAATTCGTAATTTTTGGTTGAATTCAACTGATTTTTCTTTAAAACTACAATCTTTTTGGGGTAAAATATCAAATATTACATTTTTTATTGAAAAGTCAACTACTTGGTTGAAAGTTCAACTTCTTTCTTAAAAATACATTTTTTTTATTGAAGATTTATCATGTTAGTTGAAAATTGAATTACACTAAACTACCGATATAAGACCCCCCGGTCTACGATATTCCTAGAACTGATGGCCTCCGCAGCTTCGAGATGACAGGAGCCGCGGGGGCGAAAGGGAGGATGCTTAGTCAAGCGTGACAAACAGTCTGAGGTTCGGACTCTCAGCGCGTTAGTTGCATCATGCGTCCGAATTCAACAGAAATTATTTATGCGGTCCTGCCTGTTTACGGTTGGATTCCCCCGATTTGGGATCAAGGCCATTGCAACCCATGCCCGATACCGGTCTTATATCGGGAGTTGAGTGTATTTTGTTGTAAATTCCTCTTTTTTGGTAGAAAATTAATCTCAATGAATAAAAATCGGAAAATTGTCAACAATTTTCTGGGTCATTCTAACTGTTCCAGTTACACAATCCTCTTGACCTGAGAACCGTTTCGCAGAGTGACAGGAGTTTCCTCGTCCAATAGTCTCAGAATTGCAAAAACTTGCCGGCAGATCACTCGTATGCGATGAATGAAGTGACTCACACACGCGGAAAAATGTTGCTCGTGTGAGTTTTATAGGCGAGTGTAGGTATGTGCGAATCGCGAGAGAATTGAGGGAACGAGAGAGAGAGAGAGAGATCCCTTGACGTTCAAGGCCAATCTCGTTCGCGTCTCGTTGTGAGGAACGCTGATAAAAAGACAACCCTAACGAGGCGTTAACACCTCAAGGAATGCTCAGCGAAAATATATGTAAGGAGAGGCCCTTGAGAAGAGGGGGGAAACCCTAGCAAGAAAGAGGGGAAGATTTCAATCGCTCAGTACAAAGAAATACTTGTTTCGCTCAGAGGGAGATTTATGCCCAATGAAGTTGCGAATTCAATGAAATATCTCTTCTTCCACTTCAAAGCCTTCGAAAACATAGACATTGAAATCTTAAAAAAATTAAAGGCACTGCACCTCGATTCGAGGGGGAAACAACTCTGGTAATCCGCTGGACCGCTCATGTAGAAATTAAGATCGGGGTTTGTAAGGGCCCTGGCTAGTTTGCCCTATTTATGATGGGGAAAACAGAAAGGGCGAGGCTAATTCTGTAACGCTTTTTTAGCCGGGCTCTATCTAGAACTTCTAACGAGGTCCTAGTTGGAATACCCTTCCACCGCCCGTCTAGACCCTCTCTATATTCCAGTACGTTCAGCATTTAACTGTGATATAAATCTGGGGTATGCTAACTAAGGCATACCAGTTCGTGACTAGAACTTCTCGGTCCTTTTTTCTTAATCAGGAACGAACTAAAGCCTGGCTAAAATACAAGATTAGGGTCTAACTAGATGCACATAGTTTTTCTAGTCACAAAGAATAAAAAATCTTAATCACTAAGAATAAAAAATCTTAACAGTGCCTTAAAGGTTCCTAACTAGAACTTGCTAGTCCAGTTTTTCTAGTGAGGTTCTGACCACTGCCCTAATTGAAATAGGGACAAATCGGGCGATTTCTACATGTCGGGAATCCGAACTGGCAATCCAGTTTAATCTGAATAATCCACTTGTAAGCCGGAGTAATCCATTTCTACTCGAGATAATTTTGAGGATTTCAGCTAATCTAAGTAATAAATTTGTAATCCAAATAATCTTGGTCAATTTACCCAGGCAATCCAGCAAGTTTTCAATTATTTTCCAAGCAATTTTTTTTGAAACTTAAATTTGTCTTGCGGTCGAAAATTTTTGTTTTAAAAATCCACTAATTGGTGAAAAGTTGATCTACATTGTAGGATATTCAACAATATGGTTAAAAAATAATTGTTGTTGAAAATTCAACTGTTTCAGGGTGGCCTCTGAGCCGGGAAACCGGGAATTTTTCGAGACCGGAAAATGACAGTGAATTTATTTTTTTGACCAGGAATTTTACAAATCTTTGGGAGAAAAATCTGTCCAAGTTCGATTTCAACAGTTTTTAAAATAATTAGTTGAATTTTCATCTTTTTCAATTATGATATCATTCAGTTTGCAATGAATTGCTTTTTATTTTTGTTGAAAAGTAATGTTTCAACGGAAAATTTAACTATTCCATTTTTGGTTGAAAACTTATTTTCTTTAGTTGAAAATTCAACTATTTAGTGGAAAATTCATGTATTTTGTTGAAAATTAGTTTTTTTGGTTGAAAATCAAACTTCTTGATTGAAAATTCATCTTTGTAGATCAAAAATTCAGCTATTTGGTTAAAAATTCTAATATTTTGTTGAAAATGCATCTTTTGTCAGGTTCAAAATTCAACTCCTTGGTCGAAAGTTGAACTACTTTCCTAAAAATTCTTCTTTTTTTTGTTTGAAGATTGAAAATTTTAGTAGAAAATACATCTTTTTGGTTATCATATGAACTATTTTGTTGAAAATGAACTTTTTTGTTGAAACTTCATATTTTCGGTTGAAAAATTCAACTGTTTTGTATAAAAAAATTCGTCTTGTTGTCTGGAAAATTCAACAATTTGGCAGAAACTTCCACTATTTGGTAGAATATATGCAACTATTTTGTAGAAAATTCATTTTTATTTTTTAATTGAAAATTAATTATTTTGAATGATAATCTAACTATTCCATTTTTGTTTAAAACTGAATCTTTTTAGTTTAAAAATTCAACTTTTGGGTTAAAAATTTATGTAATTTGTAGACAATTCGCCTTTTTCAGTGGAAAGATAATTTTCTTGGTTGAAAATTCAACTTTTTGGTCTGAAAATTTACTTATTTTGTTAAAAATTCGTCTTTTTTGGCTGACTTCAACTGTTTTTGATTTGAAATTACATTTTTGGTTGAGAATTCGTCTCTTTTGTTAAAAAATTAATGTGCTTTGTAGCAAAATACAAAATTTGGTTAAAAAGTAATTTTTTGGTTGAAGATTCTTCATTTTAATTGAAAATTCGTATCTTTTGTTTCAAATTGTACTATTTTGTTGAAAAATAGTTGGTTTTTGGTTGAAAATTGAACTATTTCAATTGAAGATTCATAATTTTAGTTAAATATTCATTTCTGATTGAACTATTTTGATAAAAATTCGTTTTTTTTGTTGGAAATTAATTTTTTAACCGAATCTGTAACTATTCCATTTTTGGTGGAATGTTGATATTTTTTAGTTGAAAATTCAACTTTTTGGTTTGAAAATTTACTTATTTTGTTAAAAATTCGTCTTTTTTGGCTGACTTCAACTGTTTTTGATTTGAAATGAAAATCTGTTTTTGTTTAAATTACATTTTTGGTTGAGAATTCGTCTCTTTTGTTAAAAAATTAATCTGCTTTGTAGCAAAACACAAAATTTTGTTAAAAAGTAATTTTTTGGTTGAAGATTCTTCATTTTAGTAAAAAATTCGTATCTTTTGTTTCAAATTGTACTATTTTGTTGAAAAATAGTTGGTTTTTGGTTGAAAATTTAACTATTTCAGTTGAAGATTCATCATTTTAGTTGAAAATTCATTTCTTTGGTAAACAAACTTAACTATTTTGATGAAAACTCGTTTTTTTTTGGCTGACTTCAACTGTTTTTGATTTGAAATTAAAATCTGTTTTTGTTGAAATTACATTTTTCGTTGAGAATTTATCCCTTGTTAAAAAATTAATCTGCTTTGTAGCAAAATACAAAATTTTGTTAAAAAGTAATTTTTTAGTTGAAGATTCTTCATTTTAGTTGGAAATTCGTATCGTTTGTTTCAAATTGTACTATTTTGTTGAAAAATAGTTGGTTAAATATTTAACTATTTTAGTTGAGGATTCATAATTTTAGTTGAAAATTCATTTCTTTGGTAGAAAATTGAACTATTTTGATGAAAATTCGTTTCTTGTTGTTGTTGAACATTAATTTTTTAACGGAAAATGTAACTATTCCATTTTTGGTTGAAAGCTTATATCTGTTAGTTGAAAATTTATCTTTTTTCATTGAAAATTCATGTATTTTGTTGAAAGATCGTCTTTTTTGCTGACTTCAACTGTTTTAGATTTGAAATTAAAATCTGTTTTTGTTAAAATATCAACTATTACATTTTTCGTTGAGAATTCTCCTCTTTTGGTTAAAAATTAATCTACTTTGTAGCAAAATCCACAATTTTGTTAAAAAGTAATCTTTTGGTTGAGGATTCTTCATTTTAGTTGAAAATGTATCTCTTTTGTTTAAAATTTTGCTATTTTGTTGAAAAATCGTTGGTTGTTGTTTGAAATTTTAACTATTTCAGTTGAAGATTCATAATTTTAGTTAAAAATTCAGCTCTGATTGAAAATTTAACTATTTTGATAAAAATTTGTTTTTTCTTGTTGGAAATTAATTTTTTAACAGGAAATGTAACTATTCCATTTTTGGTGGAATGTTGATATTTTTCAGTTGAAAATTCCACTATTTGGTTGAAAATTTAATCATTTTTCATTGACAATTTATGTATTTTCTTGAAAATTAGTCTTTTTCGGTAGAAAATTAATCTTATTGGTTGAAAATTCAACTATTTGGTTAAAAGTTCATCAAGTTTGTTGAAGACTCAACAATTTTGATAAAAAGTAATCCTTTTTGGTTGAAAATTCTCGTGAGTCTAGTTTAGGTGGAGTAATCCACCGTAATTTTATGTAATCCGGAGTAATTATTTATAAATATGTAATCCAGGGTAATTTGGTATAATCCGGTGAAATCCACCTCCGCTGGACCGAATTTTAAGTAGTTGTTTTCCCCTCGGGACGGCCCCTTATGTAGTGGTAGTGGTAGTGATTGGCCGATTAGCATGCAACTGCATTGCTTGGAGTGAGTAAAACAAACACACGGTAATTTAGCTCTAATTATTGGTCCTCTTTTGCCAATCTCGTCCCAACCCTCCTCCGTAATTTTCTCGTTGAGTGATGAAGCCTCCAGATATAGTGGATGGGCTATCACGCATGGGCAGGGCCCATTTGATCGCCGTCTACCTGCTTGCTTTACCCCCTCTACCCAACCTCTCCTCATGTAGCTGAGGGATCGCCAGACGCTGTTACCGACCCATGCCAGCAGAGGGTCCTTTGTACTAATGAGGAATAGAATAAAAAAAATTATTTTGCAATTAGCAATTTAGAAATACTAGAACATTTTGCGCGCTATGCGCGCACTAATTACGCTTTCTTTAGAAAACAACTCCACGGAAAAAATTTATCCGTGAAAAAGTCACGACCTTGTAGCTAGGTCTCGGATACGAGATAAAAAAATGAAACATTACATCCTTTTTCTATGAGAAATATATGGATAAATTTCGAAGTTTCTCACGAACAGTTCCAATTTCCTACGAGCAGTTCCTGAAAATTTCAGACTGAAATATAAAGAGGAAAAATTTTATTTGTGCGATTTAATTTATATTAATTTATAAATTCGCAACTCACAAGATTCGAACCCTCGAAGACTGCTGACTCACCAGTTTCTAAACATAAACCAGGAGTGCGCAAACACGCGCAGCCATCGAGGCCAAACAAAATAGGTATTATAAAACTTCTAGCCACTCATCCGACGAGCTCGAAGCACACATACGAGCGCACGCAAGCATCGCGCGTTTGGGTGAGCATGTGTGCGGGCCACGTACAGGCGAACCTACTTTCCAGTTCCCAGATTTGTCGGGCAAGCTCGTGAGTGCTCTGAGAATCTTTTCCCAATCACTCGTAATATTTTTGTAATTATTCACGTAAAACAAAAGTGATGAACCGTTTTAGAATTTTCATATCGAGTTCGTCAATCTTTCTCAAAGTTCGCAGATTATTTACGAAAATACATAAGTATCCGATGAATTCTTCTCATATCCGAGACCTAGCTACTAGTTCGTTACTTTTTTACGGATAAATTTTTTCCGTGTCGGTTTATTTTCCAACATTTTGTTATGGATTTTACAGAAAATTAAAAAAAAAAAAAAAAAAAAAAAAAAAACATTCATAGAAAGAAAAATGGAAAAATGTGGAATTTATAGGGTATTTAAATCAGTTCTTGCTCACTTCATCCTGTAAGTTAGACTTCCAAGGATTTTTCATCTACTACTTTGATCAAAATTCATTTCTTTGGTTGATGATTCATGATTTTAGTTGAAAATATTTTTATTTCAAAATCTACCTATTTAGTTAACCTTTTTTTTAAATTATTTTAGTTAACTGAAAATTAAACTTTTCCATGTTTGGTTGAACATTTATCTTCTTTAGTTAACAAATTCAAATATTTCGTTGAAAATGTATGTATTTTGTCGAAACTTTGTCTTTTGTGGTAGAAAATTAATCTTCTTGGTGACTAATTCATCTTATTGGTTGAAAATTCGTGTATTTTGTAAAAAGTTAATCTTTTTCGGCAGAAAATTAATCTTTTTGGTTGAAAATTAATTTTTTTTGCTTGAAAATTAGTTTTTTTATTGAAAATTAATTTTTCTAACTGCAAATTTTACTATTTAATATTTAGTTGAACATCAATTTTTTTCAGTTGAAATTTCAACTAATTGTTTGGAAATTTCTGTATTTTGATGAATAATCTTTTGTGGTAGAAAAATAATCTTCTTGGTGACTAATTCGCATTTTTTGTAGAAAATCCAACTAATAGGTTGAAAATTCCATTAAAAATTAAAATATTTCGTTTGAAATTCATGTATTTTGTTAAAAATTTGGTTGAAAATTAGTTTTTTTTTGTTGAAATATAATTTTTTAAACTAAATATTTAACTAAAGTGTTTGCCGAATTTTTTTTTATATTCATTTAATCTTTTTGGTTAAAAATTCACTTGCATGGGTGAAAATGTAACTATTTTGTTGAAAATTTATTTTATTTGGTTAAAAACTTATTTCTCTAACAGAAAATTAAACTATTCTATTTTTTGTTGAAAATTTATCTTTTTCAGTTGAAAATTCCTCTATTTTGTTCAAAAATTTGTCTCTTTTTAGCAGAATTTTTTTTTCTTTATTGAAAATTTATTTCTTTAACTAAAAATTTAACTATTCCACTTTTTGTCCAATTTTTTTTCTAGACATTTAATCTTTTTGTTTGAAAATTCGTTGGATTGGTTTAAAATTGCACTATTTCGTTGATAATTTATTTTATTTGGTTGAAAACTTATTTCTGTAACTTAAAATTAAACTATTCTATTTTTTGTTGAAAATTAATTTTTTTAAATTGAAAATTCATGTACATATCTTGGTGAAAATTTGTCTCTTTTGGTAGAAAATTCATTTTCTAAGTTAAAAATTCAACTAAGTGGTTTTGTTATTTAAAAGTTAATTTCTTTGGTTAAAAATTTAACAAACTTTGTTGCACATTAGTTTATTTTGGTTGAAAATGAATTTTTTTACTAAAAATGTAGCTTTTCTTTTTTTTGCTAGGAAATTGATCTTTTTCTGTTGAAATTTCACTTATTTTGTTGAAAACTCGTCTATTTTTAGTCAAAAATTCAATTATTTTGGTAGAAAATACATAGCTTTTGGTTGTAAATTCAAGTTTCTTTTTTCAAAAATTCGTCTTTATGGCTTGAAAACTCAACATTTTGGATGCGATTTTTTTTCTTCATTGATTACAAAATATTTCTTGGTTGAAAATTCAGTTCTCTTGTTAAAAATTCGTATTTTTTGGTTAAATTTAACAGTATTTTATTGAAAATTAAAATTTGTTTTAGTAGTGAGAATATCAACTATTGCACTTTTTGTTGAGGATTCATTTTTTTAAACAAAAATTAATCGGTTTGGTTAAAAAAGTAACTATTTTGTTAAAAATTCCTTTTTTCTTGTTTGAAAATTAATTTAATTAATTAAGTATTTATCATTAATAATTTTCAATTCAATTTTTTTAATTTTATTAATAAATTAAATTAATTCAATTTTTTACAGTTCTATTATGCACACAAATGTAACATTCTTTTTCACTGCCCTTCAACTGAAACTAAATTATTCTTAATAATGTGTGTGAATTTGGCAACATTCCTTCCTTCGAGTTTTTCAAATTACGCAATCGGCATTAAGGAAAAGTGACACACCTATTTTTTAGAGAAAGATTATATTCGAAATCTACGTTTTTCGGTGCTGCGATTCCACCGATGTGTTACTTGCCTTAATCCTAAATAGTCACAAGGGTGACATTCACCCCAAAAAATTTTCGAGCTTCTCGTAGAGGAGCTCATTACCTTAACTTCACCTATTTTTTTGTAATATTTAAATAATTAATTTTGGTTACAGAACTCAAAGATCATCTTTTGCAATCCTTAAATAATACCTAGCAATTTTTTTGGATTTTTATGACTCATATTAGGGCACAGTGTGACTGTTATGCGATTATACTGAAGTGTGACTAATTAGGATTAACAAGTTGAAAATTTGAATAAGTGCGATATGATATTTGCCGTCATGAGTTGAAAATTAGTAACAAGTAACATATCAAGTTAATGTATAGAATTCCTGAAAATAAAACAAGAATTCAACGATCAAATTTGGGCAAGCACCACAAAATGCTCCTATTGCAATTCCTAAAAACAAAAAAAATTTGTTTCTTTGCACAAAAATAAAAAAAAAAAAGAGGAAAGAAAAATGAGAAGGCAACCAACCAAATCTCCTTCCTTCTCTTTTTTATTTCTTTCGTCTTTTTTATTTTTATTATTATCAAATCACAATATGAAAGCATACACAATATTTACCAACGTTTCGGTGCTCACACTACACCCTTATCAAGGCAAGAAAAATTAGAAAAAGAAAAAAAAAAAAGAAATAAAAAAGAGAAGGAAGGGGATTTGGTTGGTTGC
>CAKNYM010052871.1:646866-662612 GCA_932195095.1 Andricus curvator
AATTCTATACATTAACTTGATTATTGGACGTTAAATGGGATTTTGAATTTGATTTTGGTCTAATTTCAAATTCTTAAATTTCAAGTAACATATCGTTGAAATCGCCAAAAAACAAAGATTTCGAATATAATATTTAAAAATTACTAATCACAAAATTTAAAAAATATGTGACAGCGACTGGCGATCCCACAGACAAAAATTTGTTTCTTTGCTCAAAAATAAAAAAAAAGAGGAAAGAAAAATGAGAAGGCAACCAACCAAATCCCCTTCCTTCTCTTTTTTATTTCTTTCGTCTTTTTTATTTTTATTATTATCAAATCACAATATGAAAGCATGCACAATATTTACCAACGTTTCGGTGCTCACACAGCACCCTTATCAAGGCAAGAAAAATTAGAAAAAGAAAAAAAAAGAAATAAAAAAGAGAATGAAGGGGATTTGGTTGGTTGCCTTCTCATTTTTCTTTCCTCTTTTATTTTTATTTTTGTTTTGTTT
Source organism: Andricus curvator (assembly GCA_932195095.1). Lineage (NCBI taxonomy): Eukaryota > Metazoa > Arthropoda > Insecta > Hymenoptera > Cynipidae > Andricus > Andricus curvator. The sequence goes on from CAKNYM010052871.1 coordinate 647,362, forward strand.
TTAGGAATTGCAATAGGAGCATTTTGTGGTGTTTGTCCAAATGTGATCGTTGAATTCTTGTTTTATTTTCAGAAATTCTATACATTAACTTGATTATTGGACGTTAAATGGGATTTTGAATTTTGGTCTAATTTAAAATTCTTAAATTTCAAGTAACATATCGTTGAAATCGCCAAAAAACGAAGATTTCGAATATAATATTTAAAAATTAGTAATCACAAAATTTAAAAAATACGTGACAGCGACTGGCGATCCCTCAGCTATATGAGGGGAAGTTGGGTAGAGGAGGTAGAGCAAGCAGGTTGCTGGCGATCGCAAATGAGCATCGCCCATCATGCATGCAAAACTTTTTCGACCTCTGGTATGCACGGGTGAGTGCAGCCTCTCCCAAGAATCCAATCATTTCTTGCAATTATTAATTACAGGTCGGCTCCCTTCCGACATACGTCAATTCTCATTATAAGAATATATAATCGAGTTGATAAACAATCTCAAACAAGCCACTCCATATCTCAAAGGCAAATTAAATTGTTATCTAGGGTGACCAGATGCCCAAGTGGAAAAAGGAGGACATAACCTAGCCACACCCATAATAAGACCAAAATTAATTTTTTTTTGGATTAGCAACTTTTTAAAATGTTTATTTACATATTTTCCAGATTCTCCAATAGGATTTAACTATTTGGTTGCAAAATCGTCATTTTTGGTAGAAAATTCATCTTCTCGCGGAAACATTCGATTTTTGTTAAAAGATTAAACTATTTATTTAAAAATTTAACTATTTTTTAAATCTTTTTGTGCAAAATTAATTTTTTTATCTAAAAATATAATTATTTCATTTTTGGTCGAAAATTTTTTCTTTTGACTAAGGATTAAACTATTTTGTTAAAAATTTGCCTTTCTTATTTAAACTCAACTGGTTGAAAATTCGTCTTTCTTTAGTTGAAAATTAGTTTTAGAACTTACAATTTAACAAGGAATCTGTATTATCATCAGAGAATAACAGAAATTTTTAACGTATTTTCAGAATAGATGGACATATGAATTAATAGTATATTGTGTATCAAGGGCGTAAAGAAGGCTATTTTGACGAGTGTGAACTTGCCGCCCGAGCGAAGCGAGGTTGGCAGTCGCACGAGGCAAAATAGCCGTACGCCCTTGATACACACCATACTTTTTGTCCTACCCTTCTTGAAAACAAGCATGTTAAGCAGATAGAGGATGTTTGGTGTACTTGACAATTTTAGATTATAAGTGAAAGAAAGAAATAGCGTACTTTGCAGAAGGAAGACTGTGGGGTCCAGCGATACAATTTTTTTAAAGATAAAGATAATTATGTGTAGCGGGCGTACAGTTTTATGTAGCGGACGTAAAGTGTTATATAGCGGGCGTAAAGTGTTTTGTAGCGGGCGTAAAGTTTCATGTTGGCCCGACGGCGGAGTGCGCATGTGCGAACGTCACTGGGCTGGAAGCGGCCACATTACGCCTGCCTCACGTTCATGCAATGGCGCGTTTTCAAGGGGGGTCGGACAAAAAATAATTTTTAATTCATATGTCCATCTAGTCTGAAAAGACGTTAAAAATTTCTGTTATTCTCTGATGATAATACAGATTCTTTGAAAAATTTACTACCTGACAAAATAATGCGTGTATTTTCTGAAAAAAGTTTCTTCTCTCGATCTCTCTAGTAGCTTAATGGGAAAGCACCCGACCGGCAATCAGAAGTTCTGAGGTTCGATTCCCAGCGGAGCGAAAGGAGATCTTTTCTCAGAAAAAAAATTAATTTAAATTTGACGTTCCTATTTTTGGTTAAAAATGATATTTTTTAGTTAGAATTAAACTATTTCGTTGAAAATTCACATTTTCTTTTTGAAAATTTTTTTTTCAGTTTTAAAGTTAACTGTTTCTAAAAAATTTGACTTTTCAGTTTGAAATCTTAACTATTTTTTTAAAAATTACTCTTCTTTGTTGAAAATTGATCTACTTGTTTGAGAATCCAACTATTTTGTTGAAAATTAGTCTTTTTCGTTACATTCAACTGGTTGATATTTGCTGTTTTTTTTTGTTGTTGAAAATAAATGTTTTAAACTGAAATTCTAATTATTTTATCATTGGTTGAAAATTGATCTTTTTTAGTCGAAAAATCGACTATTTGGTTAGAAATTCGTGTATTTTGTTGAAAATTCGTCTTTTGGTATGAAAATTCACCTTTATCGTAGAAAGGTCATTTTTCTTGGTTGAAAATTAACTTTTTTGTGGAACATTCAACTATCATCGAAAAAGTTCGTCTTGTTGACTTCAAAATTTAACTTATTGGTTTATTTGATTTAATTAATTATAAAGACGAATTTTTTCAATAACAGTTGGATTTCCAACAAAACCGTTGAATTTCCGACCAAGAAAGATGAATTTAATAAAATAGTTGAATTTTCAACCAAGAAGATTAATTTTCTACCAAAAGATGAATTTTCAACAAAGAAGAAAAGAAAGACGATTTTCCAACAAAATACATAAATTTTTAACTAAAAAAGATGAGTTTACAAACAAAAAATGGAATCATTATATTTCCAGTTGAACAAATAATTTTTTAACTAAAAAGAAGAACGAATTTTTAATAAAACAGTTCAATTTTCAACAAAATAATTAAACTATCAACCGAGTAGTTAAAATTTAACCAAATTTTTAACCTATAGGTTCAAAACGCGGCAATTTGGTTTAATTTCAACTATTTGGTTGAAAGTTGAATGATTTTGTTGAAAATATAACTATTTTGTTAAATTCAAATTTCATGTCAAAAATTCAACTGTTTTGTTAGAAATTCGTTCTTTTTCATGGTAAAAGTTCCATTGGAGAACCATGGTTCTTTTTTCGGATTGCAATCCGAAAAAAGTTCTACATTTCGTTCGATCCAAATCGGTTAAAAATTAATCCGACTCAATCCGGTTCAATCCGAATTTCCAATCCAAACCAAATTTTCAATCCAAAAGAATCCAAATCAATCCGAACTCGGATTTACCTAAACCGATTTTGATTCTGAATGAACCCGAATGAATCCGAGATCGGATTGAATTGGATTCATTCGGATTGGAAATTTGGTTCGGATTGATTCGGATTAATTTTTAACCGATTTCGATCGAACGAAATGTAAAACTTTTTTCGGATCGGTTCGGATTAACTCGGACTGTTTCGGATATAGATTCCGGAATGATTCGGATGACTTCGGATTGGTCAGGAATGAATTCCTATCCGAAACTTTCGCCAGGTGAGGGAAAAAATATAAAACGCGATCGTAGGGAATATTTGATGAAAAAAAAGGTTAATTTTATCTTTTGACCAAAAAGTAGGACATTTTATGGGTTTTCCAAAGTTTAAGAGGACAGGAGGACAAGCCAGCAAAAAGTAGGACATGTCCTCCTAAATGAGGGCGTTTGGTTATGTTATCCAATCATGTTAGGGGTTGTACACAAATTCGGTCAGTTTTTGGGGGGGCCCCCCCATACATGTATCGTACGTAATTTTTTTGAAGAAAATTTTGTTCGTGAATTTATTAGGTGTCATCCTAAAGTAACGTAATAAATCTTAACAAATAATGTAAAAGCTGATATTTTAACCAAGAAAATATTTAAATTTTAAATAAAAAACTGTGGAATTGAACAGGCCTCACAGACCGGTCCCTATATCCCCTATTGTACCCTATATTCAGTTCAGGTCCCTGAAGTACCTTATTTTCAATATTTGGTCCCTATGGTACCCTATTTCCAGTTCATAATGTATCTTTAAAAAAATGTATAATAAGATCAAATCTTTCAAGATTCAGGGATTTTGAAAAAAGTAGAAAATCAGGGAATTTCTGTAAGAAGTAACTGTTAAAAATAATCAGGACTGCCACACAGTCACTGTTCAATTTTTTTCAAATCACTTTTCAGTTACTTTTTAAAGATAAATTCATTGTAGTCACTTTTGTAAATAATAAAAAAATTTGTAAATAAAAAAATCACACTTCAGACACTTTTTTTTAAATAAATTAACCCATGGGTTAATCTCTATTCAGTATATATTCTATACTTGTTTCTAAATTGTCTTGAATTATTTTGCAATATGTCGGGGTATTTTTAAAGATTCCAGGAAATTTGTAATAGATTTCAATAATCTGAAGAGATTTTGAGGATGTTAGAGTATTTTTAAATCTAAGGAATTTTCAAGAGCTTTTAAAAGTTTCAAGGAATTTCAAAGAATTTTACGGATTTTTCAAAGATTCCAGGGATTTTTTTATTAATTTCATTAATTTGAAGGGATTTCAAAGCATTTGAAATATTTTATGATAAAGAATTTTCTAGAATTTCGGAAGATATCGAACGATTTTACAGGACCTATACTGTTTTAAGATACATATTTTAAAACATTTAACGGGATATTATATGGTTTCCGAGGATTTCAATTATTGTAAGGGTTTTTTAAGGTTCTCAAGGTATTTTAATAAATTTTTCAGGATTTCGGGAATTATTAGGGTCAAAGATTTCAAAGATTTGAAGATATTTGGTATTATTTTTTTGTAATTCACCCTGCATTCTTATTCATTTACCCTAAATTCTTTGGAATTCTTTTTAATTGTTTAATTCACTTGAATTCTTCTAAATTTACTCAATTCTACTTATTCAATGGATTTTTTTTTATTTTCAAAAGTTTTTATTTAGTTGATCATGATGATCAATTGATAAAATGATCGAAGGCTTTGAATTATTTTAATGGATTTTTTTTCAAATTCCTTAGCATTTTCAAGAGCTTTAAAAAATGTCCAGGGATTTTCAATATTTTAGGTTATTTTAAAAGATTAGAAGTAATTTTTAATTGATTCTAGTAATTTAATGGTATTTCAAAGGATTTGCAATATTTTAGGATATTGTAAAAGATTTCCAGGCGTTTTCAAGGACTTTAAAAAGTTTCAAGAGATGTCAAAAGATATCAAAGGATTCGAAATATTTTAGGATTTTTTATTTATTTGAATAGTTTGAAGGGATTTCAAAGACTTTGAAATATTTTAGGGTATTTAATAAGATTTCACGGCATTTTCAAGAAATTTGAACAATTTCAGGGGAATTTCCAATGGGTTTAATAATTTTAAGGGATTTTAATTTTTTGATGGATTTCAAAGAATTTATTCACAAGAAGTGAGGGATTTCGTAGGGTTTCAAAAATGTCTAGAGTTTTTTAAATATTTTTTGCAATTAATTTACAATTCACTCTGAATTCTTATTAATGTATCCTGAATTCTTTGAAATCCTTTTGAATTCTTCCTTTAAACTCGCTGAAATTTTACTGAAGTCAATGGCATTTTTTCGATTTTTTAAATTATTTCTAATTCATTTGAATTCTTTAGAATGGTTTTGTAGGCATTAGTCACTTTTTTGTTGGAAATTAGTAGGGTGTTTAAAATTTTATGAGATTTTATATTATTTTGTGGAATTCACCCTTAATTCTTAATTCACTTGAATTTTTGTAGATTTACTCAATTCTACTTTGGCTTTTTTTATTTTTAAACGTTTTTTTTTAATTGATCCTGGAGTCTTTTAACCTCATCTTGAATTCTTAGGCATTTCATCAAAATCTTTTGAATTCCCTTAAATTTTTCTAAGCTTATTTCAAATTTATTGAATTCAGTGAAGTTTTTTCACATTAAAATTTTTTTTTTCAATTCATTTGAATTTTTGTTTAAATTCACCTTGAATTTTTATGAATTTCATAGAATTCTTCTAGTTTACCTTAAATTCCTCTAAATTCATTGTAATTTTACGGAAATGAATGGAATTTTTTTGATAAAATTTTTTTTTTTCAATTCATTTAAACTATTTTGAATTTAACTAAATTGTTTTGAAGTTTTATAAATTTATCCTGAATTTGTTACCCTTTGAGCGCGAAAAAATTACCCTATGACTGTGACAAAAAGTACCCTTTGGTCCCTATATTTTATCCCATAGGGACTGTGAGGCCTGATTGAACCAAAAAAAAAACGAAATTTTTAACAAAATAGTTGAATCTTCAACCAAAAAAGATTAATTTTTAACCAGACAGTTGCATGTTTAACCAAAAAAGATAAAAATTTCCACCAAAAGAGACAAATTTTCAACAAGAGTTGAATTTTAAATGAAGAAAGATTTTTCAATCATTTAAGAAAAAAAATTCAATAAAAAATGTTGAATTCTCAAGCCAAAAAGACGAGCTTTCTACAAAACAGAATAAATTATTTTAAATAAAATTAAAGTGTAAGTACCATATTGAATTCAATATACAGCGCTTAAGATTTTAATTCGAAATATATTGCATTTTCAACAAAATAGTTTAATTTTCACCCAAAAAGGATTAATTTTCTACAAAAAGAGATGAATTCTTAAGCTCAAAAATCGATCGTATCAGAAAACAGTTTGAAAAAACCCAAAAAATGAATTTTCATACAAGAAAGGTGATTTTTCAATCAAATAGTTGAATTTTCAACAAAAAAAAAACAAATTAATTAATTGAAGACCAAAAAGTTGCATTTATAACCAAATAGTTAAACTTTTAAGCAAAAGAGACAAATTTTTAACAAAATAGTTGAACCTTTAAGCAAAAAAGTCGAGTTTTTTTAGAAGAATGTTGGAAAAATTATTAAGCAAGAACTTTTCTCCCAAAAAATATGGATTTTCAATACAGACGAAATAAATTTTTAATCCAAAAGACGAACTTTGAACAAAGCAATTGAATTTTTGAAAAAAAAAGATAACTTTTTATCAAAATAATTGTATTTTTGGCATTTTGGCCAAAATGACTCCTTTTTGTAGGATGATATTTCTGTACAAAAAGAAGACTTTTCAACAAAACAGTTAAATTTTCAACACAATAGTTGAATTTGCAAACACATCATTAAAAAAATATATTATCAACCAAACAGTTGCATTGAGAACCAAATAGTTGAAATTTCATGCAAAAATGAGGAATTTTTAACCAAATAGTTTCAGTTACAACCTGCAGAAATGGATTTTCAACCGAATGATCGTATCTTTATAAAAAAAGATTAAACTTCAACCAAAAAAAGTTACATGTTCAACTAAAAAGTTTAATTTTCAATCCAAAAAGACGATTTTTTTTTAAGAAAGTTGAATTTTTAACAATATAGCTGAATTTTCAACTAACATGATGAATATTCAACAACAATAAAAATAAATTTTTAACAAAGAAGTTCAACTTTCAACCAAGTAGTTGAATTTTCAATAAAAAAAGATTCTAATTTTAAATCAAAAACGGTCGAATTTAAACAAAAATTACGAATTTCCAACAAAATAGTAGAATTCTCAACCAAGACAGGTTAATTTTGAATTAATTTTTAACAAAATAGTTCAATTTTCTACCAAAAAGATGAATCTTCAACTAAGAAAATAAATTTTTAACAAAGCAGATCTTCCTTCAATCATGTAGTTAAATTTTCAACCCATAAGATTAATTTACTGCTAATTTTAAACTAAAAACGATCAATTTTCATCCAAATATGGAATAGTTAAATCTGCAGTTAAAAAAATTGATTTTTAACAAAACAAAACAACGAATTGTTAAGTAAATAGTTCAATTATAAACCGAAGAGATGGATCTTCAACTAATAAAATTAATTATTAATATAGTAGTTCCACTTTCAACCAAGTAGGAAATTGACAACAAAAGACATACATTTTTAACCAAGTTGTTGAATTTTCAAGTAAAAACAATCAATTTTTAACCAAAAATGGTATCATTAAATTTGTAGTTAAAAAATTGATTTTCAACACAAAAAAAAACATTTTTAACAAAATAGTTAAATTTTCTACCAAAAAGATGAATCTTCCACTAAGGAAAAAAAATTAATTTACTACAAAAAAGAGGAATTTATAACAAAACACGTCAGTTTTTAACCAAATTATTGAATTTTCAACTAAAAACGATCAATGTTTAACCAATAATGGAATATTAAATTCACAGTTGAAAAAGTAATTTTCAAAAAAAAAAAAAAAAGAATTTTCAACAAAATCTTCGACAAAAAAAAGAATGTTCAACAAAGCAGTTCAACCTTGAAACATTTAGCTGATTTTTCAACTTAAACTATGAATTTTTAACCAAAAATGGTATAGTTAAATTTGCAATTGAAAAAATTTATTTTCAACAAGCAAAAAAACGAGTTTTTAACAAACTAGTTGAATTTTATACTAAAAAGATGAATCTTCAGCTAATAAAGTAAATTTTTAACAAACCAGTTCAACCTTCAACAATGTAGTTGAATTTTCGACCAACAAAATTAATTCACTACAAAAAAGAGAGGAATTCACAACAAAATACATCAATTTTAAAACAAATTGTTGAATTTTTAACTAAAAACGATTAATTTCCGGCCGAAAATGGATTAGTTAAATTGTTAGACAACAAAATTAAATTATAACAAAAAAAATGAATTACTAACAAAAAAGTTAAATTTTCAACCAAAACAGTTCAAATTTCAATAAAATAATTGAATTCTTAAACAAAAAAGATTTATTTTCTACCAAGAAGATTCACCTTCTACCAAAAAAGACGAATTTTCAACAAAATGTTTGAATTTTGCAGTCAAAAAGATGAAATATCTACAAAATAATATATTAAAAAAAAATAATAATAATTTTCTACCAAATGATTTAATTTTCATAAAAATAGTTAACCACTGTGGAGTTTTGAAGCCAAAAAGATGAATTTTATACAAAAAAGTTCAATTTTCAACCCCAAAATATGAATTTGCAACTAAAATGATGAACCTTGAACCAAACAAAAAATCAATTTTTGAAAAAATAGTTTAACTTTAAACCAAGTAGTTGCCTTTTCAACAAAAAAAATGAATTCTCAAGGAAACATGCAATAGTTGATATTTCAACCAAAAAAGATTTTACTTTGAAAAAAAAGACAGTTGAATTCAACCAAAAACGAAAAATTTTCAACTAGGAAAGATCAATTTTTAATTAAACATATCCATTTTTAACCAGAAATGGTATAGTTACATTTTAGTTTTAAAGAAAAACTAATTCTAAAGAAAAATAATTTTGAACAAAAGTTGAATTTTCAAACAAAAAAGCTGCATTTTTAACCAAACAGATAAATATCCAACCAAAAAGATAAGTTTTCTATCAAGAAGATTAATTTTGTACCAAAGTAAACAAAATAGTTATATTAGCAACCAGAGAGATGATTTTTCAACTAAGATAATGAATCTTGAAAAAATTAATTTTCAACAAAATAGTTGAATCTTCAAACATGCGAGGTGAATTCAGGACAAAAAATATAATAGTAGACTTTTCAGCCAAAAGTAGTTGGATTTTTTTTTTTTTGATTTGTATTAATTCATTTTGAATTCAAGCAAAAAAAAAGGAGAAAAAAGGGGGGGGGGAATAGGGGAAAGAGTCTGAAGTCTATGTTTAGATGAATGTAAAGGAAAATCACTAATTTTCATTATCCCCCCCCCCCAAGATTTATTCCATGATTTCAAAATATTTCATTTCTTCTCATAAACTTTCGAAATTAAAAATTTTCTCTATCCAAGAATATTTTTATTTCTCTTTAGGAAAAGTACTTGAGTTAAAACCAAGGTTTTGAAAGGAACTCTCAGTTTGCGAAGCTCTCGAAGCGAGCGATGGAAAAGAGGATGTTTCGAGTGTTTGCTTATTTCGTATTATTTGTGCTAGTCGACCCCAGAATCCGGTAGTCGTGTCTTCTCATCGCTTCTGGGATTCTTCCCTGGCTTTTTAGCTCGAGTTAAAAAAAATCGTTTAGCACCTCAAAGTGTAAATTGAAATAGCCGAAAAAACGGATGATCATCTAAGTCATCTAAAACAAGTTTACAGAGAGGCATGATAAATATTATGAGAAAGAACTAATTTTAGTGGGCTAAATTTGTCAGGTTTCCGAGAAGAATTTCTGGAGGTTTATTTTTTTAAATATGGATCAGCTGTTCAAGTGGGCGTCCATCTTTTTGTCACGTGATATGACGAACTAATCGGGGCTTACTTGAAATCAGGTTGGCAACCATTTTTTCTTCTTGAGTTAGAATTGAAAAATAAAATTTTGCAAGTTAAATATTAAATAGTGTCGATTACTGGTTTAATATTTTGAAAAACAATAAAAGGATAAAAGGAAAAAAAGGAATAAAGGAAAAAGGAAAGATATGCTGAGGTCTCGGTGGCGAAATTGCGTGGATAGTGGTATTCCTGGTTCAAATCCTGGCTAAGGCCGATTTTTTCTCGTTTCACCAAATATTAGGCCAGTAATAGTATTTAAAATAAAACATTAATTAATACCTTGGTCAACAAAAATAACATCATTTGCTTAAATTAAAATATCAAATTCTCGTAATTTAAAATTAGATCGATAAAAATCGTAAAATTTCCAAAAAATAAATCAACGCTGTCATTTTTATTGTTCACAATTGAAGAATTTGCAATTGCGAATCTATAAAATTGAATAAATTTCAAAATTAAACTGTTCCAAAGAAGCACTCAAAATTGCATCATGTTCTAGTATACACATTAAATATTGAAGAGTCTTCAATTGCAAGTTTTCAAAATTTCAAATCGTTAAAATTGAATAATTTTCAATTGTAAATCTTCGAAATTCAAGTATTCCGAAAAAAGTTCAAAATTGCATACCTACACAATATAAATCTTGAAAATTGAATAATTTTTAATTCTTTTTTTCCAAAATTGAAGAATTTATGTTGTAATTCTTCAAAATTGTGGAATTTTCAATTGTAAATCCTTCAAATCAAAGAGGTTTTAATTTTGATAATTAAAAATAAAAAATTATGGAAGTTATAAGTTGCAAAGTTACAAATTCTGTCATTTTTATTATTATATTTGAAATTTCATCAATATGGAAAATTTAGAATTGAAAACTCTTGAATTTTTATCTTCAAACTCATAAAAATTTATTTAAGAGCTTTTATTGATACATTTTCAAAATTGAAGAATTTTAAATTAAGACTCGTTGAAATCGAAGAGTTTTAAATTTTTACAATTTACTATTACAAATTTTGCAAGTTTTAAGATTTAAAATTAAAAATTCTGTAATTTTGATGCTTTACATTCGAAATTTTTTCAATTTGAAAGATTTAGAATTTAATTTTCAAAATGATGAAAGTTTAAGAATTTTTATTTATACTACTTTAACATTAATAAGTTTACAATTGTAAATCTTCAAAATTGAAGAATTTTAAATTTAAAATCGTCAAAATTGAAGAATTTTCAATTGTAACTCTTTACAATTGTAGAACATTTAATTGACACCCAAAATCATCAAAATTTCCATTTACAATTATTGTAAATCTTCATAATTGAAGAACTTTAACTTGAAAATCGTGAAAATTGCAGAACTTAAATTTATAATCTTTAAAATTTAAGAGTTTTTTAGTTTTAAAAACTTGCAATTGAAAATTAGAATATAATTAAAAATTTAAATTTTGATTCTCAAAACATTCAAAATTTAAGAATTTTTATTTATATATCTTTAAAATTTAAGAGGTTTTAATTGCAACTCTTCAAAATTGTAGAACATTTAATTGCAAATTTTTTTTTAATTGGAAAGTTTTGAATTTTTGCAATTTACAATGATAAATTTCGCAAGTTTTATTTTGACAATTAAAAGTTCTTTTAATTTTGATGATTTAAATCTGAAATTTCTTCAATTTGGAAGATTTAGAATTAAAAACTTGACTTTTGATTTTCAAAATATTCAGAATTCAAGAATTTTCATTGATACATCTATAACATTAAAGAATTTACAATTGTTAATCTTCAAAATTGAAGAATTTTAAATTTCATATAGTGAAAATTGAATTCGAAATTTCTTCAAATTGAAAACTTTAGAATTTAAAACTTGATTTTTTATTTCTGAAATCATCAATATTTAAAAAATTTAATTAATACATCTTAAAAATTACAGAATTTACGATTGTAAATCTTCAAAATTCAAGAATTTAAAATTGCAAATCGTGAAAATATTTTCAATTTTAACTCTTTAAAATTGTAGAACTTTGAATTATAAATCTTGAAAAAGAAAGAATTTTTAATTTTGACAATTTACAATTAAAAATTATGCATATTTTAAGTTGTGCAATCCAAAATACTATATTTTTTATAATTAACATTCGAAATTTCTTCAATTTGGAAGATTTAAAATCGAAAACTTGACTTTTGGTTTCAAAATCATCAAAATTTGAGAATTCTTATTTCTACATCTTTAAAATTTAAGAGTTTTCAATTGTAACTCTACAAAATTGTTGAACTTTGAATTGTAAGTCTTTAAAATTGAAGTGTTATTAATTTCGACAACTTACAATTACATATTTTTCAAGATTTAATTTTGACAATTAAAAATTCTGTAATAATTATGCTTTACATGTAAAATTTCTTCAATTTGGAAGATTTACAATTAAAAACTTTATTTTTGAAAAGGAAATTAATAAACATAAACTTAAGAAAGACAAATTGTGTAACAAAATAGGACAAAATGTCTTAAAAAGAACTTTTGATTTCCAAAATCATCCAAATTTAAGAATTTTTATTTATAAAACTACCTCATTTTAAATTATATACATTTAAATTGAAGGGTCTTCAATTACAAATCTTCAAGGTGGACCCACTAATTCCTGCTGGGATAAAATCTTATATTTAAATAATTAAATTAACTTTACAGATCACTGAAAGCCGATTAAAGTAAAAATTAAAATTAATACTATTATTGAAATTAAAATTAAATAAAAATCGTATGAAAGCAGTTGTAGCTCTTTTAGTATTTTTAAAATTTATTATTATTAATCATATTTTACAGTTACTTCAAATTGAAGCATATGTATTTAATTTGGTAATTAGGCTATCAAAATAAGAAATGCGCACGTGATAAGCGTGCGTAGTGCGCTATTTTTGCTCGTTATTTAAAAATTTGCCAACATTCTAGACAGTTACGAGTCGCCTTTGTTGTTTTATTAAACAAAAGTTTGTTTAGAAAGGCTCCCGGCGTGCGAAAATCATCGCTTCGTATTCGATGAAACCTAAAACCAGCAAACCGGTCGCAGGACATGCAAACGCTCGTGTTCTCCAGTCCCAGCCTCCGTCCTTTCTTTTTCTTCTCTTTTCCCCGGAATCTGTTCTTTTTCTCCCTCTGTTGCTCACAGACACAGTCTCGCGTTCAGGACTGTTTTAAGTACCTGAGAAAGTTCAGGGTCGCATTGAAAAGAAAGGGAAGGAGCACTCTTGGATGCTGGAGGAGAATTCACTCGCAGACCAAAAACCTCGATTGTATAATTATAGCTATACTTCCCTTCCCTAGACTCTCGTTAACCAAATTGCAATCCTTATTTATGGTCAAAAATGTCAAGAGAAAAAAGAATTTAAGAATATTTCAATTTGAATTTCGCGCCACAATCGTTATGCCACATTTTAACATAACCGCTAATGTCTATAGATTTTGGCACGAAGTTTACATTTGAAATTTATATGCTTTTTTATATATGGCTGTAATTTTGATTGTTTACATTCGAAATTTCTTCAATTTGGAAGACATAGAATTAAAAACGTGACTTTTAATTTCCAAAATAATTAAAATTCAAGAATTTGAGAAAGTGTGAATTTGACTTTCGCGCCACAATCTATATGGCATACTTAAGCATAACCTCTAATGTTTATAAGATTTTGGCGCGAAGTTTAAATTTGAGTCTACCTGCACTTGGAAAACAATTTCTGTATATAATTCAATCGAATTTTTTTGTTTTTTTTTTCACTCTAAGTTTGATGCTTTCCGTTCAAAATTACTTCAATTTGGCTTTGGAATTAAAAACTTGACTTTTTATTTCCAAAATTACATACCTTCAAAATAAAAAATGTTGAAAATTGAATAATTTGTAATTCTTTATTTTCAAAATTAGAAAATTTTATATTGTAACTCTTCAGCATTGCAGAACTTGAAATTATAAATCTTTCAAATTGAAGAGTTTTTAATTTTTATAATTTATAATAAAAAATTTCTCTAATTTTGATTATTTACATTCAAAATTCCTTCAACTTAGAAGATTTAGAATTCAAAATTCGACTTTTGATTTCCAAAATCATTAAAGTTTGTATAATTATAGCTATACTTTCCTTTCTTAGACTCTCGTTAACCAAATGCAATCCTTATTTATGTGGTAAAAAAATGTCACGAGAAAAAAGAATTAAAGAATATTTAACTTTGAATTTCGCGCCACAATCGTTATGGCACACTTAAACATAACCTCTAATGTTTATAGGATTTTGGCGCGAAGTTTAAATTTGAATCTGCCTTTACTTGAAAAACAATTTCTATATATATTTCAATCGAACTTAGTAGTTTTTTTATAAAATTACTGTAACTTTGACGCTTTACATTCGAAATTTCTTCAATTTGGCAGATTTAGAATTGAAAACTTAACTTTAAAATTAAACATTTAGCAAGTTTTAAGTTTCACAATTAAATATTCTGTAATTTTTACGCGTTACATTGGACATTTTTTCAGTTCGAAAGATTTAGAATTGAAAACATGAATTTTGCTCTTCAAAATCATCAAAATTTAAGAATTCTCATTCATGCATCTATAAAATTAAACAGTTCTCAATTTTAGCTTTCTATTGTCAATTACTAACCAAATTGCAATCTTAATTTATGGTAAAAAAACGTCACAATTAAAGAATTTTTCAATTTAAATTTCGCGCCACAATCTTTATTCCATACTTAAACATAACCCCTAATGTTCATAGCATTTTAGCGCGAAGTTTAAATTTAAACGTTATCTTTCTTTATGCAAAAACAATTTCTGTCTACATATGAATCAGATTTTTTTATTTTTGTAAAAATGACAACATTTTAATATTTTTTCTTCAATTTTTGTTTTAGGTGGGTCGTAATTTGCGCATGGTGGTGCATAGTCTCCAGAAAATGGACAAAATCACCAGATAATTGCAAGGAAAATGGATTTGGACTTCAGCAGGGTTTCTCAACTGTAGGTTCTGTTGCTGCTTGGGGCATTCCCGCTGCTCACACGATTGCCGTTTTGGTCACAAGGGACGTCGATGCAGACGAACTGAGTGGTAAGTTCGATTTTTAAAAAATTTGACTTCAAAGACGCTTTGTTTCAACCAAATTCTCTCCTTACATTTTAAATGTACTATTTAGAATTTAAATTTCGCGCTGTAATTGCTGCTGCAGACTTATGCATAACCTCG
>CAKNYM010052871.1:662622-679328 GCA_932195095.1 Andricus curvator
CACCCTCGCTAATAGCTGTCGTCACATTCTCACTAGGGGTGGCTCAGAATTCGCGATAATTAACATCTCAAGTATTATCGCCTTTTGAAAATAGATTCTAATCTCAATTTAAGATGAAATATTGAAATTGTATAACAATTTGAATTTTGCGCCAAAATAGTTACGCCACACGCGCCACATTCAAACATAACCTTTAATCTTGAGATCATTTTGGCGCGAAATTCAAAATTGAAAATACTTTTTTGTTCGTTTTTAAAGCATTCCGACCTTTTTAAACAATAGAATAAATAAGTAAAGTTTTCGAAATGCGTTTTAAATATTTTTTTAAGGTAATATTGGTTGGAAAATGGTGAAAGATAACTTTTTTTTAACCTGGGGTGAATTATGAAAGGTGCGTGATTATAAAATTTACGTGAGCGAGCACGAGAAATGCGAAGGTGCCTCGAAGGTTCCTCAGTCAGGCCTCGTTATGCTCCTTGGTTTATGAGACTGTCCATTGGCGTAGTTATGTTTGCGTGCCTGCGAGCCCCATTTGTAACTCGAGTTTCGACAAACAATCAAGAAATTCCGCGAACCCACTGATTGCAAAAAGGGATAACAAACGAAGTTGAAATATCGCGTTTCTGTTTTCGAAAATTTATCCACGTTTAAATTGCAAAAACAATTTTCTAATGTTTGTTTTTGAAATTAGATTTTCTCTTGCTATTTTTAGTATATATTTTTCTATATCCTTCATATAAAACCAGCTAACTTGCATTGGTAGTGAGCATGGTAGCGGCCATTTTTTTTACTCATAAGATAATATCTTGATTTAAAATGAAAATCTACAGCAGTAAAAAAGTAAATTCCTAAGTTTATGAAGAAAATGAATAATATTCTTTACTGAATTATCATTCTGCTGAATACGAAATATGTATTTCATTGCTTTTGATAAATTTATTTAATTTAGGTAAACTATGATTGACTTTTTTAATATACGACGTAAAATGTATTTCAGTCATTTTTCTACATTTCTCGTCCTTGCAATATTCAAAATTGTTTCAAATCCCTTTAAATTTTATTAATCCCATAAAATTCTAGGAAATCCCTTCAAATATTAAACAAAAGTTTAAATTGTTTTAAATTTGATTGATCTCATGAAATCTGAAACACTAAAAAAAATTTGTAATCCCTCTAAATTCGTTAAAAATTCATTTTATTAGTTGATGATTTAACTATTTTGTGAAAAATCCGTCCTTTTTTTATTGAAAATCAATTTTTCAACTGAAAATTTAACTATTCTATTTTTAGTTAAAAATTGATTATTTTTGGATGAAAATATAACTATTGAATTTTTCATTGAGAATTAAACTTTTTCGGTTGAAGATTCAACTACTTCGTTGAAAGTTTTACTACTTTATTAAAAATTTATCTTATTGGTTGAAGATTCAATTATTTTCTTGAAAATTTGTTCTTTCTTATTGAAAATTAATTTCTTCAACTGAAAATTTAATTATTACATTTTTGGTTGAAAATTGATAGTTTTTAGTTGAAAATTCCACTATTGAATTTTTTAATGAGAATTAATCTTTTTTGTTAAGAATTCAACTATTTCCTTCACAGTTGAACTACTTCGTTAAAAATTCATTTTATTAGTTGAAGATTTAACTATTTTCTTGAAAATCCGTTCTTTTTTTATTGAAAATTAATTTTTCAACTGAAAATTTAACTATTCTATTTTCGGTTGAAAATTGATCATTTTTGGATGAAAATATAACTATTGAATTTTTCATTGAGAATTAAACTTTTTTGGTTGAAGATTCAACTACTTCGTTGAAAGTTTCACTACTTTATTGAAAATTTATCTTATTGGTTGAAGATTCAATTATTTTGTTGAAAATTCGTTCTTTTTTATTGAAAATTAATTTTTCAACTGAAAATTTAATTACTACAATTTTGGTTGAAAATTGACAGTTTTTAGGTGAAAATTCCACTATTGAATTTTTTAATGAGAATTCATCTTTTTTGTTGAGAATTCAACTATTTCCTTCACAATTGAACTGCTTCGTTAACAATTCATTTTATTAGTTGAGGATTTAACTTTTTCAATAAAATGTTGAAATTTTAGAAAAAGTAATTTTTTGAAACTGCTAAAAAATTTCTTAAATATTTTTAATTTATTCTAGTCGACTTGTAGCAAAAGATAGTTCACGAGAAATCGTAATATTATCTTCAGTCGTTACGTGGACTATAAAAAATGTAAATATTAGTTTTATTTTGGCCTTGCTCTCAAAATCTCTTCCTATTTCTGATGTTATTTTCGTAGACAGTGCTGAAATATTGAAGTCAAGAAACGAAAAAAATGGAAATAAAAAGAATAAGAAAATTTATATTTTTTTCGGATTCTTTAAAAACCAAATTTTTTCGTCTGTTATAGAATAATTTACAGGAAGCAATAATTTCTCAATTTTGTTATAGAACATAAAAAATGTAAATTTCTTCAAAGATTAGGATCTGCAATTTGAGAAATAATGTCCGTGAAAGATATTATTTCGGAATCTTGCAGTTTCCGAAAAAGAGGTTAAGTAGGTGTGTTGCCACGAATTGGCTCTGGCTGGGGTTCAAGCCCAGTCATCTGTACTATTTTATATTTTACTAATTGAATCATTACATTTTCAGTAGCTTGTTTTATAAAAGAAAAAAGAATAGTAGGATAAACGCTTAAGGTTGCAAGTCCAAATAAATTGCATTTTCAACAAAATAGTTAAATTTTCAACCAAAAAAGATTAATTCTCTACCAAATCGAATTTTTTAACAAAAAGGTTGACTTTTTAACAAAATAGTTGAATTTTCAATAAAATAATTAAAATTTCCAGAAAATAGTTGAATTTTGAACCAAAAAGATTAATTTTCAAACAACAAGATTAATTTCGGCCAAAAAAGATGAATTTTCAAATAAAAAAGATAAATTATCAATCAAAGAGATGAATTTTCAATTAAAATGATGAAATATTCAATTGAAATAGTTACATTTCAGTTTAAAAAAAAAAATAATTTGCGACCAAAAAAATAGTTTTGAAAAAAATAGTTACTTTAATAGTTGAATTTTAAACCAAAACGATTAATTACAACTTAAATTGTTAAATCTGCAACCAATAAGGTGAATTTTTAACAGAGTAGTTCAACTTTCAACGATTTAGTTAAATTTTCAAACAAAAAATATGAATTCTCAGTGAAAAATTCAATACTTGAATTTTCAACTAAAAAACGATCAATTCTAAACCAATAACGGAATAGTTAAATTTGCAGTTTAAAAAATTGATTTTCAACCGAAAAAACAACGAATGTTTAACAAAATAGTTAAATTTTCAACCAAAGAGATGTGTCTTTAACTAATAAAATGAATATTTAACAAAGTAATTCTACTTTTAACCAAGTAGTTCGATCTTCAATCAAGAAGATTAATTTTCTATCATATAAGAGGAATTTGCAACAAATGACATAACTTTTCAATCAAATTGTTGAATTTTCAATCAAAAACAATCGATTTTCAACTAGTAATAGAATAGTTGAATTATCTGTTTAAAAAATTAATTTTCAATAAAAAAGGAACGAATTTTCAGCAAAATAGTTACATTTTTAATCAGAGACGAATTTTAACAAAGTAGGTAACTTTCAACGAAGTAGTTGAATTTTTAATTAAAAACGATACATTTTCAGCCAAAACTGGATAAGTTCAAATTTCAGTTAAGGAAATTAGTTTTCAACTAAAAAAAAAACGAATTTTCATCAAAATAGATCAATCCTAATTTAACCAAGTCGTAGAATTTGTAACCAAAAGGGATTAATTCTGATCTAATTTTAATTTTTTCTATCTTTTCAAAAAATTGTTATTCAAAATTATAGTTTCCATCTGTGATGTCACATTCTGTGTTAATCCCCCTCCCCCTAAAAGTGTGACGCAGTTTTTGAACGACCCCTTAATATTATATTGTAAGTACGAGTCATTTTCAGTTAATTATGTTTTTATTCAGGAATATACATCAGAAAAATATTACAACTTTCATATATTTGTATTGCTTACCTTCTGTATATATCAATATTCAAATAATGAATTAATTGATTAAGGCCATGTTATACATGAGTCGCGTGACCTAAATTATCGATAATTTTTTTGCAAAAATCACGCCCACACCGAATGAGATATCGAGTTGAAATTTTGGGGAAAGCCTCAGGAAACAATAATGTACGTTTGTATACAACATTTGGCTCGAAATGTAGAAAAAAAATTTTTGAATAAATTAAAACCGGAGCAATATCTGCATTTTTTGTGCAACAACTCATGTCCACACAAAATGAGATATCGAGTTGAAACTTTGGGGAAAGCATCAGGAAACTGTAATCTGCGTTTGTATACAACATTTGGCTCGAAATGTTGAAGAAAAAAATGTAATTAATAAGGAAATTCATAAAAATACCGATCGTGCTGTAGAACTCTGTAACCAATTTTCAATGTTCCCAATGAAACATTTTTGAGGTTCTGGCTCAAATATCTTGAGGAAAATGATGCAAACATCGGTTGCAAAAATTACACTTGATAATATTTGCTGGTTTGGTGCAAATAAACAAATTGATACTTGATATATCCATGGTGTCAGCACTGTTGATAATGCAGATCGCTTGATTGCCGGTCCAATAATAACTTTTTTTTCTTCCCCAACTCTATGCTTTACCAGACACTGTCCTTTTATATTTATTAATATTTTCCCAAATTTTTTCCGCTCTATTTTAACTTTTATTTTTAAATATGGGACAAAAAATATTGATCTCAGGACTGGCTGGGTCACGTGACTAATGTATAACATGGCCTTAAGACATAGGTATAAGACTCGGTTATTAAAAATAGCGAAAAATAGTGTAATGCCACCATTGAAATCATAATAAACTTACAAGACGCAAGCAATCATGTGAATGGCAAGCCTCTCGGTACAAGGTCTGCACCCAGCACGTCGTATTCCAGTTGATTAGGTACTCTTTCAACTGTTTTTACGTACAAAAAAAAATCCACATTATGTACATTTCGTCTTACGAGTTGAATCTGTTCATTTCTGCGTTCTTCAATAGTCGGACGTCGATTGTCATCTAAAAAGCGAACTTCGTTCACTAATCCAGCTTTATCTCTCCACATCCCAAGTAGTCTACCTCGAAATCGGAAAAAATTCCACATTCTTTCTCTGGGTTGATTGTGGAGTAAGGCTTTTGGTTTACGCCATAGGCTTGGGTGGAGTGTCGAATGTGGATGCGCCGGATAATCGGGGTCAAAATTGCGTCCTGCAGAATTAATAGTGCCAAATGCAGGATTAATACTTCTTGTAGTAGATTCAGAACTTGATGCTGTGAAAAAAAGATTTGTGATTTTAAAATGATTAAAAGACAATTTCAACAATATACATTGTGCGTCCACTTAGGAAATTCGGATTAGAAACAGGCTTGTCTTATAAAGTGACTAACTCTGCGGAAAATTAAGTTCGAAAGATTTTTTTAAAGACCGTTAAAAAGTTTATCAAATTTCGCGTCGATTGAGCCCTACCTGACGTAATTTCGATGGATTGGGGCCGAGACAGCATGTGAGAAAGACAGACCTCTTTTCCGTTTTTGACCAATTTTCTATTCTTCACTTCCACTCTCTGCATGCCTTAGGGAAGTAAATGCAAGAAATTGAAACTTCCCTAAATTAGGGTCTGAAATCTCCTTTTTAAAATGAGACCACGAACTTTGTCGAATATTCACTGTTTCTCAAATTATCATAAGAAATGTGGATGCGTGCAAAAGACGAAAAGCGGTTGGTCAAGCATGAGTCGAGCATTGGAAAAGACTGCTCGACTGCTGCTTGACCGAGCTCATTTTAAAAAGGAGATTTTAGACTTTCATTTAGCGAAGTTTCAATTTTTTCCATTCACTTCCCAAAAGTATTCAGAGAGTGGAAGTTGAGAATCGAAAATTCGTCAACAACGGAAAATAGGTTGGTCTCTCTCAAACGACTTTCCGATAGTTTGAAAAAAAAAATTTCTAACTTAAATTTTGGCAAAGTAGGTCAGTTTCTTAGACCAATCTGTTTTTAATCCGGTTTTCGTAAGTGGACGCACAAGTTTGACCGGTAGTATATTAGGCAAACTTACCGCCAATATTGGGGGAAAGCACGATTGTAAGAAGAAAACTGCTGATAAGGTTCTTCATTTTTTTCGAAACAGATTGAGAAATGTGGAACGTCTTCACTGCTATATATATACTAATCACCATCTTATACAGATCTTAGTGGAAAAACCCTCAAATCTATTGAAATTTGCCACGTGTTTATAGACTACGTCGTAGAAACAAAATATCTTTCAAGCTTAAACAAACTGTTGGAATGAAAAACATTTCATAACCCTATCCATACGGAGCGAGCCAAGGTTTCAAGTTTTCAGAGAATTTTTCGTATAGCAAATAGACAACATACATATGAGAATTGAGATTTTAGTACAACTATCATCATCTTTCGACTCGTTTTTCGATTTTAGTGGGAAAACTATTTTTGATACGAAATAAGAATTTCAAATAACTATTTTTTTTTAATTTATTTTTTTAAGGTTATAGAAATAAAATTTTCCTAAAATTTTTGAGACAAATTCAAAACGTTTTTTCAAGTTCATTGTCAACCAAATAGTTGAATTTTTAACCAAAAAGAAGGACTTCATCGAAAAATGTAATGCATAATTGATATTTCAACCAAAAAGATTTTAATTTTAAATCAAAAACAGTTGAACTCATCCAAAAGAGAAGAATTTTCAACAAAAGAGTTGCATCAACCAAAAAAGATTACTTTTCAACCAGTTGCATCTTTAACCATTAAAGATTAAATTTCTAATAGAAAAAAATGAATTTTCTACATAATAGTTTAATTTTTAACCTGAAAATATGAATTTTCACCAAAAAAGTTATTTTTAAACCAAATAGTTGAATTTAATTTTGAATAAACTAGCTAGCATTTCACGAGCACTTTGCTTCCCGTTAGCAAATTTATTTGCTTCCTCATAGAGGAAGCATTAGTGATTTTTTAAAATAAATAATAGACAAACAAAAGTCTTCATAATATTAATAATAATTAATTAATAATATTTATTAATACATGAAGTTTCGACCAAGAAATTGAATTTCCAACTACGAAACATAAATTTTCATAAAATAGTTGCATTTTCAGCTGAAAAAGACCAATTTTGAACCAAAAACTGACTAATCAAATTTTGTATTCGAAATGATAATTTTTCGAGCTGGAAAAGGGAAAGGAAAAGTTCTGTCGCACCCTATCCCTTTCCCAGCTTTATGATTTCTTTACAAAAATTGTGAGAATTATTGTATTTGAAAATTTATGATCTAAAAGTCTTTTCTATTCATGCCTCAACTTTGAATTATGCCGATGAAAATTTTTTTTCTGTTTGAAACGGATATTTCAAATATTATAAATGAGCATAACTTCCTTAATCTCAAATAAACTGTATTAATATTATAGATTAATCGAGAAAACCGATTTTCAAAATATATAAATTACCATAACTTCCCTACTCTTTAATGAAATGTATTAATATTATAGGTCAATCGATTCGTCTCGAACCAAGGAATCTTTGATATTCTTGCATCAACTTTGAATTATGCTAATGAAAAAAGTGTTACTATAAAAAACCGATTTTTAAAATAGTATTAAGTGTTTAAAAAAATGCAATAAATATTTTTAGAAATCCATCAGTCAGTTTCAAGATATTAGTGATGAAAATAAGCCCTCCAAATTTCATCAATTTATCTGCAACCGTTTTCAAGTTATCGTATTCATAAAAAGTGTGACACACACATATATATGCATATAAATCCGGACAATTGCTTAGAACATTGTATTAAACATTTTTAAATTGAGGAAGGTTTAATTAAATGAATTAAAATTTTTTGGAAAATGTTACCATTACAAAGCTTCCTCTGTGAGGAAGCCAAAACATCATTCTTCCAAAAAATCGAATTTTCAACCGAGAAAATTAATTTTCTACCAAAAACGAAGAATTTTCAACGAAATAGTTACATTTTGAAAAAAGATTTTAATTTTGAATCAAAAACAACATTCATCAAAAAAAGTCAAATTGTCAAAAAAGTAGTTGAATCCTCAATCAAAACAGATTAGTTTTCTGCCAAAAAAGATGAATTTTCAACAAAATAGACAAATTTTTAAACAAAGAGATTAATTTTTAACTAACATGATGGATCTTCAACCAAAAAAGTGATTTTTTAACAAACTAGATCAACTTTTAACTAAGTAGTTGAATTTCCAAACAAAAAATTGTAATTCTCAACAACAAATTGTAGTACATAAATTAATGTTACTAATTAATTTTATTAAATCAGCTTATTATTGCAGTTTATTTATTTTGTTATAAATTCCTTTTTTTGGTAGAAAATTAATCTTGTTCATTGAAAATTCAAACTTGGTTGAAAGTTGAACCAATTTATTAAAAATTCATTTTTTAGTTGATGATCCATCTCTTTGATTGAGAATTTAAGTAGTTTGAAAAAAATCGTTTTTTTTAGTTAAAAATACATTTTTTCAACTGAAAATTGAAGTATTCCACTTTTTGTTGAAAATTGATCGTTTTTGGTTTAAAATTGAACTATGTGGTTTAAAATGAACTTTTTTGTTAAAAATTCAACTTTTTTGTAGAAAATTCGTCTTTTTGACTTAAAAATTTAACTGTTTTTTTTTCAAATTCGTCTTTTCAGATTGGAAAATTCAATTATTTTCGTAGAAAATTCAACCTTTTGTTTGAGCAATAAGTTTTCGTTTAAAACTTCATATTTTTTGGTTGAAAATTCAACTGTTTTCTAGACTCTAGATAATTCGGCTTTTTAGTTTAAAAGTTTAACAATCTGGTTCAAATTTTTTTTTTCTCTTAAGAGACAAATTTTTCCTGTTTCAAAATTTAACTCTTTTGTCTTTTTGGCTCGAAAATACATCTCTTTTTGTAGAAATTAGATTTTTTTGCCATTTTTGGTTGAATTCAACTGTGTTTGATTTAAAATTAAAATCCTTTTTTTGTTTGAAATATCAACTATTATATTTTTCATTGAGAATTATTCTCTTTTGATTGAAAATTCAACTACTTGGTTGAAAGGTGAACTTCTTTACATTCAACTGTTTTGTTGAAAATTGAACTTTATTTTAAAAACTTCGTCTTTTACACTTGAAAATTCAACTTTTTGTTTGAAGATGCAACTGCTTTTGGTTGAAGTTTAATCTTTTTTGTTTAAAAATTCGACAATTTGGTTAAAAATTCAACTATTTTGGTGAAAATGTAATTATTTTATTGAAAATGCAATTATTTAGTTAAAAAGCAATCTATTTGGTTCGAAAATTCAACTGCTTTGTTGAAAATTCGTCGTTTTGGTAGAAAACTTCTTGTTTGAAAATTCGAGTTTTGGTAGAAATTTAATAATTTTTGGTTGAAAATTCCACTAAATAGTTGAAAATGCAGTATATTTGGACTTGAAACCTTAAGTGCTTCATATTGAATTTAATATGGTACATACAGGGTGACCCATTTTAATCTATAGATCCAAATATCTCCTAAACTATCCCATCTACATAAAAAACGGTTCATACAAAGTTGACCAGGACATAGGGGGCCATTTAACTGTACCATTTATTTTGACCTTGAGGTCAATTTTCAAGGTCATTTCTGCAGATTTGAATAGAGCGGAAAATTTTAGGTCATAAATGTACTATGAAAATCTTCTTTTTGTGACCTTGGAAAGGTCAAAAATCAAGGTCAAATGTCCAAAAAAAGATCAGAATCCTTTTTCCAAGGGAAGCAAAAAACCTTCGAGTTATCGAAAATTCGAGTTAGCGAAGAATTATTTATACCATATTGAAATCCCGGGGCCGAAAAATGTCTTCGAATTATCGAAAATTTGACTTATAGACGTTCGAGTTATTGAAGTCCGACTGTATCTTAAACGTTTTCTTTACCCAGAAATCCACGTCAATTCAGAAAAAGGGCATCTGATCGTTTTTTGGACATTTGACCTTGATTTTTGACCTCTCCAAGGTCACAAAAACAAGATTTCCATTGTATATTTTTGACCTAAAATTTTCCGCTCTTTTCAAATCTGCAGTCAAAAATAAGGGTTTCCATTTTAAAAAATTGTCTTGACCTAGAAATGACCTTGAAAAATGACCTCAAGGTCAGCTTTTGTATGAACCGTTTTTTATGTAGATGGGGTAGTTTAGAAGATATTTAGATGTATAGATTAAAATGGGTCAACCTGTATATTAATTTATTCAAAAGAATTCATTCCCCTATATTCGTGAAAAATCACCCAATTGGCAATTTCCCAGTTTGCGCTGTGAAGTCTGTTACAATATTATGTTTGTATGCTTTGTGTATTATTTTAGGCGTTTATCAAATGCACTCGAAGATAAAATTTTGACGTCATCCTGGAAGTTTCTGTGACGAAGAAGGGCAGGGGTGAAAAAAGTGTTCAAAATAGCGTGACGTATACGTCACGCTATTTTGAACAGCCACTTCTGATTGAAACTCTGGAGTGTTGATTTGATTATCCTGATAGTGAGTCTAAAAAACCTATGGATGTTCAAACAGACTATAAAATTATGGTCTTCCAGACTACGAAGAAAAAATTGTGGATGGTACTAGGTACCATCTAGCTAGATGATCAAATTGACTATCTGAATATTGACACTCCAAGTTTGACTATCCGTTTTTCTCCGTGTAGCTTTTGAACGGCCCCAAAGATAGAAATCTGGCATTAGGGATACAATCCTGAAGGATTTAGTTCTATTATTTTCGAATCGAAGAGAAAAAGTCGAGTCGGATGGCGGAAAAGATAAAAGTAGCCGATGCAACATAACGACCACGAATACGAATCCAGTCTGGACGAATCCGAATCTCTCGACCAGCAGGGTTGGTTCTCGGTTATGCTAATAAGACCGAGGTCTGTTTCTGTTTCTGCTTATGCTCCGGATAACTTATGCTCCGAGCTGGTCAGGCTTGGTTCTCGGCAAGATTACCATCTCGGAATTAAACGCACGCCTTTCTTAGCACAAAAGAACCTCTCCGATTGGCTACAACCTTCTGCAAATGGCGAGCAATTTTCATTCGTTTTTCCATAGACGCTTATCTGCATGGCTCCAGCTTCAATCTTTTACTATACACAACAAACAAGTCATATTTAGACATTTATACTGTACACCAAATAGTCCAGATCGAGGGGGAAATAACTCCTAAAAATTCGGTCCAGCGGAGGTGGATTACTTCGGATTACCCTGGATTACCTCTATATCCAAATTAGTCTGGACAACCTAAGATTACTCCGGATTACATAGGATTACTCTGGATTACATAAAATTATAGTGGATTACTCCGCATAAACTAGACTTACGCGAATTTGTAACTAAAAGGGTTTATTTTTTAACAAAATTGTTAAATTTTCAACAAACTAGTGCATTTTTTAACAAAGAACATTAATTTTCTATCGAAAAAGACGAATGTTTGAAAAAATACATAAATTTCCAACTGACAAAAGATACATTTTCAGCCAAATAGTTGAATCTCATAATAAAAAATATCAATGTTTCGCCAAAAATGAAATAGTTAAATTTTAAGTTCAAAAATAAATATTTACCTAAAAAACAATGATTTTTCAATAAAATAGTTAAATTTTCAAACAAAGTGATGAATTTTCAACTAAAATGAAAAATCTTCAATCAAAATATGGACTTTTTAACAATACTCTTGAATTTTCTATAAAGTAGATAATTTTTATCCAAAAGAGACGAATTCTCAACAAAAAACGTACTCAATAAAAAACGTAATGCATAATTGATATTTCAGCCCAATCAAATTTTAATTTTAAATAAAAACCCAGTTGAAGTTAACCAAAAAGACGAATATTCAACAAAACCTTCTAACTTTTCAAACAAAAAGGATACTTTTCAACAAATTTTTTTTTTTTTTTTAAATGTTAATTGTCAACCAAATCTTTGAATTTTCTAACAAACTAGTTGAATTTTTAACCCAACAAGACGAATTTTTAGCAAAACCGTTCAACTTTTAACAAAAAAAAAAGACTTTTTCACAAAATTGCCGAATTTTCTTCAAAGTAGGATATGTTTTAACCAAAGAATTGAATTTTCCACCAAAAAATACAATTTTAACCGAGAAGATTAGTTTTCTACAAAGTAGATTAATTTTTAACCAACAATATAAATTTTCAACCGAGAAGATTAATTTTGTACCAAAAAAGACGAATTTAAAAATAATACATGAATTTTTAACCAAGCAGTTGAATTTTCAACTAAAAAGATAACTTTTCATCTAAACAGTTGAATTTTTAAATGAAAAATAGAAATTTTCTACCAAAATGAAGCACTTACATTTTCATTGTAACAAAAAAAAAATTACAAAAATACTGAATATTCAACAAAATAGTCCAATTTTTAGTTAAGGATATGAATTTTCAATTAAAATGAAGAATCTTCGACTGGAATAGTTAAATCTACAATTAAAAAATAAATTTTTAACCAAAAAGCAACGAATTTTTAACAAAATAATTCAATTTTCAAACAAAGAGAGGAATTTTCAACTAAAACCAAAACAAGTAAAAAATGAATTTTTAACAAGTAGTTTTTAACGAAATAGGTGAATTTTCAACCCACTAGTTAAATTTTCAACTGAAAAAGATAAACTTACAATCAAAAATGTATAAGTTAAATTTTCAGTTAAAAAAGTTAATTTTCAACCAATAAAACCGAATTTTCAACAAAATAGTTAAATTTTCAACTAAATTATTTTCAACTGAAATCAAGAATCTTCAACAAGAAAAATAAATTTTTAACAAAGTAGTTCAACTTTCAACCAAGTAGTTAAATTTTCAACCAAAAATGAAATATTTACAATTTCAATTAAAAATTAAATCTTTTACAAAAAATAGAATATTCAACAAAATAGTCAAATTTGTAATCAAGGAATGAATTTTCAACTAAAATGAAGAATCTTTAACTGGAATACTTAAATTTGCAGTTGAAAAAGAAATAATTTTCAATTAAAAAAAAGGTTTTCAACGATATGGTTAAATTTTTAAGCAAATAAATCAATTATTTGATCAAATTAGTTCAATTTTCAATCCAAAAAGACGAATTTTCAACAGAACAATTGAATTTTCAAACAAAAAATGAGTTTTTAACAAAATTCTTAAATTTTCTACAAATTAGATTAATTTTTCACCATAAAGTTGAATTTTCAATCAAAATCGTGAATTTTGAACGAGGAAGATTAATTTTCTACTGAAAAAGGCGATTTTTTATCAAAATACAGCACAGTGGGTGCAAGTACAGAATTTGTACAGTTACTGTTAACGTGTGTGATCACAGTTGCGAAATAATCTGTTAGATTCTGTTACATGAAAAAAAGTTTCAGAGGAAAAAAAAATTGTATTGCGTGAAAGCAAAAACCGAAAATATTAAGAAACAATAGGATTAAATATTATTAGGAAGCTAACAGATAAATAAATAAAAATAAAATCGAAAATCTTTATCTGTATAATTTCAGCTGACACAGACCAAAGATTATTTTGCAATTAAGTGTTTATAAGCCCGTAATTAACAAATGGTTTAAATTAACAGCAAATTAAGGAAAGGTAAAAGTTTTTATTTGTGAACGGTTTTCGCAGAGTGGTAACAAAGAGAACAGACGCATAGACCAAATAGGTTTAAATAGGTCACTTTTTTCAATTAAATTAGGATGTGGCAGGAAATTTTGCAAATGAAGTTTCGTTGCCACCCTGGTTATACAAAAAGAAATTAATCTCAACGAGTGATAAAGCATCACTGATAAATGCTTTTTTTGACAAATTACAAAAAGGAGAAATGGGAAATAATACAGTTCTTTCTTTTTTTGGATTTTTTCTTTAGCCAACTAGCAACATTAGCCGAACTTGCATTAAAATACCCAGCAAACATTTGCATATACCTGGATTAAATAATGATTGTGAATCTGTGATGGACCCAAGAGATACATTTATTTTGAAATTCTTGAAGTAAATTTTTTTTTCCAATTCAAATCCAAAATTATAAAAGAAGTATGATAAAATCTCTAATTTTCGATTTTTTCGGGAGAAGTTGAAAGATTTTCCGAATTCCATAAAATGCGAGAAAGCTTCCTATAAAATGATCGATTGCATAAAAAATTGAGGGCCCGGATGCAATAATGGGACAAGCGCTTGAAAACCCGAAAAACAATTGTTCAAGCGTCTCGTGATGTCCAAATTTTAAAGCGAAAAAAATTAAAATTTGAAAAATATGGCTTATGGAGAATGTCAAGATGGAACTTTTTCCTGTTTGAAGTTTTTTTCCGATGAATATTTTTGATAATAAAATTGAAAAAGTGAAAAAAAATTACCCAAATTCAATTATCTTTTAAAACATAAATTAATTTTTTTCTTTATTTTGTGGGCATCGCTAGAGTATACTGCCTTCAAATAGAAAAAAAATTCCGTCGTATCATTCTCTACAATCCCGTATTTTAAAAATTTTTAATTCTTTTACTTTAAAATTTGGATATCACGAGACGCTTAGACAATCCTTTTTAGTGTTTTCGAGCGCTCGTCCCTTTATTGCATCCGGACCCTAATTCGGTTGTGGAGCGAAATATCACTTGGCGGAATTTAACGTAATTCATCCCATTTAAACCAAATTTAACGGAATTGAGAAGAATTCAATAGCGCTTTTCGAGATATTAAAAAATTTCAAAATAATTCGACTCTGACTAAATTCTCTTGAATTTGGCATTGGATTCTGTGGAATTCTCCTAAATTGGAATTGAATTCTGCTTAGTTCTTTTGAGTTGGCATTGAATTTCGATAAATTTTCTCGCATTTGAGCATCGCTAGAGTATACTGCGTGTGTGTATCAAATTTGAAACAGTTTCAATAATATTTTGCTGAGTTATGACGATTTATGTTTTAAAAATAATTGTCATTCTCTGCAAACTCGTATTTTCTGTACTTGAAAATGTGGATATCACGACATGCTTATACAGTACTTTTTTTGAGCGCTCGTCCGCTTATTACAGCCGGACCCTAATTCGGTTGTGGAGCGAAATATCAATTGGCGGTATTTAACGTAATTCATCTTGTTTAAACCAAATTTAACGGAATTTAGAAAAATTCAATTGCGTTTTTCGAAATATTAAGAGGGTGGCCACTCACCCGTGAGAACCGGGAGAAAGCCGGGAGAAACTTGCACCGGGAGAAAACCGGGATAAAGCCGGGAGAAAAATATTACATCAGTAGGTTTACCGTTTTAAAAGACAGTGATTTTTTGTTGTTGACAGAAATCACATTTTTTAGTAAAAAAAATTTCTCCAGTCGTTTTGAATGTCACTTAATACTAGATTATGTGATACTCATTAATAATATATTTATCGTCATTAAAATCTCTATACTTTTGATTTAAAATTATGGTCTTTAAAATAGAGGCCATGACACTAAACTTTTTGCTTAGATTAATTTTTAAATTAATTTTTGTAGATTTGGAATTTTAAATTTCACAATATTTTGGTTTCAAATTCAAATATTCAAAATGTTAGGACAATTTCGCAATTAAATATTTCAAAATTTCATAATAAAAGCCTTGATAGTCAGTTTTGAAGTTAATCATTTTAGATGTAAATATAAAGGAATTTTGAATTGAAAAGCTTAACAGTGTACGATTTTAAAAATTGGAATCATATTACAGCAATTTTGTTTTGTGTTATTTTTTTCATTTTTAATGTAATATATTAAAATTTTCCGATTTTTAATTAAAGGTTTAAACAAATAAATCATTTCA
Source organism: Andricus curvator (assembly GCA_932195095.1). Lineage (NCBI taxonomy): Eukaryota > Metazoa > Arthropoda > Insecta > Hymenoptera > Cynipidae > Andricus > Andricus curvator. The sequence goes on from CAKNYM010052871.1 coordinate 678,524, forward strand.
AATTGAAAAATATTTGATTGGAAAATTTCAAGAATGTATAATAATTCTAAAGGAAGATTTGAAATTAAAAAATTAAAAATTGAGTTTAAAATAAAAAAAGTTTTAAATTAAACTATCTAAAATTGATACATCAGTAATTATTGAATAATTTGGGTGGAATAGTTACAATTTTAGAGTTCGGAATTTTCATGTTGAACGTTAAATTTTTTATTTTTCCCTTTCGTAGGTTTCAATTTTACAATTGAAATCTAATTGGTTGAATTTTAGAAAGTAGAATTAACAATTTAAAAGTTTAAAGGTTTGAGTATGAAAAAGTGTTAATATCACAATTTTTGGTAATTACAATTTTTTTCAGAGTAGAAATGTTGTCAATTTAGTGTTTCCCATTTAAAATTAATATTTATTTTTAACGTTTTTTAAAAATAATTTAATTCTTTTTTTGATCTTAGAACAGTTGGTCTTATTCGCTTTATTATTAAATTATAACTTTGTTATGTAATAGAAATTTAAAATTCTGCAATTCTACAACTTTGAAAGATTCAGATTAGTTTTAAATTGCAAATTGTCAAATTTTAATTGCTTTGATTTTTAAATTATTCAAGTTCAAAAGTTTTCAGTTTTTAATTATTTACTTTTGAACGGTTTTAATTATAAATAATTTCAATTCCTCTGAATTCTAAATGAAAAAATAAAATAAATAAAATAATTCAATTTTGTGATTCTTCAATTCAAAAAGAAAATTGTTTAATTTTTAGCGCTTCGACTTAGAAATTACACAATATTATTCAACTCCTTTTTCTAATTA
>CAKNYM010052871.1:686995-759853 GCA_932195095.1 Andricus curvator
AAATTATTCATGATAAAATGGATTTCTGTTCTATCTTAATTTTAAAAAAAAAAAAAAAGGTTACCAACTGTTGCAGTGCATCCTACTATTTGAAATTGTTCAACCTACTCTTTTAAGAAGTCAGTTTAAATAACCTGAATGCGAAGTAGTAATTTTAACAAAATTCACCGACGAAAAGCTGCGGTTCAATTTAAAATAGTTAGAGCTGCTGGTTCACAGAGTTTTTTTAACGATCCACTTTTTTCCGTGCAGGAGAACCGGAAGAAAGCCGGGAGACAAAAATGTAAAAACTTGTGGCCACCCTGATTAAAAAATTTCAAAATCATTCGACTCTGGCTAAATTCTTTTGAATTTGGCATTGTATTCTGTGGAATTCTCCTAAATTGGAATTGAGTTCTGCTTAGTTCTTTTGAGTTGGCATTGAATTTCGATAAATTTTCTCGCATACTGCGTGTATGTATCAAATTTGAAACAGTTTCAATAATATTTGGCTGAGTTATGACAATTTATGTTTTAAAAAATATTTGTCATTCTTTTCAAATCCGTATTTTTAAAAATGTTAATTTTTATACTTTAAAATTTGGATAGCACGAGATGCGAGACGAGATGCGTAGAATGAGCTCGTCCCCTTATTGCATCCGGACCCTAATTCGGTTGTGCGGCGAAATATCAGTTGGCGGTATTTAACGTAATTCATCCCATTAAAACCAAATTTTACGGAATTTAGAAGAATTCAATTGCGTTTTTCGAGATATTAAAATATTTCAAAAGAATTCGACTCTGACTAAATTCTCTTGATTTGACACTGGGTTCTGTGAAATTTCTGCTAAATTGGTATTGAATTCTGCTTAATTATCTTATTTGGCTTTGTTTTCCGTTGAATTTTATCGAAAGTTTAAACAACCTAATAATATATCAAATGCAAAATCGAAATCACTATTTTAAGATGAAACCAACGTTGAATAGTGATTCAAATTTAAATTTTTTTCAAAATTTAAATTTTTCTCCGAGATATGCGGGGATTCTGAATTAGAATAAAAACGGTTTGATACAAAAAAAATATTCGATTCCGAGAAATTGAAAATTAAAGATCTCGATGTCACAGTAATATGGTAGATTTTGTTGTTGTTAAAAATCTGAAACAAAAATATTTTTTTCATTAAATGATAATAATTTCTACAAATATCAATGTGAAAAGATTGAAAAAAGTATTGCTACGCTAAAATTAGAAATCAATTTGAACACAAATTTTAATACAAATTATTTTTGAATTCATACGTTCCTTCTTATTCGGTCTTACGATCCATTTTTTAGATTTTATTCATTATTTTTTAATTATTGTATCGAAAACTTATATTTCAAAAACAATGCATTATTCTACTAAAAAAAAATTCTTCCAAATAATACAATATTTGAACCAGGGTGGCTTAATCAAGTACGATCCTAATCATTTTTAGGTTTATAAGAAATTAAAAATATCATAAGCAGAAAATTCCATAGTAGAAACAATGTAAAAAAAAGTATTGTTTTTATATAATTCTTCAGAATATTTGCAAATTCTGAAAATGTTGTACCAAACAAAAAAACAGTATTGAAGTATAAAGTAGACGTTATTCATTATGTTCATTAATAATAATTATCTGAACTAATATTATGATTAAAGAGAAAACATTATAAAATAATAAATAATGTTCGTTAAGGCCTATTCCGCTTCTTTTGGTGTTAAAAAATTTTTTTTATTATAATAAAATTTTTGCCGACATGTTTGAACCTGTAATTTCAGGCCCTTTTCAAGGCTTATTCTAAATTATAGAAAGAAAATAAAAACCACTGAAGACTATGTTGAGTTTTTGAGTAACTGTGACATCTTTTTTCCTCTTGTAAAATTGTTAAAAGTTTGAAATAAAGTGAAAATTGCAAAAAAATTGTTGATTATAATATATATTATTAAATAACCTTAAAAAATCTCATAGGAAAAATTCCTTGAGATTATGCAATTATTAAACTACATTTTGTAATAAATTGTGGTTGACGAATTTGTCGAGTCAAAAACTCACGATAGTTATAACGATACTCATATTAACTCTCATATTACTCATTATAACTAAATTTCAAAAAAAAAATGTATATATATTATAAATAAATAATGTAGAGTATCGTTATAACTATCATGAGTTTTGGACTCGACAAATTCGTCAACTACAATTTATTACAAAATGTAGTTTAATAATTGCATAATCTCAAGGAATTTTTCCTATGAGATTTTTTAAGGTTATTTAATAATATATATTATAATCAACAATTTTGTTGCCATTTTCACTTTATTTCAAACTTTTAACAATTTTACAAGAGGAAAAAAATGTCAAAGTTACTCAAAAACTCAACATAGTCTTCAGCGGTTTTTCTTTTTTTTTCTATAATAATTTAGAATAAAACTTGAAAAGGACCTGAAATTACAGGTTGATACATGTCGGCAAAAAATTTTTTATAATAACAAAATTTTTTTAACACCAAAAGAAGCGGAATAGGCCTTAACGAACATTATTGATCTTATACCGCAAAAAAAAAAATACATTCAATTATAAAATAATTTAGCGTAACTACTGTAAAGCGAAACGCTGCTTTGTCGCCGGGGGCCCCCCCCCCGGATTCTAGATTGAGAAGAGAAAATCTGTTGCCTTACTAAAAAGCAAGTTATAAGTCGGCATTCTTTTTTAATTTCGAACGGACACGGAAAAAAATTTATCCGTAAAAAAGTCACGAACTTGTAGCTGGGTCTCGGATACGAGATAAAAAATTGAAACATTACATCCTCATTTTTATGAGTAATGTATGGATGAATTTCGAAGTTTTTTACGAACAGTTCGAATTTCCTACGAACAGTTCCTGAAAATTTCAGACTGAAATATAAAGAGGATTCGAACCCTCAAACACTGCTGACTCACCAGTTTCTAAACATAAAAACCAGGAGTGCGTAAAAACGTGAAACCATCAAGGCCAAACAAAATAGTTATTATAAAACTTCTAGCCACTCATCCGAGGAACTCGAATCACACATACGATCGCACACACGCACCGCGCGTTTTGGCAAGCGTGTGTGCGGGCCACGTACAGGCGAACCTACTTTCCAGTTCCCAGATTTGTCGGGCAAGCTCATCAATATCCGATGAATTTTTCTCATATCCGAGACCTAGCTGTTCGTGACTTTTTTACGGATAAATTTTTTTCGTCGACCTCCTGAAACAATTTGCGGAGGGGGCCTACACGTTTCTAGTTATGCCACTGAACTTATTTACTTATTATTTCAAATAGTAAGGCTGATAATCTCGCGCAGTGCTTATTGCAGTGCGAAAAAGGAGATCGAATTCACTTGCAAAAGTCAAACTCACAATTCCTTACTTACTATGAAAATTAGTTATTCATACAGCATTCATATTCAACTGTACTATTTCGAGTGGTTATTGAAGCTGCTTGTTCTAGTAATCTTTCTTTTTACACTTTGAAGTAGTAATGCTGACTTTAGGTTTTGTATATTTTGCGGTCACTATCTTATTCAGTATCAAAAACTATTTAAATTGTTTCTTGTACAATGCGAACAAGTAAACTTCAAGTTAATGCATAAAAGTGAACCTGACTATCCACTTTTTTCCGTGTCTGCATACGATTGTTACATAACCGAGTGGTAAAGTTTTGCTATCGCTTATAAACGCACTAATAAACTTACAACAGAAAATTCTTATTACGTGGTTAGCAGCGTAAAAAGATTGTTCAAAAATTAAAGAAAAAACAACGAAAAATGGGAATCAATAGAGTTCTTATCTCTCTATTCGGATTGTTGGTTATAGTTTTTCTTTCTGAAAGCAGTAGTAGTCCTACTATCAATATAACTCGAACTTGTATTAAAATACTGAAACATTTGCATAAACCTGTATTAAGTGATGACTGTGAATCTGTAGTCGACGATACAAGTTTACCAGAAAATAAACTCATTGTTGCAAACGAAACTGATTCTCAAAAAAATCCTAATAATAAGGATATTGTCGTTGAATGGCTCATTGGTATATCTTATAAAAGCCCTTATACTGGGAAAGAAACAAAGCTAACGGTACGTTTAAATTTTCGTATTTGTTTAATTTAATTTATTTATTTCATCCAATTTTTCATTTATTTCTTCAGTTCGATTTCGAGATTTTATATGATGACTCAAAAGATAATTTAAGCTTGAAACAAGTAGTGCCTACCATGGAATATTCAAATGACGAGGATAAATATTTTGCTAAACATTTAACTGCGCAGACAATTGCTAGCTCTTATATTACCCAACCTTATGCAGTAAGTCAAAAATTATATATTTTTTTCTTATTAAAATCAATAATAATTATTGTTTGTAATTATTACAATGGAAAAATACAATGAAATTTCGATATTTTCTGAATTTACAGGGAGAAGTTACTAACCGGAAACATATCGAAACTCACGAGAAGGTTCCGAAGTCAGTCAAGTGCGACAAGCCTTTTAACTATAAAGTTCGATTTTATACAAATGAGGTCCCTGATAAAGGGACTTTAGATTACTTGTACATTACTTACAACGGCATCATTACAGATTGTTAAACATTCATCTGAATAAAAGAAAGATGACCGGTTAACAAAATAAATGATATTACAGAATTTTTGTTGTTGCGCAAAATCTCAAATGGCGGAATTTAACAATTCATTCCAATTAAACCAGATTCAAAGGAATTCAGAAGAATTAAATTGCGTTTTTCGAGATATTTAAAAAATGTCTAACTTATCTTGAATTGGCATTGAATTCTGCTTAAGTCTATTAAATTTGCCTTGAATTGTCTTAAATTCCCTTAAATTTTCTCGCATTTATATAAATGGTTTAAATATTACTTTTAAAAAGTTTTAAATGATAACAATAAAAAAGAATAATAAAACAAAAAATGTAATAGTGACAATTTAACCAAAGAACAAGAATTTTTAACAAAATACAGAAATTTTAAACTAAAACATATCAATATTAAACAAAAAATGGAATAGTTAAATTTTCAGTTAGAAAAATTAACTTTCAACAAGATTTTTTTTAAAAACAAAATAGTTAAATTTTTAACCCAAGAGATGAATTTTCAAACAAAAATAAACGAGTTTTTAATGAATATTTTGTTGAAAATTCGTTTTTTTTCTTGGTTGAAAATTAATTTTTTTAACTGAAAATGTAACTAATCCAGTTGAATATTCCATCATTTTAGTTGGAAATTCCATCTCTTTGACTGTAAATTAATTTTTTTAACCGAAAAGTTAACTAATGCAGTTAAATTATCCATAATTTTAGTTAAAAATTCATCTCCTTAGTTGAAAATTAATTTTTTAAATTGAAAATTTATCTTCTTTACTTGAAAATTCGTCTTTTTTGTCGAAAATTAATCTTCTTGGTTAAAAGGTAATTTTTTGGTTTGAAATTCAAATATTCCAATAGAAAATTGATAATTTCAGTTAAAATTTCATCACTTTGGTTAAAAATTAAACTATTCGGTTAAAAATTCGTTTATTTTTTGGTAGAAATTTAATGTTTTTAATGAAAATTTAACTCTTTCCATTCAAATTTGAACTATTTTGTTGAAAATTCATTTTTTGTTTGAATATTGATTTTTTTTTAAATGAAAATTTACCTAATCCAGTTGCATATTCCATCATTTTAGTTTCAAATTCTTCTCTCCGGTTAAAAATATAATTTTTTGAACTGAAAATTTAACTATTCTATTTTTTGTTGTAAATGAAACTTTTTAAATTGAAAATTCAATAATATGTTTGAAAATTAATCTTATGAGTTGAAAATTCGTCTTTATTTGTAGAAACCTTCAAAACACATTCATGAAATGCTTAATTATATTTTAAGTATTATTAATTTAATTAATTGATGTTCATAATATATTCAAGAATATCTTGTAATATAATTTATTCAGCTTTCTAAGTCAAACATATTAATTAAATCTCTAGAACTTGTACCACTAAGAAGTTACTTATCCTTTAATAAAGTTGCTTTCATAAATGAAAAAACAGTTATTTAATTTTACATATGAATAGTATTATTTTTACACATTTAGAAATTGACAGGGACTGCAAAAAACATTATTTATAATAAACTTGCGAAATTTTATGCACATTCCAAGTCGATTGTTAAAAAAATGCAAAATACTTGAATGGCCTCCTACTATAAAAAATTATACCTGTTAAAATCTTGAGCTACCTGGAAAAAACTTTGGGTAGAAACCCTGTAAATGTGTTAATAGAATTTAAATTTCGCGCTCAAAGATTGTGGCGCGAAATTTAAATTCGAGTTTGCACAAAATATTAAAAATCTACATTATTTTTGCCTGTGGTAGTAAATCGTACCTGGAAATTACACAATTGTAAAACAGTGAAGCCGTAAAACAGTAAAAAGTTGTTCTCCTCTTTTGCTCTACCCGGATGCATAATACGATCTTTTCTTCTACTGTCGACCGGTGTACGATGCGCTGGCAGGGACAAAAAAATTAACGAAAGTAAGTCATTCGATGGCTCGCGTTCCGATGCAGAATGCAGTGCAAGGTAGGTAAGGGACAGTCTTTCCACCCCCTCTCTTTTTTTTTTTTTTTTTTTTGAAGCAGTGAGCTCCTATTTGAAGACTTGATAAAAACTTGTCGCTCAAGATGATACGTTTCAGGCACGCGACTTCCTCTCTTTCCACCACTTTTCTCCCCCACGTCACTTTCATTTTTTCTCTTTTTTTTTCTTTTTATCTCTCACGATTGCGAATTTCGATTTTCTGCTGGCTACCCAGCATGCCTTTCTCTAATCCAAACATGTCGAGCATTCGGACAATCGCATACCTCACATTCACTCTCTGATATTCTCCTCTTTTGTCAGGACCTCAAGCCAATTATTTACTGGCACTCTTTCGAATTCATATTATTGTTATTGAAAAATTTCAGAGACTATAACCGAAGTTTCAATTTTTTTCTAGACAATATAGTTCAGATAAATAAATGTGATTATGACATTTAAATTTCGCGCCAGAACATCCAAATTAAAGGTTGCAGACTTCACAGTCCAAAATGCTCTCAAAAGAGGAGAAATAAGGTGACTTTGAAGAACATAGCTAAATAAATTCTTTTTGATAAAAATTATTTTAGGTACCGTATTGAATTGAGTATGAAACTAATTTTCGACGGCATAGTTAATTTTTCAACCAAAGACATGAATTTTCAACTAAAATTATGAATCTTCAACAAAAGGAATGAATTTTTAACAAAGTTCCAGTTTAAACCAAGTTTAGTTGAATTTTCAACCAAAAAAATGAATTTTCAACTAAGAAGATTAATTTCCGACTAAAAAATACGAATTTTCAACAAAATGCATGCATTTTTAGCCAACTAGTTGAATTTTCAAATAAATTTTCAACTAAAAATGGAATAATTAAATTTAATTCAGAAATTAATTTCCAACCCAAATAACGAAGTTTGTAACAAAATAGTTATATTTTTAACCAAAAAGATGAATTTTCAACCAAAAAGATTAATTAATGTCAAATTTCAGAAAATTCTAACACTCAATCATAAATTATGAGATTGTAAAAAGTAAAATTTCAACTAAATATGCAATAGTTAAATTTGCAGTTAAAAAATTATTTTTCAACCACAAAAACACCAATTTTTAACAAAATAGTTAAATTTTTAACCAAAGAGATTAATTTTCAACTGTAATGATGAATCTCCAAGAAAAGAAAAATCATCAGTATTTCATTTTTCAAACAAGTATAGTTTAATTTTTAATAAAAAGATTACTTTTCAACCAAAAAGATGAATGTTCAACTGAGAAGATTAATTTTCGACCACAAAACACGAATTTTCAACTAAAAAAGATAATTTGAAACCAAAAATTGAATAGTTAAATATTAATTTCAAAAGATTAATATTTAATAAAAAAAATGAGTTTTGAATAAAATAGTTAATTTTTCAACCTGAGAGATGATTTTTTAAATGAAATGATGAATCTACAACAAATAAAATGAATTTTTTAAAAAGTACATAGTTCCGAATTTTCATATAAAAAAAAATCAATTTTCAACCAAAAAATATTGTTATTTTAAATATAAAACTGTTGAGTTCAACCAAAAACGAAGAATTTACAACAAAATACATGAATTTTCAGTCAAATAGTTGAATTTTCAACTGAAAAAAATCATTCTGTAACGAAAAGTGAAATAGTTAAATTTTCAGGTACGAAAATTAATTTCCAATAAAAAAAATAATTTTTAACCAAATAGTTAAATTTTTTACCAGAGAGATGAATTTTCAACTGTAATGATGAAACTAAAAAAAAGTAATCTTGAATAAAATAGTATAATTTTCAAACACGTTTAGTTGAATTTTCAACCAAAAAGATGAATTTTCAACCATGAAAATTAATTTTCGATTAAAAAAGACGAATTCTTAACAAAATACATGAATTTTCAATTAAAAGAGATCAATTTTAAACCAAAAATCGAACAGCCAAATTTTAGTTTGAAAAGATTAATATTTAACCAAGAAAGGACGAATTTTCAATAAAATGATTAATTTTTCAACCTAAGAGTATCACCAACGAATGCAATGAATTTTAAACAAAGTAGTTCCACTTTCAACCCTGTATATTTGAGTTTTCAATCAGAGCAGCGAATTTTCAACAAAGAAGATTGATTTTCTACCAAAAAGACCAATTTTTAACCAAATACATGAATTTTTTACTAAAAAATATCATTTTCAACCAAAAACAGAATAGTGAAATTTTTAGTTTAAAAAGCAATTAATTTTCATAAAATAAACGAATTTTTTTAACAAAATAGTTACATTTTTAACCAAAGAGATGAATTTTAAACTGAAATGATGAATCGTCAAATAAAAAAATGAATCTTTAATAAAGAAGTTCAAGTTTCAACCCAGCATACTTGAATTTTTAACTAAAAAGATTACTTTTCAATCAAAGAAACCCGAATTTTCACCAATAACTTTCAACCAAAAAAGTTGAATTCTCAACGAATAGTTGTATATTTAACCAAATAGTTGAAAAATGACTTTTCTAGTGTTCGAATTTTCAAACAAAAATGATTAATTTCACCAAAAGCTGGTGCGTTTTCAACTACATAGAATTTTCAATCCAAATAGAGTAAAGAACAAATTTTCTGTCAAAAAATACATAGAACAAACAGTTGAATTTCCCACCGAATTAGATGACTTTTAAAAAAAAAAAATAATTGCGCTTTCAACAGGTAAGTTAATTTTCAACCAAAAAAGGTAAATTAAAAAAAATTATTTTTAACGAAGAAAAATGTATTTAAAAAAAATTAATTTTCAGCCAAATAATCGAATCTTCAAACAAAAATGATTAAACGTCAATAAATAACTGTGACATTCAAGTTAAAAATCGAGAAAAAGGGGAAAAAGTAGAATTTAAAAAAGTGGTGTCAGGTTATGTGTGGCGCGAAATTTGAATTGGACCATGCAAAAACTGTTAATAGTCGGAATTATTATAAAAATAAATACAAAAATCTAAATGATCTGAATCTCAATCAAGATGGGCAGTCTTTTCCCTTACATAGTAGCTCTCCCATTTTTTTTCGGGAGAAAAAAAGTCAAAGCACAACCGCAAAAGCGGCGAGCGCGTAAACTCGAGGGCTATGCAAATCTTCCGAGGATCTTTCTCTCGACCCTTCGTGGTTTCGAACCGCGAAAAGATGGCAAAAGGGAGGAGGAGGAAGAAGGTGGAATGCGTTTAGCGGCTCGTTCCGAGGAACGTTTGCAGGCCTTGCATGAGAATTAAGCGCGGCGTGCTCCCGTAAAAAGTCCCCCGAGAGTAAAAGACGGTCCTCGGGATGCCCATTAAATACGAGGAGACACTTGCAAGGAGGGACATTAAATACTCTCCCTGAACAAAGGATCGATAAGGGGGAGGAGGGGCCCCTCGGATTTTACTCGTGTTGATACAAGCGGGTTTTGGAAAGTATTTAAAATGCAGGATTGTGGCTAAAATATATCCTGTGCTTCTTCCCAATCCTTTCGTCGTAATTCCGACGTCGTAAACTACGCAGGAAACTACGTACAACTCAAACGACGTAGGATCCGACGACGAAGGATCCGAAATCGTAGGATCAGACGTCGTAGGATCAGACGTCGTAGGATCAGACGTCGTAGGATCCGTCGTAGTTGGATCAGACATCGTAGGATTCGTCGTTGTTGGATCAGACGTCGTAGGATCCGAGTTCGTAGGATTCGACGACGTTGGATCAGATGTCGTAGAATCCGTCGTCGTTGGGCCAGACGTCTTAGGATTCGATGTCATAAACTACGGAGGAAACTTTGTAGGACCCTTCGTCAGAAACGACGTAAGATCCAACGTCGTAGGATCGGTTGTCGTAGAATCCGACGTAGGCTCCGTCGTCCCTGGATCAGACGTCATAGGGTCCGTCGTCGGATCAGACGTCGAAGGATCCGTCGTCGTTTGATCAGACGTCGTTGGATCCGAGTTCGTAGATTTCGACGTCGTTGGATCCGATGTCGTAGGATCCGACGTCGTTGGATCAGATCTCGTAGCATCCGTCGTCGTTGGATCGGACGTTGTAGGATCTGATGTCGTAGGGTTTGACGACGTTGGATCAGATGTCGTAGAATCCGTCGTCCTTGGGTCACACGTCGTAGGATTCGACGTCGTAAACTACGGAGGAAACTACGTATGGCGCTTCATCAGAAATGACGTATGATCGGACGTCGTTAGATCAGACGTCGTAGGATCCGATGTCGTAGGATCCGACGTCGTTTGATCCGACGTCGTTGTATTAGATATCGTAGAATCCGTCGTCGTTGGATTGGACGTTGTAGGATCCGACGTGGGCTCCGATCTTGTTGGATCAAACGTCATAGGATCCGTCGCAGTTGGATCAGGCCTCGTAGGATCCGATCATCACAGATTATCACACAAAACTTGAACTCCCCAAGATGTCCTCACAAATACGACCCCCCCCCCCATCAGGTCAAAATTTGGTCTTAGATTTCATTTGATGAACGCCTAAAATAAAACAGAAAACATAAAAACAGAATGTTTTAGCAGACTTCACAACCCAAAATAACTCTCAAAACAGGTTGAATATTCAACAAGCAAACAAATATTTTCGACCAAAGCATTTACAATCAATAGTTAAAATTTCAAGCGAAAGAAAGGAATTTTTAACCGAATAATTAAATTTTAAATTTTGAAACAACAATGAATTAACTTCTACTACAACCAGTTGCATTTTTAACCAAATAGTTGAATTTTCAAGCCAAAAGACGGATTTTCTAGGAGAGTTGAATTTCCATTTCCAGAAGGCGAAGTTTCAACAAAGCTGTTGAATTTTCGAACAAAAAAGATGACTTTAACAAAATAGTTGAATTTTCAACAAAATAATTAAATTTTCAAGAAAATATTTGAAAGCAAAAAAAGAATTAATTATTATTATATTAATTATTAATGGTATCAACCAAGCAGTTGCATTTACAAACAAATACATAATTGAATTTTCAAGCCAAGAAAACGAATTTTTTTACAAAACAATTGAATTTTCAATCCAAGGGGACGAATTTTCTATCAAAAAAGAGGAATCTTCAACAAAACAGTTGAATTTTCAACTAAATAATTCGATTTTCAACTAAAATGATGATTCCTTAGCAAGAAAATGATTTTTTTAAAAAGAATTTCAACTTTCAACGAAAAATATAATAGTTGAATATTTCAACCAAGAAATAATTTTAATTTTGCATCAAAAACAGTTGAATTGAACCAAAAAGACAAATTTTCTACAAAACAGTAGAATATACATCCCTAAAATATGAATTTTTAACCAAACAGTTGATTTTTAAAATAAAAACGATCAATTTTCAACTAAAAATGGAGTAGTTAAATTTGCATCTGAAAAAATTGATTTTCAACCAAAAAAACAAACAAATTTTTAATAAAATAGTTAAATTTTCAACTAAGGGATGGATTTTCAACTAATAAAATGATTTTTCAACAAAGTATTTAAACTTTGAACCAAATAGTTGAATATTCAATAAAAGAAGATTAATTTGCTACCAACAAAATACAACAAAATACATCAGTTTTCAAGCAAATTGTTGAATTTTCAATTAAAAAACATTCCGTTTTCAATCAATAATGGAATAGTTAAACTTTTTAGTTCCAAAAATTAATTTTCGACAAAATAGTAAATTTTCAAGCAAAGATATTGACCTTAAATTAATAAAAAGATTTTTTGAGAAAGTAGTTTAACCAAGAAATTGAATTTGTAATCAAAAAGATTAATTTTCTACCAAAAACGACGAATTTACATCAAAATATATAAATCATCAACATAATAGTTGAATTTTCAACTAAAGTGATGAATCTACAAACACAAAAAATGTTGTTTTTTTTAAAGAAGTTGAACTTTCAACCAAGAGGTAATTTAAATTTGTATTCCAAAACATTCGAATTCAACCAAAAAGACAAATATTATACAAAACCGTAGAATATACATCCTTAAAATATGAATTTCCAACAAACAATTTTTATCTACGTTTTAAACTAAAAATTAAAACGATCAATTTTTAACCACAAATGGAGTAGTTAAATTTGCAGTTGAAAAAATTGTTTTTCGAAAAAAAAGGAAAAGAATTTTCAACAAAATAGTTACATTTTCAAACAAAGAGATTCTTCAACTAATAAAATGAATTTTGGACAAAGTAGTTTAACCAAGAAATTATATTCGTAATCAAGAAGATTAATTTTTCTACCAAAAACGACGAATTTACATCAAAATATATAAATTATCAACCACATTGTTGAATTTGCAACTAAAAACGATCCATTTTCAACCAAGAATAGAATAGTTAGATTTTCAGTTTAAAAAATTGATTTTTAACAAGAAAAAAACGAATTCGCAACAAAATAGTTCAATTTTCAACCAAACAGTTGCATTTTTAACTAAAAGAGATGAATTCTGAAAAAAATATAATAGTAGACTTCTCAGTTAAAAATAATTACTCTTTTTCCTTTTCCCCTCTTGTCCCCTTTTAAAGAATACCTCTTTTTCTATTGTTTTCAAGAAACTTGCCCTTTTTCCACATTTCCTTGTTTTTTCGCTTAAATGCGAACTGAAATTATAGAACCCAATAAGAAAATCCAGCTATTTTTCCTTGAAAGTTAATTATTTTTGATTAAAAAGTTTACTATTATATTTTTGGTTCAGAGTTCATCTTCGTTGTTTCAAAATTCTACTATTTGGTTGGAAGTTTAACTATTTTGTCCAAAATTAGTTTCTTTAGTTGAAGACTAATTTTCTTAACAAAAATTTAACTAATCTATTTTTGGCTGAAAATTGATCGTTTTTAGTTGTAAAGTCCACTATTAAATTTTTCATTGAGAATTAATTTTTCTTGGTTGAAAATTCAACAACTTGTTTGAAAGTTGAATTACTTTATTCAAAATTCATTTTATTAGTTTAAAATTTCACTGCTTTTTTGAAAATTTGTTTTTTTGTTGTTGAAAATTAATTTTTTAACTGAAACTTGAAATATTTCATTTTTGGTTGAAAATGTATTGTTTTTAGTTGACAATTCAACTATTGAACTATTCAATTTTTCATTGACGATTTTACCATTTGGTTTAAAAATCGTTTTTGTTTTGTTCGAAAATTACTTTTCTTTTCTGAAAATTTAACTATTCCATATTTGGTAGAAATTTGATTTTTTTTTGGTTATAAGTGCAACTGTTGGTTACGAATTAATCCGCTTTTGGTTGAGGATTCAACTATTTTGTTCTAAATTCGTCTTTTTTGGTTGACTGCGACTGTTTTTGATTAAAAATGATTTTTTGTTGTTGGTTTTTTTGGTTCAATTTAAATTTTTTTGTTTAAGAATTCGGCCATTTACTGGCAAATTCATCTTTGTAGGTAAAAAATTCAACTATTTTGTTCAAAATTCGCTTGTTTGGAAAGAGAATTCGTCGCCCTGCATTAAATATTCATCTTTTTTGATAGGAAAATTCTCGGTTGAAAATTCATCCTTCTTGGTTGAAAATTTAATTGTCTTCTAAAAGGTTCTTCTTTTTGGTTTGAAGATTCATCTATTTGTTTAAAAATGCAACTGTTTGGTCTAAAATTAATGTATTTGTTTGCTGAAAGTTCAACTGTTTAGTTAAAAATCATCTTCCTTGGTTGAAAATGTATCTTTTCGGGTTTAAAAGTTTAAAATTCCTCTTTTACCAATTTCTCAAACGATTGTGCCTCTTGCGTGCCAAATTGAATTATTACATGTACCAAATCCACAAGTATTTTCTTTCTCAAAATCACCTCTCAACGCCTTTGAGGTGATTGACCCACTCGAGGTTAGGTTTCAGATAAGAAAAGGAGGGTGCATCCTTAAAAAAAAAGATGGATTCTCGGGGCAATAGAGAAGGAGAGAAAATGAGAAGCAATTTAGATGGGAACGTGCAGATACGAGAGAGTACAAGTACACGTTCGTAAGTTCAGGTCCTCTTTAGACCTTAAAGCCAGGTCTGATCTCATTGAGCACTCGTGTTTTACGAAACGAGATGACTTTAAAGATACTGAAACTCGACTCTACCAATTGAACCCTTCAGCGATAAAGTTTGACTCGGAATGTACAACACATGTGTCTTGAACACACATTTAATAAATTAAAAACCGGTTTGTAAAGGAAATGATCCGTCCAATCACCCCCTCCTCTCGTTACCCCTCCTCATCCTATATCTCATCCTCCTCCTGCCCTATTACTCTTTACCAATCAGCCTTCTTACCTACCCTCAACTCCCTCGCACCATTACCTCTTACATTTACACCCACCCCCTCCGTCCCTTGTGCCCATCCCCTTACTGATAATCCGCTTACTCTTCTACATACCTCTTCCTTTATTATAATCACCCTATTTTCCTCCACTTATCTCTGCACCACCTAAGTATAAGGAAAGGGTTGATGGATGGTGAGAAGGCAGGGCTAAAAAGCAGTGAAAGTAGAAAATAGGGGGTTGGTAGTAAAAGGGAAGGAGGATCCGACATTGTAGGATCCGTCGTCGTTGGATCAGACGTCGTAGGATCCGTCGTCGTTGGATCGGACGTCTTAGGATCCGTCGTCATAGGATCAGACGTCGTTGGATCAGACGTCGTAGGATCCGTCGTCGTTGGATCGGACGTTGTAGGATCCGTCGCCGTTGAATCGGACGTCGTAGGATCCATCGTCGTTGGATCGTACGTCTTACGATCCGTCGTCGTAGGATCAGACGTCGTTGGATCATACGTCGTAGGATCAGACGTCGTTGGATCATACGTCGTAGGATCCGTCGTCGTTGGATCGGACGTCGTATGATCCGTCGTCGTTGGATCGGACGTCTTAGGATCCATCGTCGTTGGATCGGACGTCGTAGGATCCGACGTCGTTGGATCAGATGTCGTAGGCTCCGTCGTCGATGGGTCAGACGTCGTAAACTACGCAAGACTGGAAGGGGTTTTAAGTGTGAGAAAGGTTTAGGGATAGAAAGGCATTTTAACCTCCCTGTTCAACGAATCCACCCATTCGCGACTTCCCAAAACATCCCTGATGGCTTCTAAAACCAAACTAATAAATGCCTTAATTTCTGTTACAGGTAGCTGCTTCGTAGGACAACAGAGCACCAGATCCCTTCTAGTTCTCGTCCTTGCTCCCCAATTCGTCTACCTAACCCTAGGTTCCACATTCTTCCTAGTTGGAATAGCATCCCTTCTTTTACCCCGGCCTTCAATTACCCCGAGTCCTATCCTAAACGCCCTCCATCCCAACCCTTTGATCCGGAACCAACGTGAGGACGCAAAATCGCCAGCAGAACTCTACAAAAGACAAAAACAACTTGTCGTCAGAGTCGGGGCCTTTGTCTGCTTCTATGGACTTGTGATGATCTGCCTCACCTGCACGATCTTCTACGAGTGGTGGGGCCGAGATTCCTGGCTCAGGGCACCCGAACCTTCAAAGTCACCCAAGGTCACCACAAAACCACTCCTCCAGATCTTCGTTTTGAGAATTGTCGTCTTTTTGGGTGCAGGCATCCTTGCGGCTGCCTGGATCTGGTGGCCTAATGCCATCAGCGTCTGGAGACGCCTTCCGCCTTGCAAACAGCCTCCCCACAAGTGTCATCCTCATCCTGTGCAGCAGGTTCCGGTCGTGAGGTGTTACAGCGCTGGGTCCACCACACCCACACCTCATCAACTTCATCATTTGGGGAGACTTTCCCCGCCCCAACATCCCTTGCTTCATCAGCATCCGATTGTAATCAATGGCCAACTGCCACACAGGAGCCATAAGAAGCATCGGAAGCACAGGAAACATCACAGTGGGAGTGAAACTCGAGTTTGAAGAAAAAGTTGCCATATTGTGTCAGGAGTTTAACTTCTGACCTCAGTTTCAGAAAGAGGGGCATCAAAAACCCCTGGGATACAAATTTATGAAAAATTGGATAAGGAGGCACCATGACTCTTTGACAGTTTCGGCCCTGGTCCGATTTGTCAAGTTTTGGCCCTAAATTCCGAAAGAGAGGCATCAAAAACCCCCAAGATATAAATTTGGTCAAAATTTGACGATTGGGCCCCGGCACCTTTTATATGTGCCGCCCCTGAAGTGAGAATACGACACTAACATTCAATCGTCTCTAGCTTGAAAACTACTGATCGGAGAGTATTTTTGAAAAAGAAAAAGTTGTTCAGTTTTTCCTGCTCTTTCTGCCTATGTAAAGAAAAATGTTGAAAGAGGTGACATCTACATGGGGGGGGGGGGGGGGGGTGAAATTTGAAATCTTTAAGGCTTACAAACCCAGTGCCAACCTTTGTACATATTTTAATATTATATTGTAATTTGTAATATACTGCCAACTTTTGCTATTTAAGCAAATGACTGTCTCCTACTGATAAAAAGAGCTCAAAATTCTTAATTTAGATTTTCAATCTTTTTCAGATTGAAATATTTTGATATTTGAAAAATGTATTTGAAAGAAATCGATAGCTTTCAACAATTTTAGAGCTCTACTACTTTTAAGACTGTACATAAGTGTCTGTATATATACCTAGCTTTTAAGATTCTACAATCTTTAGACATTTTTATATATACATTTTTGAAAATAAATTTCAATATTATTTTTATACATTTTACTTCCGTGAGACGGAGTCTGCGTATAGCAGGCGAGTATTTATGATAGCAAGCGACCCAATCATAAATTGTAATCGAATCCTGGTGGGTAATTCGATACACTGCCAGGTCGCGTTTTATGGGTCTCTGCCGGTAGACTACATTTATTAAATATGCAGAACTATATATGGAAATTTATCGGTTTTACAATCAAATTGTAAAATTCAAAACACCTAGTGCTTTTAATAAACCAGTAAAATTGGTCCTTATTAATAATAGTTTCTTTTATTTCCCTAACCCTCATATTAAAAATTTGAATTTCGCGCCAGAATCACCTCAAAATTAGAGGTTATGTTTAAAAGTGACATCAGTATTGTGGCGCGAAATACAAACCAAAAAATTATTTTTTGTCGAGAGCGAGTTTACAGACATTTTAGATACACAAGAGTGGCCTAAAAAATTAATTTTCAAAATTCCCTGATTTATCCCTGACCAATTTTTCATTTTTCCTGACCATTAATATTTAAAGACAAGCAGACAAGTAATCTTGTAACATTTCTAACATAGAATATTTCATAAACGGAATCAAACAATACAATTTTAAATCAAAATTTTCAAATTTATTTATTTCAACCAAAAAAAAAAGACTTTTCTATCATAAAAGATAAACTTTTAAACCAAAAAGACGATTTTTAGTTAAGTCGTTAGAACAAAATGGTTACATTTTTAACAAAATAATTTAATTTTTAACAAATAAGTTGAATTTTCAACCTACAAAGATTAATTTTAAGGAAAATTTTTTAGAAGCCTTTTTCTAGAAGAATTAACAAAAATGAATTTTCAATCCAAAAGGACGAATTTTCTGTACAAATAGACAACAACATAGTTGCATTTGCGAACAAAAAAGATGACTTTAACAAAATACTTGAATGTTCAACAAAACAATTAAATTTTTGATAAAATAGTTTAATTTTTAACCAAACAACTGAATTTTCAATCTACAAAAAGGAATTTTCAACCTAATGGTCAAATTTTTAATCAAAAAAGATTAAACTTAAACCAATTTTTTTTTTTATTTGAACCAAAAAAAATTATATTTCTACCAAAATTTCAAAACCAAAAAGACGAATTTTCAACCCAGAAAAATAATTTTCTACCAAAAAAGATCAAGTTTCAACAAAAGCCATGAATTTTTAAACAAATAGTTGAAGTTTGAACTGAGAAGATCAATTTTCAACCAAAAAGTGTGAAGTTGAATTTTCAGTAAAAAAAATTAATTTTAAAAAAGCACAAATCTAATTTTTGATGAAATGGACAAATTTTCAACATAATAATTGAATTTTCAAAACCAAGAATACGATTTTTAGAATATTTGCATTTATTCTTTCAGAATTATTATTTTTTATTTCTTTTTTATTTCTTATTTTCATTCTGCTTTATCACCAAATGCTTAAATTGGAAAATTATGGCCTCCTAAAAATATTAATCAATTTAATCCTTATGAAATTCCTTTATTGAATACAATTAGTTGAATTTTCTATACAAATGTCGAATTTTTTATCCAAAAAGATGAATGTTCAACAAGATAGTAAAATTGTTAACCAAAAGTTGAATTTTCAACAAAAAGTGAGTAATAGTTGATATTTTAACCAAAAAAGATTATATTTCTACAAAAAGAGGTGAATTTTAAAACCAAAAAGACGAATTTTCAACCCAGAATAATAATTTTCTACCATAAAAGACCAACTTTCAACAAAAGCCATGAATTTTCGAACAAATAGTTAAATTTTGAACTGAAAGATCAATTTTCAACCAAAAATTGTGAAGTTGAATTTTCAGTAAAAAAAATAATTCTCGAAAAGAACAAATCGAATTTTTGATAAAATGGTCAAATTTTCAACGAAAAAGATAAATTTTAAACTACAATGATGAATTTTCCAACCAAAGAGACGAATTTCCACCATATAAAGGTTTTTTCAGTCAAGAAAGAAAAAAAAAGTTCATCCAGATTGTTGAATTTTCAAGCCAAAAGACGAATTTTTCTCTAAAACGGTGGATTTTTCGACCCGAAAATATGTATTTTCAACCAAAATCTTAATTTTCAATGAAATAGTTGTATTTTTAACCAAAACAGAGGAAATATCAAACCAACATGATTAGTTTTAGATTAGAAACTGAAGAGATTAACTGAAATAGTTCAATTTTTAGTTCAAAAAATTAATTTCCAACCAAAGAGACGAGTTTTCAATTAAAATAATGAATCTTAAAGCAATAAAATAAATTTAAACAAAAGAGTTTAACTTTGAACCAAGCAGTTAAATTTTGAATCAAAATAATTTTTTCAAATTTTTTTTGATTCTTTTTTTAAAGTTTTCCAAATAATGCATTTTCTACAAAAAATCTTAATTCTTTAACTGGAATAGTTAAATTTTATACCAAGAATCTTTTAAATAAAATGATGTTAAATTATTATAAAAATAAATTATTATGATGTTAAATTATCAATTAAAAAAATTAATTTTCAACGAAAGAGATTATTTTACAACAATAATAATCGAATATTCCACTAGATTAATTAAGCCTTCAGTTACAAAAATTAATTTAAAAAAAAAATGAATTTTCAACAGAACAGATGAATTTTCAGCTGGAATAGTCAAATTTGTAGTTCAAAAAATTAATTAAAAACCAAAGATACGAGTTTTCAATTAAAATGATTAATTTAAAACCAGCAAAATTAATTTTAAACAAAAGAGTTTTGCTGTCAACCAAACAGTTGAATTTTGAATCCAAAAGATGAATTTTCAACCAAAAATGATGATTTTTCAACTGGAATAGTTGAATTGTATACCAAGAAGATGAACTATTAAAAAAATTATGAATTTTTAACTGGTATATTTGAATTTTAAACAAAAAGTTGAATTTTCGACCAAAAAAAAAAACGAATTTCCAACAAAATAAATGAATTTTCAACTGAAAAAAGATAATCCCTGAACCGAAAATTGAATGTTTACATTTTTAGTCAAAAAAATTTAATTTCAACCAAAGAGATGAATTTACAACTATAATGATCAAATATTCCACTGGATTATATATTCCACATTTTCAGTTTAAAAAATTAATTTTCAACAACAAAAAAAACGCATTTTCAACAAAATAGTCAAATTTTCAACTGCGATAGTTAAATTTTTAGTTCAAAAAATTAATTTTCAGCCATAAGATGAATTTTGAATTAAAGTGATGAATCTTCAACCAGAAACATGAATTTTGAACAAAAGAGTTTAACTTATAAACAAGTAGTTGAATTTTAAACCAAAAAGATGAGTTTTCATCCAATAAGATTAAATTTATACAAGGAAAAACGAACTTTTAACAAAATACATGAATATTCAACTAAAAACCATAAATTTGCAACGAAAAAATGGAATAGCTAAGTAATAAGTTGAAAAATTAATTTTCAATCGAAGACATGAATTTTTAACTAAAATGATGGAATATTCAACTGGATTAGTTATTTTTTCAATTAAGAAAATAATAAATTTTCAACCAAACAAAAAAATACATTTTCAACAAAACACTTCAATTTTCATCTGGAATATTTCCATTTTTAGATCAAAAAATTAATTTTCAACGAAAGAGATGAATTTTTAGTTAAAATGAAGAATCTTCACAGAAAAATATTTTTTTTTTTAACAAGCAGTTCAATTTACAACCAAAAAAGATTTTTTTTTTGTTCAAAATCCCTATTATTATTTTAAGGGATATGTAGGAGAAGAGACGAATTCAAAACAGCACGTTCATTGCGCAATATCGCTCTGACACGGATCAATCTCCTTAGTAATCACCCCAGGCGAAGAGCTTCCCAAAGTCATAATACGTCACAGTTAACACAAAAATTTAAAACTTAAATTATCATTGAAAAAAATTAATTTTCAAGAAAAAAACGAATTTTCAACCAAAGAAATGAATTTTCAATTAAAATTATATATCTTCAACCAAAAATTAATCTTTTTAACAAAAGAGTTTAACTTCCAACTCGAGTAAGTTAAATTTTCAATTAAAAAAATGAACTTCTAACAAAAAAAAACAATATTCAACAAAATAGTTCAATTTTCAACCAAAAAGATGAATAGTTAATTAAAATTATGTATCTTCAATCAAAATAATGCATTTTTAACAACAGAATTTAACTTTCACCCAAGAAGATTACTTTTCTACCAAAAAGGGCGATTTTTCAACCAAATAGAGTTACATTTTCAACTAAATTTAATTTTATATTACAAATTAAACAAATTTAAGCATACTCTTGAAAAAATTTCCTGACAAAAAAAAATCCCTGAAAAATCCCGATTTTCCAGATGAGTCGAACAAAAATTGAATAGTTAAATTTACAGTAAAAATATTAATTTTCAACCAAGAAGATGAATTTTCAACTAAAATATGGAATATTCAAACTAGATCAGTTAAATTTTCAACGAAAGAGATAATTTTTTCATTAAAATGATGTATCTTCAATCAAAAAAATAAAATTTAACTTCAGTAATAATTTTTTAAAATAAAAATGGTGTGGCATTAGAAGTTGGTCCTCGATCATTCATCGTTGAGTATATGGGGCGTAATTCTATAGGGGCTTTGCATTTGCACCTCATTGAAAAGAGGTACGTGTGAAACGGCAGAAAAAATTCACAACGCCTTTATATTATTATAAAAAAAAAAAAAAATCCCATCGTTTTCAACAGCTCGTCTGAAGTTCAAGCTCCATTCTATACAATTAGGAAGCCCGTTTTGTGGTCAGAACCACATTGCTAAAAAAAGAAATAATAGATTGCCACATCCGCGTATTTAGAAAAATAGCAATATAATAAATATTAAATTCATCCTTAGTTAAAAAATTAAAATGGTATCTTTATTTATTTAGTCCATTTTTAAGAATGTATTCAATTTAATTCAAATCTTGATCACTTTTTTAGTCCTGAAATATTTTTATTAGAATCTTCAATTTCGAATTATATGAAAAAAATGTAAAACTTTAATCAATATTATTCCGATGGTAAACAATGTTGAAAAAAACTTTTGATAAAGTAGAAACTACCATGGAAGTATTATTCTTATGGACAGATTGTATCCTCATATGATAAAGAAGTTTTCTACTGACCATTAGAGGGCATACTGCACAATTCAACAGACGGTAACTAAACAAAAATTGAAAGACTAATCAACGTTATTTTGATGGTAAGCAATGTGGAAAAAAACTGTTGATAAAGCAGAAATTATCCAGCAACTATTCTTCTTATCGACAAATTATATCCTCATTGATGAAAAAAAAGTTTCTACTTACCATCAGAAGGTATTCTGTATAATCCAACAGTCGGTAACCAGACTTGTCGATACAAGGTAAGTAGATAAGGAAGACATTTTTCGACTCAAAAGTTGCAATCAGGGGCGTCTCAACTCTATTCAAGCCGTTGTCTGTTATTTTTAAAAATTTCTTGAATGTCGAAACTTTATTGAAAAGAAAAAAGAAGATACAGGGTGTCTACTCAAATACTGGAAAACAATTCTCTGACCTTTCGGAGCGATTAAAATATTTCGAATTTTTTTTTAATCGATTCAGAATTATCTGAATGTGTAAAAATAGTTCGCATAAATTAATGTAAAAAATTAATTCATATGTAAAATAGAAAAATTGTTTTTTCATTTGTGAAAGTAATTTTATTACAGGATAAGTCATTTCTTGATGGTACTATATTAATTCCATTTAAAACCACACAAATTCCTAAGATTTTAAGTAACATTTTCAACAAGATAAAAGAATTTTCAACCAAAAAAATTAATTTTGCTACCAAAAAAGGCGAATTTTCAACTAAATACATGAATTTTCAACCAGATAGTTTAATTTTTAAACTTCAAATAAAATAAATTGAATTTTTAGTATATAAAATTAATTTTCAAAAAAAAAAAATTTTCAACAAGTTAGTTCCATTTTCAAACATTTAGATCAATTTTAAACTAAAATTATGTATCTTCAACCAACGAAATGAATTTTTAACAAAAGAGTTTAACTTTCAACCAAGAAGATTAATTTTCTACCAAAAAGAGAAATTAATTTTCAAGAAATACATGAATTTTCAACTAAAGAGATGAATTTTCAACTAAAGTGTTGAATTTTCAACTAAAATAATGAATCTTGAACTGAAATAGTTTAATTTTAAACCAAAAAGATGAATTTTCAACCAGGAAGATTAATTTTCTTACCAAAAAATACGACTGTTCAACAAAATACACGAATTTTCAACTAAAAAGATTAATTTCTAACCAAAAATTGAATAGTTAAATTTTCAGTTACAAAAATTCATTTTCAATCAGAGAGATGAATCTGGAACTAAAATGATGGAATGTTTATCTGGATAAGTTGAATTTTCAGTTCGAAAAATTAATTTTCAAATAGAAAAACGAATTTTCAACAAATTAGTTCAATTTTTAACTAAAGAGATGAATTTTCAATTAAAATTATGTATCTGCAAATACAAAATTCAATTTTTAACGAAGGAGTTTAACTTTTAACCAAGCAGGTTAATTAACTACGAGAAAAGACGAATGCATTTTCAACAAAATACATCAATTTTCAATTAAAAAAAGATCAATTTTGAATTTTTAACTAAAAAAGATACATTTTTAACCAAGAATACAATAATTAAATCTTCAGTTATTTATTTTTCAACAAAAAATGCATTCTTTAACTGCAATAGTTTAATTTCTAACCAAGAAGATTAATTTTCTACCAAAAAATACGAATTTACAACAAAATACATGAATTTTCAACTAAAAAAGATCAATTTTCAAACAAAAATTGAATAGTTAAATTTAAAAAAAAATTAATTTGAACAAATAAATCTTAAAAAAAAAAAAAAGAAAACGAATTTTCAACAAAAAAGTTCAATTTTCAACCAAATTTAATAAAAATTATGTATCTTCAAAGAAAAATATGAAGTTTCAACAAAACAGTTTACCTTTTAACCATGAAGATAAATTTTCGACTAAAAAAGAATTTTCAGCAAAAAATGAATTTTTAACAAAAGAGTTTAATTTTGAACCGAATAGTTGAATTTTTGAACAAAAAATATGAATTCTCAACAAAAAATGTAATATTTCATATTTCAACCAAAAAAGATTTTAATTGTAAATGAAAAACAGTTGAAATCAACAAAAAATTATTATTAAATTAAATTAAAAATTATAATTGATATTCTATCAAAAAGGACAAATTTTCAACAAAATTCATGAATTTTCAACCAGATACTTGAATTTTCCGCCAAAAACAGAATAATTAAATTGTTAGTGAAAAAAAAATGCCCTGATAATTCCAGTTCTTCCAGATGAGTAAACAAAAAATTGAATTGTTAAATTTTCATTGAAAAAAATTAATTGTCAACCAAAAAAAAAAAAAAAAAAACGATTTTTCAACCAAAGAGATGCATTTTCAATTAAAATTATGTATCTTCAACCAAAAATTAATCTTTTTAACAAAAGAGTTTAACTTTCAACTCGTGCAAGTTAAATTTTCAATTTAAAAAATTAACTTCTAACAAAAAAAAAACAATATTCAACAAAATAGTTCAATTTTAATAATGAAAATTATGAATCTTCAATCAAAAGAATGAATTTTTAACAAAAGAATTTAACTTTCATCCAAGAAGATTAATTTTCTACCAAAAAGGGCGAATTTTCAACCAAATTGTTACATTTTCAACTAAAAAAGATCAATATTTTTCAATAAAAAAGAGAATAATTGAATTTTTAGTTAACAAAATTAATTTTCAACAAAAATTAATTTTATATTACAATTTAAACAAATTTAAGCATGTTCATGAAAAAATTCTCTGTCTTAAAAAAAAATCCCTGAAAAATCCCGATTTTCCAGATGAGTCGACCAAAAATTGAATAGTTAAATTTACAGTAAAAAAATTAATTTTCAAGAAAGAAGATGAATTTTCAACTTAAATATGCAATATTCAAACTAGATTAGTAAAATTTCCAACCTAAGAGATAGATTTTTTATTAAAATTATGTATCTTCAACCAAAAAAATGAAATTTTTAACAAAATAATTTAACTTTCAGCCAAGAAGATTAATTTTCTACTAAAAAAGACGAATGAACTTCCACCTAAAAAAGCTAAATTCTCAATAAAAAATTGAAGAGTTAAATTTTCAGTTTAAAACAAAATAATTTTAAACCAAGCAGTTTAGTTAGTGTTTTAGTTAAACTGTTGAATTTTTAAACGAACAGATTAATTTTCTACCAAAACGGGCGAATTTTCCACTAAATAGTTGCATTTTCAACTAAAAATAGTTCAATAGTTGCTCCTCAAAGAATATTCAAAATTTAAATTTCGCGCCAGAATCACTTCGAGATTAGACGATTCTGGCGCTAAATTTCAAAAACGAGTATTTTCCTTTTCAACTTTGAGCACTATTTCTCAACAGAAATTATTCTAATATTTTTCTCGTTTTTTAGCTTGACTGAAACAATAACATTATAGTATAGTATTTTTAATAATAATATTAAGTTAAAGAAATTAATTTTCAACCAAATTTAATTTTATATTACAATTTAAAAAAAATGTAAGCATGCTCTCGAAAAAACTCCCTGGCGATTCCAGGTTTTCCAGGTGAGTAGACACCCTTGAAGATAAATTAGAAGAAAAGGGAGAATAAAAGGTGGAAAAAGTTCCAAAACACGATTTATCAAATTGCAATGATAATTTTTACGGCTATAATGCACAAAATTGTATGAAATTGTTCTATGACATTTTACGCAATTGTAAAAAAGAGTACGAATTTAGGAATTAGAGGAAAAGGGGAAATAAAAAAGCGAAAATAGTTCCAAAATACGATTTATTAACTTGCCAGCCTACCTAAAGCGCAACGCGCTCAACCACACGCCTTTCTGCTGCTTGATATCACACATCTACACACTCTCTCACGCCATATATAAAATCTAAAATTGTTACTATTTAGACACCGTGACCTTAGTCGTGATAAAGTTGTCCACTAGGCTAGAAAATCGATATTACCAACTATTTCAATCAATGTGAATTCTTATCGTATCACTCAATCGTGTACCACTGCATTTAGCTAACGACGCCAAGAAACGATGCACCGATGCCAGATTAATTAATTATGTAAATAAATAATTAATCTACCAGCAATTTTTTTTTATCGACGCTCCACTTCAAACGATTAATTCAGTTACAAAAAGTAGAAATGATTTCCTTCACTTCGATGCAGTCGATTCAGAATGCGAATCGTCAAAATGCTACTACTATTATGTGCACATAATTTTTTAGACAATAACAAAAAAATTTTAATTTTCAAAAATTTTTTTCTTAGATTATAGTCGGAAATTTCTTATCATCTTCGATGGCAGAATTGAGTGTAGTTCTGCACTCTGGATGTAGTTTTGAGAGACAAAAAAAAACACACGTGGCATTTTTTCTTTCATAGGCTGAGAAAGAAATTTGTATTAGTTTTTATAGCCTTTTTCAAGAAAATTAAACTGCACTGAAAATAAATTGCAAATAGTTAAAGCGTGGGAGGGGATAGGGAGATCAGAGTTCTAAAGTTTCAATATAATATATGTATGTGAAAACAAAAACCATTGAAATTACGTAATTGCATAGTATTTGTACAAAATTGTATAAATTACATTGCATTCAATTTTATAAACAAGGTCCTACAAAATAATACAAATAAAATCCTGCAAAATGCTAGAAATGAAAGTGCACAATTGAATTTGCAAAAAAATGTACAATATTGTACAAAATTACACAAAATTTCCAAAACTGTACAAAATTTTATCGTGCAACGTTTTAAAAATTGTCCAATATAGTATAATATTTGTAAACTGGATAAATAAAGTATCTGAACAAACAAAATTTTACACAATTGCAATCATAATTTTTACGGCTGCAATGCACAAAATTGTTCTATGAAATTGTACGACATTTGTACGCAATTGTGAGAAATTGTACGAGGTGGTACAAAATTTTATAAATTTGAAACAATGTTGAAATAAAAAATTTTGAAAACCTGTACAAATTACTACGAGTGACATTGGATTTAAAAAAAAGTGCAAAATTGTATATTGAACAAAATTGTACAGAAGAGAATGTAAAAAATTGAATCATGTACCAAATTGCAGAAATTTGTACATAATCCTCGAAATGGCACGAAATTGTACAAAACTTGAAAAATAAAATTTTGTATCCGAAATGAAAAAAATTCTAAAATATCAAGGAATTCGGATGAATATTCACAACTGCAATTGTCTAATGTTGTATAAAATTTTACATTATTGTACTAAATTGTAAAAAAATATCACAAATGCAATTGTAAACATTTTTACAGCCGCAATGCAAAAAATTGTTCTACGAAATTGTACAAAAATTATCTACAATTTTGAAATCCTGTACAAATTACTACGAATGAAATTGGATAAAATTGTGCAAAATTGTATATAGTACAAAATTGTACAGCTAAAAATGTATAGAATTGAATAATTTACCAAATTTTAGAAACTAAAACTTAGAAAATTCTACAAATGAAATTGTACAAACTTGCATAAATTTGTACAAAATGTACAACATTGTATACAAGTGTACAAAATTGCACAAAATTGAATAAAAATTTAAGCAATATTGAAATCAACAATTTTTTAATCCTTTACAAATCAATACGAATGAAACTGGATTTAAGAAATGTCCAAAATTTTAAACTTTTTAAAAATTGTACTAAAAAATGCTACAAATTAAATTCTACAAAGTTAAATAATGTACCAAATTTTAGAGACTGAAATTAGCAAATTTTAAATTTGTACACTACAATAAATAAATAAAATTCTACAAAAATTGTACGCAATTGTACAAAATTATACAAAAACTGTACGAGATTGTAAAAAATTTTATAATATTAAAATGAATCATTTTGAAATACTTTACATATTGCTATGAATAAAATTGTATAAAAAAATGTGAAAAATTGTACAGACGACAATTTACAAAATTGAATAATATACCAAATTTTAAAAACAACATTGCATAAATTTGTACAAAAAGTACAATATTGCACAAAATTAAACAAAAATTTAAACAATATTGAAATCAACAATTGTTTAATCCTGTACAAATTATTACGAATGAAATTGGATCAAAAAATGTGCAAAATTTTATATTGCACAAAAATTGTACAGATAAAAATGTACACAATTGAATAATTTACCAAATTTTAGAAACTATACTAAAAAATGCTACAAATTAATCTCCTGCAAAATTGAATAATGTGCCAAATTTTAGAAACTGAAATTAGAATATTCTAAAAAATTTTAATTTTTACACTACAATAAATAAATTAAATTTTACAAAAACTGTACGAAATTGTACAAAATTTTATAATATTGAAACAATATTGAAATGAACAATTTTGAAATCCTGTACAAGTTACTAAGAATGAAACTGGATAAAAAAAGTTGAAGATTGTACAGACGTAAATGTACAAAATTGAATAATATACCAAATTTTAGAAACTAAAGCTAGAAAATTCTACAACTCAAATTGTACAAAATTGTATAAATTTTGCACAAAATTCTCGAAATGGTATGAAATTGTACAAAAGTGTACGAAATTGCACAAAATTGTACGAAATTGTGCAAAATTTTATAAAATTGAAACAAAAATGAAATCAACATTTTTGAAATCCTATAGAAAATACTAGGAAAGAAATAGCATACAAAAAACATTCAAAATTGTACAGATGAAAATGTACCAAATTTTAGAACCTGAACTAGAAAATTCTACAAATTAAATAGTACAAAATTGCATAAATTTGTGTATAAGATTGTACAAAATTGTACGAGATTGTACGAAATTTTATAAAGTTGAAACAAAAATGGAATCAACAATTCTTAAATCTTGTTCAAATTACTTCGAATGAAATTGAATTAAAAAAAACGTGCAAAATATTCGATGTTGTACAAAATTGTACAGGTGTAAGTGTACAAAATTGAATAATGTACCAAATTTTAGAAACTGAAATTAGAAAATTCTATAAATTAAATTGTACTAAATTGTACGAAATCGTACAAAATTGTACGCAATAGTACAAAATTTTGCGCAATTGTACAAAACTGTACGCAATTTTAGAAAATTGTACGCAATTATACAAAAATTGTACGAGATCAAACAAAATTTTATAAAACTGAAACAATATTACGGAATTCCGATGTATATTTTGTATTGAAATGATAAACTTGAGAACTCTAAAACAGGGAAGGTAGGCTTGAAATATGCAAATGAATCAAAGAAATGAAACCAACAAAATAAATATATTATTTCACATATGCCGCATGCTGATTGAGTTTCTCAAAGACAAGTTTAGACCAATCGAACAGCGGACATAATAATCAGACCCGTATGAGCTCAACAAGCATAGGGGTCTCTACGTGTTTTCTACAAATTACGTACGCAAAATACTGCACACACAGCACATATAATGCCCACACACTTTCCACTTTCGAAAAATTACAATTTTCAAAATACCTTGAACTTCTCGAAAGTGGACTCGATTCTACATACAAGCGCACATTTTGTATTGGCCTAATTTCAGAGACCCAAAAGCTATTTTAAAATCCAATTTTTGAAAATCAATAAAGTAAATTCATTTCTTCCTTTCTTCACTTATTCTCCTCTCCATCTCAACCTACTTTTGGGTCTCCAAAATAAAGCACACGTAGTTAGATACTCTGTACGTTGGTTATTAAAGGAAAAAAGGAACAAAAAATAAAAATTGCGATTCGATCATCTCCCGTCACGTTAGGACATAATTGAGAGAATTGCTCCCTACTTTGGCTTCGATAATAAAAATGTCGATAATTCCCAGCGTGACGTTCGAGTGGCCTGAAAGCACCGAGTCGGACAGAAAAGAAAAAAATAGATTTCTACAAAAAAAAAGAAACAAAAAAAACGTAACTAACGTTTTACGAGAAATAAGAACGAACTCGACGATAATTAATAATTAAACGCGACAGCGCCAGATACAATAATGCTAATCGTACTAAAATAATAACTCCAAAAACGAGAAAAAATTCACAATTGCAATTCTCTTCCAATTTTTATTGCAATCGTTCCCTAAAGCTGCCTTTAATCACTTCTGAAATCTTGACGATAGTTGCTCTTCAAAAAATATTCAAAATTTAAATTTCGCGCCAGAATCACCTCGAGATTAGAACAGATTTGAAGTTATGTCTAAACGTGGCCTGACGATTCTGGCGCGAAATTTAAAAAACAGCTATTTTCCTTTTCAACCTTGAGCACTATTTCTCAACAGAAATTATTCTAATATTTTTCTCGTTCTGTAGCTTGACTGAAACAATAATAGCATTAATAAAACTATCACTAAATGGTACAACAAAGCCAAGAGCAAGAGTCGAACAAAACCTGAATCTTGGATTCCAAAAAAACAAAATAATTTCTCTCTTTAAAAAAAAAAACGAAACAAAAATAGTTGGCTCTAAAAAAATCCATTGGCCCTTAAAAGTAACAGAGGACTAACAAGCGTAATGGATCTGATCCAAGTTGTCGATTTTGAACCACGTGCTCCGAGATCGAAAAGAAAAAAATATTTGTAAGTACATTTTTTTTTACCTGGAGAAGAAACGATTTTTCCAGGTTAAGATAATATAGCAGTGACGATCACAGCGACGGTGCAGTGACGATAATCATAAGGGACATTAATATTAATGACGTAACTAATATATAAAGTAATAACAATAATAACAGCAAGGCGATACTCGCACAGGTGACAATCAGTGGTAATAGAACTATCAATAATAGTAATGGTAATCAGTAATAAAGTCGTGCCAATCATTTTCAAAATTTTGAAAGTCATTCTTTATTTAAAAAAGGCTAAAAATGTATTCAGTTGAAAAAAATATTCAAATTTCGCGCCAGAATGATCTTGAAGTTAGAGGTTATGCTTTAAGAGTGGCAAAGTGGGAGTGGCGGGAAATTTAAATTTGAATATTTTCTTCTTTTGGATTTAAACGGTAGGAGTTATTTTTTTAAAAGGAATTGGTGTTAGTCGAATATTTTTAGACACTTTTTTTTAATATTTAAGAGAAAAGTGGGTTTCAAAATTTTGGAAATGACTACTCTAGGATGACGATTGCCGAGGACGTCATATCGACGACGATGATCATACAATGACGATGACGAACGTACAGAAATATAATCGTAACGACAGTTATGACTAGGCTCTAAGTTTTGTGTGCTTGGTTCTCACTTGTTAGTCAATTGGCTCAACGTGATTAGTCGTTAGCTTTGCGTAAGTACATCGGTTAATTAAGACACGTCTTTGGTATCTTGCTTGGAGCTTACCAGCTCGTCAACCATCATCCCCTAATCCACAATTGCAAACTTTTTTTTTATAGGACACAATTTTTACAATGATTTGTACAATTTTTTTATTGTACAATCTCTTACAATTTTGTACAATTGATTTTTGTTTCATATTAAATTGGTGCTCTACAGACAGTTTTTTATAAAATAAATTTGCAAGCAATTTGTGAGTGGAAAAGTTTGCTCCTTTTTTTTTACAAAAAATATTGATCGCTGCAAACAATTTTCTCGTGAACAAAATTCTCTTTTAAACAATTTTTCTACAAATCGACAATTCTACAGAAAATTTGTTTACAGGCAAATTTCCTGTTTTAGAAAATCATTTTGCAGAAAAATTCTCAGCAGGGAATCGTTAGACAAAAAAGATAGTTTGCAAATAATTTTTTCGTAAAAAAATTTGGAATAAGGACAAATTTTCTGCTAGTAAACAAACTAAAAAAATGCTTTTAGTTAGGTGATTTTTGACTGATAAAAACTAAATTTACATTAGGAATAGATTTTTGTGAGATTGTGGATTAGGGGGACTCCAGCAGGATCGCTTGCCCCGTGATTTGGTCTGGTACATATGCATACACATACATATATAATAATATATACATGGTAACGAGAAAAAGGGATGTAAAAAAAATTATAACGTCGGAAAAAGGTCGATCGCTAATCGCAGGAGCAACAAATAAAGCGGATGCCGAAGTCAGGATGCACATGCGTTACACTTTTCAGTTTGAGGATCTCTCTTTTATTTCTCCGTCGCTTCTGCGGCCAGTTCGGCCACTTCGGTCAAATTCGGCCAGTTCGGCCACTTCGGTCAAATTCGGCCAGTTCGGCCACTACGGTCAAATTCGGTCAGTTCGGCCACTTCGGCCAAATTCAGCCAGTCTGGCCATTTCGGGAAAATTCGGCCACTTCGGTCAAATTCGGACATTTCAGCCGAAATCCTACATTTCGGTCAAAATTGTACACTTCGGCCGAAATCGTGCATTTCGTTTATTTCAACAATTTCGTAGAAATCCGGGACTCGACGAGAACCACGACTCCGAGCTCGACGATGTGAGTACAAGGAAAAGAAAAAAAGGATTGGACAAATAAAGGATCAGGAGATCCCTAATACCGCTTTCTATTCTTTTTCACACTTATCCCCAAAATAGAATCGTCACCAGAAAAATATATGTACAAAAAAAAGAAAGAAAAAATTCAAAAATTGACAAGATTCAAAAAGACAATTCAAACACTGTTGCAAAAAATGTAATAAAAGTGATCCAAATATATTAAACATGATTAGAAATATAGAAAAGACGTTTGGAAATATTTAGAAAACATTGTTTAAGAATAGTAAAAAGTTTTTCGAGACCAAAGAGGACACTGAGAAGCCGGAGGCTAGGTTGAAGGACATTTTCAATTTTCGTACCACGTGATCTTTTTGGATATTTAAAAAAAACGCAGATATACAAATTGTCTAAAACACGTACGCGATCCTAATCCGACCCTATTAGAGTTCTAAATTATTTATATTATTCGAGAAAATTAACCGAGAATATTACCGAGAATTTATTCATTTGAAAAATGTTTTCATCACAATTGTAATTTTGGTAGAATTCTTTTTCAGAAATTTAGTAGAAAAATGTTTGGAATATTTGAATGGTGGTTCAAGTTTCCAATTGAAATTTCATTTTAATTTTTTAAATTAATTTTTAAACTGGAATGATAAGAAAATTAAAAATATTTTCTTGATTGTACACAATTATTTTGGTAATATTCTCAGGGTTTCTCAAAAATTTTAGAACTCTACCTATGATACAATCCTATACAAAGTCTTTTAAAAATGCCTCTTAAACTCTTCTTTGTTTTATGTTCACGTGTGTTCTTTTTTTATTTTTGGTATCTTCTTACGAACTTCAGCTAGCAAATTATTTTGTCGAGCGGGAAAACGAAATTTTTCACACAGAGATTTTCCTTTCATAAAATTGGAAAAAGATTCAAAATTAGGAGGAGAAACCTATTTTTGATTAAATTAATTTTTTTCAGGGGAATAACGATCTTGAATATATTTATTTATTGAAACCAATTTTGAAGATATGAGACTTTTGCAGAAAAAAATCAGTGTTTAGATATAAAGCCCGGTTTTTCTATAAACAATCGCTTTCAAAATATAAAATCTTTTTTTTAGAATAAAAATCGTTTTCTAAATAAAAAAACTCGGTTTTTGTGCATTAACATCAGTTTTTAAATAGAAAAAATCTATTTTTACGTATAAAATCGGTTTTTATACCCAATTGTTATAGAAAAAAATCGGTTTCTAAACAGAAAACTCGGTTTTTATATAAACAATCGGTTTTAAAATATAAAAATTGATTTATGCATAAAATTTTGTTTTTCAAATAAAAAAACTTGGTTTTTTGCAACAATTATCGGCTTCGAATGAGAAAAATCGATTTTTAAATATAAAACTTGGTTTTTATACAAATGTCCGGTGTCGAAATAGAAAAATCGGTTTCTATATCTAGAACCTGATTATAACAGTTATAAATTTCGCGCCAGAATCACCTTGAGATTAGAGGTTATGTCTAAACGTGACCTGACGATTCCGGCGCGAAATTTAAAAACGGGTATTTTCCGTTTCGATTTTAAAAACTGCAAGTAAAGAAAAGCCTGATTGAAAAATCAGTTTTTCATTTAAATTCGACTGATTTTATAAATAGAAAAATCGGCTTGTAAATTAAATTGGTTCTCAAACAAAAATCGGATTACAAATAAATTTTTTTTCCCTGTCCCCAAAAAAATGACAAATCGAAAATTGGTTTCTTCTCCGTAAAATTCGATCTTTCCTCCCCTTTGGAAATAAATCCGTGTCTTTTGGTCGTCGGTCTTCAATCGATGCAGATCCCGCGATAATCACTCGATAAAAATAATTTTCAGTCAACGTTTAATATATCTAATTCTCGTATAATAATATATGTTATCTTGCTTATTTCTCTCGCACAATCGACCACGCTGACTATTAATATCGACAACGAAGTTCGCGTTATTAATTAACATATTTAATAATATTTATACAATGATTGTTTCTCTCGATTTTCGAACTTCGTGTCACGAACTGGATCCCGGTTTCTATTTGCCCCGTTTTTTTTCGTCGCTGCACAGGACATACGACGTTCCAAAATTCGTAGATCGACTTCAGCACAGGCACACATATATTTATACTCGCAATTTGTATAATTTATTTACATTAATGGCTCTGCCCGAAATCTGCTCGTCAAACTTTAATTCCAAATCTTTTTTGTTTTCAAGATTCATACAGATTTTTCACAATCTGCTTAAATCTGCTCAAAATCTGCAGAGGCAGATTGACTCAAGATGCCGGGCAGAATCTGCTTAAATTCTGCCAATCTTGATTTTTGACCACTTCCAGGCTTGCGATCGGTTTTCGCGGTCGATTCGACGGATGAGAGAGGAAAATTGGAGAAAAGTGGAGGAAAAAAAGATTTTTTTTTTATCAGAGGGTGGGATTTTTGAACGCTTGTGTGAAGGTGATAGAGAAAGTAGAAAGAAAAAAGAGATCGAGTCGTGACTGACAGATCGACTGACTGAGACAGACATGGCACGGCAACTCCGGTCCAGAGTAAACGGTCACAACGTCACAGGCCACCTGCTGGCACACAAACAAAACACACGGACAAGTTAGTCACCACCACACTGGAAATGGGGGAACCCCAGCGTCTGGGGGCTCGGCATTTGGTGGTACCGGAATTTGCAACTTCCGGTGACACTAAGGACGAACCCACAGACACCCCGCCAAAAAAACAAAAAAAAAACAAAAGGAAGCAACGAGGATCTAGGTGAACATTTAATTTAACAGTCAAGATTTCTGTTTGTTAATTCGTAAAAAAATTTATGACATATTTTTGGCGATCAAAGATACGTTTATTTTCGGTCAGTTTCGACTTTTCACGAAATTTGAGCATCTATATTATTTTCCCAAAAAAAGTGGGTTAAGGTCATTTCATTCTATTTGTGTTCCGGGTTATCCCAGGGATAACCCGTTGGTATATCTTACAGGACGGAAAAGCAAAATAACTTAATGAAAAAAATGAATTTTCAACAAAGTACGTTACATTTTCAATTAAAGAAATGAATTTTCAAATAAAAAATATACATTTTCAACCAAGAAAAGCTGCATTAAGCAACAAAACTTAATTTAAAAAAATGAATTTTCCAACAAAATACGTTGAATTTTCAACTAGAGAAATGAATTTTCAAACCAAAAATATATAATTTCAACCAAAAATGGAAGAGTTAAATTTTTGAGCAAAAAACAACGAATTTAAAAAAAGTTAAATTTTAACTAAAAAGATTAAAATGTAATATTTTAATTACTGGTCAGTTTTTCTTGCCAAATAGTTGAATTTTCAACTAATACAATTTTTTAATCAAAAATGGAATAGTTAAATACGTAAGCAAAAACCAACGAATTTTCAACAAAAAAATCAATATGCAACCAAAAAGATGAATTTTCAACCAAAAAGATTAATTTTCTACTAAAGAGACGAATTTAAAACTAAAAAAAAAGTAAATTTTTTACCAAAAATGGAATAGCTCCATTAAGCAAAATAACTTAATGAAAAAAATGAATTTTCAACAAAGTACGTTACATTTTCAATTAAAGAAATGAATTTTCAAATAAAAAATATACATTTTCAACCAAGAAAAGCTGCATTAAGCAACAAAACTTAATTTAAAAAAATGAATTTTCCAACAAAATACGTTGAATTTTCAACTAGAGAAATGAATTTTCAAACCAACAATTTATAATTTCAACCAAAAATGGAAGAGTTAAATTTTTGAGCAAAAAACAACGAATTTAAAAAAAGTTAAATTTTAACTAAAAAGATTAAAATGTAATATTTTAATTACTGGTCAGTTTTTCTTGCCAAATACTTGAATTTCCAACTGATATAATTTTTTAATCAAAAATGGAACAGTTAAATACGTAAGCCAAAACCAACGAATTTTTAAGAAAAATCTATTTTCAACCAAAAAGATGGATTTTCACAAAAAAAAAATAATTTTCTACTAAAGAGACGAATTTAAAACTAAAAAAAAGTACATTTTTGACAAAAAATGGAACAGCTGCATTAAGCAAAATAATTTAACTTAAAAAAAACGAATTTTCAACAAAGTACGTTAAATTTTCAATTGAAGAAATGAATTTTCCAATGAAAATATACATTTTCAACCAGTAAAAGTTGCATTAAGTAAAAAAACTTAATTTAAAAAAATGAATTTTCCAACAAAATACGTTGAATTTTCAACTAAAGAAATGAATTTTCAGCTAAAGAAATGAATTTTCAACCAAAAAATATATAATTTCAACAAAAAATGAAAGAGTTAAATTTTTGAGCAAAAAAACAACGAATTTAAAATAAAGTTCAATTTTAACCAAAAGGATGCATTTTCAACCAAATAGTTAAATTTTAAATGAAAAAGATGAATTTTCAAACAAGAAGAATAATTTTATATTAAAAAAGAGGATTTTTTCACAAAATACAAGAATTTTCAACTACAAAAGATAAATTTTCAATCAAAAATGGAATTTTAAAATCTTCAGAAAATTAATTTTCAACAACAAAAAAGAATTTTTAACAAAATAGTTAAATTTTCAATCAAAGAGAAGAATGTTCAACAAAAAAATGAATTTTTAACAAGGTAGTTTAACTTTTAACCAAGTAGTGGCATTTCCAACAAAGAAGACTTTCATTTTAAATGAAAAAAACAGCGCAATTCAACCTGAAATTATGGCATTTGTTAGGTTTAGCCATAAAAAAAAAGAAAACTTTTTGGAAGTGTACGTTTAAACGTTTTTTCGGTAGACAATAATGTTGTACCTGTAAAAGTCAGAACTATGCAAGAAAAACTGACCAGTACTTAAAATATTATATGTTTTCTTTTTAAAATGAATAACTTAAACCTTTTACTTTTTCTTATAAATAAACTATGAATAGTAAATTCTGGGCAAAAACTGTATATCGGGCAGATGATGCCTAACCCCGCGAAAAAATACCAACGTCGGAAAAAGGAGACCCAACGTCAGAAAAAAAAAATCCAACGCCGGGAAAAGGAGACCCAACGTCGGGAAAAAAATCAATGTAGGGAAAATAAGATCCAACGTCGGAAAAAGAATGCCTAACGTCGGCAAAAAATATCCAACGCCGGGAAAAAGGGACACCACCCGGGAAAAGAAGACCCAACGTAGGGGACAAAAATCAACGAAGGGTAAATAAGGCCCAACGTGGGGAAAAAGGATACCTAATGTCAAAAAACGGAGACCCAATGTCGCAAAAAAACATTGACTCCAGTAAAATTGGTCGAAGACTGTGTGGAAACTTTGAAAGTAAATAAACGTATCTTTGGATCGCCAAAAATTGTGTTATAAATTTAAATCAGTATTGAAAACCCGGTTTTCTGATTTGAAATCAATTTATTTAAATGCACCTATTTTGTAGATACGAGAATCAGTTTCTACAGAATATTGAAAATCATTTTTAAAACAGAAAAAAAAAGATTTCTAAGTAAAAAAAAATCGTTTTCAAATCAAATCATTGGTGCCTCAATAAAAAAATGAGTTTCCAAAAAGAAAAATTAGTTCCCTGGTAGAAAACTCTTGTCTTTTAACTACAAATCTCAGTTCTTTACGTAAATAAACATTTTAAAATATTTCTTTCACTGGATCCTCGTTCCTCAATCAGAGCATAAAAAGCTTTTTGAAAATTATATACACATATATAAAAAAATGGTAAATAGACACAAAAGAATTCAAAACCAGAACTTAATTCCCAAGACCTCGAAAAAATATTTATTTTTTAAATTCTTAAATAAATGCTACCCTAATACATGAAGATTTACTAAATGAAAAAGTGATTTAAAAATCTAAAATTTAATTTAAAATATTAAAAAATCCGTTTTTTTCTGGTTTTGAAGATTAGAATGAATTTTGCTCGATTTTTGGCGGGCCTTGGTCCCTCGAAAGACATTGCGATGTTAGTACTATAACGACTAGAAAAGCTTCGCAGTGTAATTCACCATATAACTTAGTAATATTAACACGACAGGACGCGAGTAGATTTTTTTTTGCGTGAGTCGTATATAACATAACTATATATCTACCGAATATGTACGTGATTAATGTACGGCAGCGTGCACATCGTACAACGTATAATTCATGAACGAAGGATCGATCATAAAAAAGCCGATGGAGGAGAGTTCGAGAGTCGAATTTCCAATCGGATCCCATCCAGGCATCCAGAAGCTCATTCTCGTGGCAGGCACGCAGCCAAACTGATTTTTCATCGATAAAGTAAAAAAACATCTCAAAAAGACTTACAAAAAATATTTGGAAACCAATCTTTCACTTTAGAATGAATGTTTCCAAAATTACGGTTGAAAAATAAATAAAAATTGAGTTTTTAAATGCAAAAATCTATTTTTGGGACGACTGAAAAATCCCGAAAAATAAACTTGTCGGCACTATAAAATTTCCGAATTGAAAAATTCCCGAATAATAAGGGACGACTGAAAAATTCCGAAGAATCAAATTCCCGAATTATAAAATTCTCGAATTTAAACAATTAAAAAATTGTTTTAAAATAAATATTTTTTATTTATTGAAAATACAATAATCTAATACTCTTATCAAAAAATAAATTTTTTGAATGTTTAAAGTTTTTAAAAAATTATTCTTTGAATTAAAATAACAATAATTGTATAAAAATTGTATGAAAATATAAATTTAAAAATACAAGCGATCCAGAAATATATCAATATTTCAATTATTGTTATTTTAAATTCAAACAATAATTTTTAAAAACTTTGAAAATTAAAACAAATTTCTTTGATAAAAATAGTTGATTATTTTATTTTTAATAAATCAATCATATTAATTTAAAAACAATTTTTTTAATTGTTTATATTCGGAAATTTTCTAGTTCGGATATTTTATAATTCGGCAATTTTCTGTACGGAATTTTATTAGTCGGAAATTTTAAAATTCGGTACTATTATAAACTTTCGAGAATTTTCCAATTCGGGATTTTTATATTTTAGCAATTTTATAATTTCAGGAATTTTATTTTTCTGGATAGTCGTCCCCTATTTTTGCGTCTGTCAAAACAGAGTTTAAATAAGAAACTTAGTTTCTGATCTAAAACCCGAATTATTTCAATTAAAATTTTTATTTTCGTATCCACAAAATCAGTTTTAATAAAAATAAATCAATCTTGGTTAAAAAACCTTGTTTTCTCTTCAAAGAACGATTTTTTTAGGTAAAAATAAATTTTTCTATGTTGACTTATTTTTATTTCGAATAATTTTCTAGTTACAAAAATCGATTTGAGCACAACTAAATTCGGTTTTTAACCATAAAATAATTTTTTTTTTAAAGATTATGTTTTCACATAAACAGCGGGTTTACAATAAAAAAAATTGTTTTAGTCTACAAATTGATTACTAAATAGGTAACTCGTTTCTTTTCATCAAAAGTGGCCTTTGAAATAAAAAATCGATTTTCACGTAAAATATCGATTTCTATTTTTTCTGAATTATTTCTGAATAAGAAATTGATTTCTACCTGAAAAATTAGATTTTGTAGAAAAAAAATCGGTACTCTACATAAAGTCTACTTATTTTTATATAAAATAATTTTCTAGATACGAAAATCAATTTCTGCAGAAAAATTTCGGGTTTTAATTAGAAAATCAATTGTTTCATTTAAAGATTCTTTTTTATATAAAGAATGGGTTTGAAAATTTAAAAAAAACTTTTATAGACTAAAAACCGATTGTTAAAAATAGAAAAAGTCTGATTTTTGAAAATCAAAAATGGTGTATGAAATATCAGTTTCAAAATAGGAAAAAAGTTTTTCAAAATTAAAAATTTCTTTTCACGTTAAATTCGGTTCCTAAATAGAAAAATCTATTTTTTAGTGAATATAATAGTTTATAAATAGAAAATTTTATGTCTACGAAAAAAATCAATTTATGTACAAAAAAATCAGTTTTTTGAAAATAAAGTCTACTTATTTTGATTTAAAATAATTTCTTAGTTACAAAAATCGATTTCTGTAGAAAAAATCAGGTTTTGAATAGAAAAAAATTTTTTATTTAAAATTTATGTTTTTATATAAAGAGTTGGTTTACAAATCAAAAATGGGTTCCGAAATAAAAAAAAATCAATGTTCGCGTAAAAAATCGGTTTCTATTTTTATATAAACAATCGGTTTCGAAATGTAATAAATTTTTTTGAAATAAAAAATTTTATTTTTACCTTAAAAATCGTTCTCTGTAGATAAAAAACGGTTTTCTACTCTAAACTGATATATTTTTATCAAAACTAATTTTGTGGATACGAAAATAAATTTTTTTAAAGAAATAATTCGGTTTTTAAATCAGAAACTAATTTTCCTATCTAAAATCTGTTTTGACTGACACAAAAATAGACTCATGCATTCCAAAAAATAATTAAAATTTTTTTTTCAAACCCTTGTTTTGGAAAAAATTCAT
Source organism: Andricus curvator (assembly GCA_932195095.1). Lineage (NCBI taxonomy): Eukaryota > Metazoa > Arthropoda > Insecta > Hymenoptera > Cynipidae > Andricus > Andricus curvator. The sequence continues at coordinate 728,190 of CAKNYM010052871.1, forward strand.
TCACAAGTGACAGATTAGTTTCCAAATACAATAATCTGTTTCTAAATACACAATCGGCTTACAATTAGAAAAGCGGGATTGTAAAATCAGAAAAGAATCAAGTCTTCAAATATTAATGAAATTAATATTCAGAAGATTAGCTTTAAAATTCGAATTGTATACATTTTGAAAGGCTTCTAAAATTTTAAGGAAAGAATTTCAAACATAAATTCCAAAATTTGAATTAATTTGAGATTGCTTTAATTTTAATCTCTTTGGTTTTATTTAAGTTTCTCTAAATCTGTAGGTCTTTAAACTTTATTTATTAAAAAATCGAAAACTTTTGAAATTAAATTACAATTATATATATAAAATCTGCATAAAATATTATAAATAAATCGATGTTTCAGAGAAAATATCCTGGATGGAATTCGACTTGGAATTCGCGATTTTGACTCACATGGAGATGAAAGTTTGCCATTCATTGTTGAATGTCAATATAACACACAGAGGGAATTGTCACACTGATAATATAGATCACGAATACCTAGACAATGATCGATTAATCTAGAGTTCTAATTTTCTTTCATGAAAAAAGTAGCAAATGAAAAATATTACCGAGAATTCACCAAATAATAAAATCAAAACTTTTAAGTATGCATGAATAAAAAAATTTAGAACTCCATGTTGTATTCGTGACTTTAAAAACCGTGTTAGAACACAGATTGCAATTTTACAACAACAAAAAGAAATATTTAGAAAATAAATAAATACCGACATCTAATGCAACACAACATAATAAAACCTGAAACTCCTCTGGTTATAAAAGCGAGACGAAAAATAAAAAAATGCGTGTGCACGGTGCTGTCGAGCAAAATTGGAAAATTCTGCCTCTTTCACAAAAGAACTATGAACCCTTTTTACAAATCGGTCACCGATCGTGACGTGGCATCGTCTTATAAAAAATACTTCTTTAATACCAGATGAGAAAGGAGAGTTATAAATTAAAATTCCTACCTTACCGACATCGAAATCGTACGACAGATCAAGTGGTTCGTGTCCGTGCTAAGTTTCTAGAATAGTTTTGACGCGATGAAATTATAGAACGAAATTGCGGGAAACGAATTTTGCGTGAACAACTTTAATAAATTAATTGAGATGATAAATAACAGTTTATAGTTTATTCATAAAACAAAGTAAGAGTGGACGTCATTCAGTTTGAAAAAAATTTATTTTTCTTAAACATTTCTCAATTTCATAAATATAACATTATTGTCTACTGAAATAATGTTTCAAAGTACGTGTTTTCATAATTTGTTTTATTTTTCACAACAAATAGTTGAATTTTCAACAAAAAAAAAAAAGAATTTTCAACCTTATAGATGAATTCGTAATTAACAAAAAATAATCTTCGACCAAAAATAACGAATTTTCAAATAAGCAGTTAAATTTTCAACCAACAGATGAATTTAAAAACAAGGAGAATAATTTTCTACCAAAAAAGATACATTTTTAACAAAATACAAGAACTTTCAACTAACAAAGATAAAATTTCAAGTACAAAACAAAGAATTTGCAACCAAAAAGATGCACTTTCTACCAAAAAAGTCGAATTTTCAATAACATTCATGAATTTTAAACCAAATAGTTGAGTTTTCAACTAAAAAACATAATTTTTCAACCAAAAATGGAATATTTACATTTTCAAATAAAAAATTAATGTTCAAGAAAAAAACGTATTTTCAATAAAATAGTTGAATTTTGGACCAAGAAGATAAATTTATAAGCAAATAGTTGAATTTTCCACTAAAAAAGATACATTTTAAACCAAAAATTGAATAGTTAAATTTCCATTAAAAAATTAATTTTAACAGAAAAAAAAAGAATTTTTAACAAAATAGTTACATTTTAAAACAAAAAAATGAGTTTTCAATAAAGTATTTCCATCTCTGATTCAAGTTTTAACCAAATAGTTGAATTTACTACTAAAAGATTAATTTCCAACCAAAAATGGAATAATTGACTCTTCAATTAATTCATTTTCAACAAAATTGTTCAATTTTCAACCAAATAAATGAATTTTTAACCGAAAAGATGAATTTTCAAACAAAAATGGAATAGTTAGATATTCAGTCAAATAAAAAAAATTAATTTTCAACCCAAAAAAAAATCGAATTTTTAACAAAATAGTTCAATTACCAACCAAAGAAATGAATTTTTAACTAAAAAGATCAATTTTTAACCCAAAATGGAATAGTTAATTTTCAGTAAAAAAACTTTAATTTAAAACAAAAAAAAAACTAATTTTCAACCAAATAGTTAAATTTTTAACCAAAAAGATGAATTTTCAAACAAGAAGATTGATTTTCAACCAAAAAACCATACATTTTGAACCAAAAATTTACATTTTGAATTTAAAAAATTTACATTTTGAATTTAAAAAATTAATTTACAATAAGAAGAAAACGAATTATCACTAAAATAGTCCAATCTTCAACCCAGAAGATGAATTTTCAACCAAAAAGAATACCAAACAATAGAATTTTCCCCTAGAAAAGATAAATTTTTAACAAAAAATAGAAGAGTACAATTTTTAAGTAAAGAAACAAAATTTCAAAAAAAGTTCAATTTAAAAAAAAGGTGAATTTTCAACCAAACATTCGAATTTGCAACTTTATAGTTGAATTCTTAACGAGAAAGCATAATTTGTTAACCAAAAATACAAAAAATTAAATATTCAGTTAAATACAAAAAATTCAATGAAAAAAAAGTATTTTTAACGAAATAGTCCAATTATCGATTAAAGAAATACATTTTCAACTGAAAAGGGTAAATTGTCAACAGAAAATGGAATTGCTAAATTTACAGTAAAAAATTTTAATTTTCAACAGCAATAAAAAACAATTGATTTTCACCCAAATAGTTATATTTACAGCAAAAAAAATGAATTTTCAAATAAGGAGAATAATTTTCTACAAAAAAATGAATTTTTAAGAAAATACAAGAACTTCCAATTAAAAAAGATAAAATTTCAAGCAAAAAAAAAAGAATTTTCAAAAAAATAGTTTATTTGAAAAGCAAAAAACGAATTTTTAACCAAGAAGCTTAAATTTCTACCAAAAAAGTCAAATTTTTCATTAATATAGATGAATTTTCAACCAAATAGTTGAATTGTCAACCAAAAAACATCAATTTTTCACAAAAAATTTAATATTTACATGTTCAATACAAAAAATTAATTTTCAACAAGAAAAAAACGAATTTTCAACAAAATAGTTGAATTCTGAACCAAGATGATGCATTTTTAACGAAATAGTTGAATTTTACACTAAAGAAGATATATTTTTAACCAAAAATGGAATAAATAAATTTTCACTTAATTGATTTTCAACATCAAAAAATGAATTTTTAACAAAATAGTTAAATTTTCAACCGATGAGGAGAATGATGCAAAAAAAAATTAATTTTTAACAAATAAGTTTAACCTTCAACCAAGTAGTTGCGTTTTCAACCAAAAAATATTTTTATTTTAAATAAAAAACAGTGGAATTCATCCAAAAAGACGAAATTTCTACAAAACAGTTGAATTTTGATCCCAAAATTATGGCATTTGTTACTTTTTGCAATAAAAATAGAAAACTTTTGAAAATTGTACTTTGAAAAGTTCTTTCAGTAGGCAATAATTTTATAGTTGTAAGATTCAGAACTACACAAGAAAAACAGACCAGTACTTAAAATATTAATTTTTTTCTTTTCAAGCTGAATGAATGAACATTTTACTTTCATTTATGAATAAACTATAAACTTTGATTATCAATTTATATAAAAAAAAGCAATTTTTTCTTGTATTCAATTTTAATTTTCGGCTATTAAACTCCTCTATTGTGCAATTATAATTTGATAAAGTAATCGAAACTATTCTAGAAACTTAGCACGGATACAAACCACTTGAGCCGTGGAACCGCCTTGACGTCGGTAAGGTAGAAATATAAAATTACAACTCTCCTTAATCATCTACTTCTAATAAAACAAAAAAAAAACAGGTCTTTCAAATTTGAAGACTTTGAAAATTTGACTCATTTCCAAATGGAAAAGAAGAAAATAAATTTAAATAGGGAAAATGTAAATTCTAAGAGTGTATTTATATAACTATTTTAAATTTTACTTTCTAAAAATTTAAACTTTAAGTTTATAAACAGTAAACTTAAGAAGAGAGGATACTCGATTTGTTTCCGTCCACTTTGTAGTTTGTACCTTGAGTAATATCACAGCAAATAGATAGCGAGACTAGAATATTAATGACAATAGTGATTCGTTGAGAGTCTCGATATTTCAGATTTCCAGCTTGAGGGAAATACTGATTGACTAGAATCGAGAGAAAAGAAGCTTCCGAAGATAAAAGAAGCGACTCTCGAGATAAAAAAAAGTCTTTTCTCGAAAAAAATACTATTCGTTAATAACTTAATACTTTGGAAATCGGCGACGAATCGAATTCGAAATTCGAATTTGGTATAAAATTCGGAGATTATCTACCTTGAAGGATCGCTGAGGATGGCTAGTAGACCTTGGTGCTATCCTTGGGTCGTTTTGGCTGAACCTTGAGTCTTTTTTGCCCGATTGGAAATCCGTGCATCGCTTGGATTGCGGCCTGCGCACTCTTCGTGTTATCATATGACACGAAGCCTAAAAAAAAGAAATATTACCGATTTTTCTTCACATTGTCGTTTTTAAAAGTAGAGTATTTAGACAGGGTGTCCAGCGATTCTTAGGAACGAAATTCAAGGTCTTTTCCAGGTTTTTCAGGTCAAGAAGTCAAGTTTTTCTAGGTCTCATATTTTTACATCAAATAATGAAAAACCCGTTTGTTATAGATATAAAAAATGAGCCATTTTATTTTTGATTGGCCAACAATTTTTAAAGAAAGCAGAACCATAAATAAATTCTTAATTTTTTGCGAACATAAGTCGTCTATGAAATCTTTTGAAATACTTGTGAATTCATTGAAATCTCTTTAAGTACTTAATCTTTGTGAAATCTTCAAATTTCTGAGAAATCTTTTGGAATATTTTTAAGTTTTTGTAAAATATTTGAAATCCTTGAAATCTTAAAAATCTTTGTAAAATTGTTTGAAAACTTTTGAAATTTGTATGAAACCTTTGAAATATTTGTGAAAGCTTTCTTTAATCTTTGTTTGTGAAATCTTTTGTGTTTGTTTGAAATCATTGAAATCTTTTGAAATCTTCGCGAATTTGTTGAAACCTTTTGCAATAGTTTAAAACATTTGAAATATTTGTGAAACTTTTCGTATTCGTTTGAAACCATTAAAATATTTGAAATCGTTTAAAATCTTTGAAATGTTTTTAAATCTTTGAAATCCGGTGTGAAATCCCTTTTTGAAATCTTTGGAATTCTTGTATTCTTTTGAAATATTTACGAAATTTTTGAAATATTTGTGAAATCTTTTGTCTTTACTTGAAATCATTAAAATATTTGTAATCTGTGTAAACTCTTCTGAAATTTTAGAAATCTGGTTTACTATAACCTTTTTAAAAATTTTTGAATCTTTAAAATATTTTGAAAGTTTCAAAATCTTTGTGGAATCTTTGAAATCTGGTGTACACGTTTTTTTCAAATCTTTGAAATCCTTGCAATCTTTGTGAAATGTTCGAAATCTTTGGGAAATTTTTTTTAAATCTTTGAAATCTTTTGAAATATTTGTGAAATTTTTCTTAAATCTTTGCTTGTGAAATCTTTTTTATTCGTTGAAATTATTGAATTATTTGAAATCTTAGTGAAATCTTTTCAAATCTTCTAAAATATTTTGAAACCTTTTGAAATCGTTTAAAATCTTCGAAATGTTTTAAAATCTTTGAAATCTGGTGCAGTGTACCCTTTTTTAAATCTTTGAAATCCGTCAAATCTTTGTAAAATGTTCAAAATTCTTTAAATATTTTAAAATCTTGGAAATATTTTGAAACCTTTTGAAATCTTTACTAATGTTTGGTAATCTGGTGTACACTCATAAACTAATTCCGAAACTGAATGAATTAACATAGAAATTTTCAACTAATAATTTTTATAATTTGTAAGTTGAATATCACAAAAAATGTTTACTTTAACATTCTATATTAGTGGAGACAAAATGAAAAACAATATAGAATAATTCACAATATTAAAGTCTGTTCATTGCAATCTATAAAATAATTGGTAAAGATTTCTTTCATAAAAGAATAAAAGATTTAAATTACTTTTTTAATTTCTATAAAATAACTTTTTTTTTTAAAGAAAAAATTTTAATTCAAGGTTCTCGTAAAAAATTCAAGGAGATTTCCAGGTTTTCGAGGTTCAAAAAAATTCAAGGACCCTGTTAGAAGGGGGGGGGGGGGGTAAAATAGAGGTAAAGCTGCAAATTTAACAATTTTGAATTAGAGGCGTTAAAAATTCAATGATATGTAGTGTCCATTTTAATCAAAGAAAAAAATTCCCGCTTTCTTCCCCGGTTGACAAATCATATTTCACGGTCGATGAAAATAAAAAATCGAACTCTTAAAGCTAAAAATGTTTTCATTTGAAGTAATAAAAACTAAACTGCAAATTAAAGCACTCAAAGTGATACTCTTGTATCTTAATCTTTTAAAATTAAAGTTTATAGCTTTTTTAATTCAAAAATTTCCACACAAAAAAATGTTTTCAACAAAAAAAATCGAATTTTCAACCTTATAGTTGAATTCTTAAATAGAAAACATAATTTTTTAAGCAACAATGGAATAGCCAAATTTTCTGTTAAAGAAATGAAATTTTAACTAAAACAGTTCAAATTTCAACAAAAAGTGGAATTGTTAAATTCTTAGTAAATGAATGAACTTTCTACCAAAAACCACTAAATTCAAACAAAATAGTTAAATTTTCAAACCAAAAGATGAATTTTCAAACAAGAACAATCATTTTCTACCAAAAAAGATCAATTTTTAACAAACAAAAAACAACAAATTTTCAAAAAGATAAATGAATTTTCAACAAAAAGATGAATGTTCAAACAAGAAGATTATTTTCCGCTAAAAAGACGAATTTAAAACTAAAAAAGGTAAATTTTCAACCAAAAATGGAATAGCTACATTTTCAGTCAACAAAATTAATATTCAAGCAAAAAAAAATTGAATTTTCAACAAAATAGTTGAATTTTTAACCAAAGAAATAAATTTGCAACCAAATAGATGAATTCTTAACCATATAGTTGAATTCTTAAGTAGAAAAGATAAATTTTTAACCAAAACTCGAATAGTTAAACTTTCAGTTAAACAACAAAATTATTTTCAACGAAAAAAAGTATTTTCAACAAAACAGTTCAATTATCAACTAGAGAAATAAATTTTTAACTAAAAGAGATCATTTTTAACAAAAAGTGGTTTTGTTAAATTTTCAGAAGAAAGATTACTTTTCATCTAAAAAAATGAATTTTTAACTAAATAGTTAAATTTTCAACCAAAAATATCATTCAAATTCTGAATAATTTACACAAATAACATAGAGCTATTAACACTTTTCAATTGAACAATTTTAAATTAAATGCTATTCAAATGCAAAATTTTCTACTTTTATAAATTTTACAGTTCAAGGATTCAGATTCAATTAAAAAAATATAAAACCCATGTTATAATTTTAAATGCTCTAAGCTGAAGAATTAATCAATAAATTTGTAACTTTTAAAAAGTATATCATTCTAAGCAATTTTAAGCTAGAAAAATTAAGAATTGAATGATTAAAGTTTTTTTTTTAAACTGAACATTTTTTAAACAAAAGTTATATGTGGTTTCAATTTATTATTTGTCTAATTGTTATTTATACGTCACAATTTGTTTGTTTTTATAAATATTCTCTTAAATTTTTTTTCAAAATAAAAAATAATTAAAAATTTATCCAGGAATATCAAGACAATATTTTTAGTAACGTAAAACCTTAAAAATTCCTTAAATAGCATCAAAATTTTATTTCAAAATCTTCAAAAATCTACATTTTGTTTACCAGTTTTTTAATCATTTCAAATATTAATTTTTTTTTTCAAAACTTCTAAATATTTTTTTTAATGATTCGAATTTTTCCTAAAATTTTTGAAAAATTCGGCGAAATTAAAAAAATTACCTTAAAATCTTCCAGGTTCTTTTTTTTTACAATTTTGAAAATCTTTTTGAATATTCTCTTAAATATAATTTTTTAAAGTACAAAATCAGTTTTAATTTTCCTAGGAATCTTAAGAAAAATGTTTTATTCTTTTGAACCCTTTCACAATTCTTAAAAAGCTTCTAAATTTTTCGTTCTAAATCTGAAAAAATCTGCATTTTGTCTTAAATTATATCAAATCATTTAAAGTTTTTAATTAACTTTCAATCATTTCAAAACTTCTAAATATCTCTTCAATATACTCAAACTATTTTTAATTCTTTAAGCCATCAAAACTGGAATTTAAAATTCTTTAAATTAAAAATGTAACCTTAAGAATGAAGATCTACGGTAAAAAAAACTTTTAAAGTAAAAGATTTTAGGATTAAGCAGTGTAAACTGAATGATATCATAGTTGAAAAAGTTAAGAATTGAACTTAAGATTAAAGAAAAGTTGAAATCGAAATTATTTTAAGTTTTTCAACGATTTCTCAAAAAAGAGAAAAGATAGAAAGATTAAATTCAATTGATAATAAGTGACATGCAATTTGTAATATTGCAAGAGATTGGATAGATTTTTCTTCCAAAAATTTGTAAAATTCCCGGTCAAAAAATAAATTCACTGTCATTGAATTCAAATGTTTTCCATTCAAAATAAAAATCGGTTTTGGTTGAAATATCAACAATTACACTATTTGTTGAGGATTCATATTTTTTGGTTAAAAATGTAACTACTTGCGTAAAAATTAATTTTTCTGATTGAAGTTACATCCTTTTAGTTGAAAATTCATCTTTTATTTAGTTGAAAATGCAATATTTTCATTTGAAATATTTGGAATATCAAGTATTTCAATTTGAGCATAATATTAGTAACAACATTAATTTTATTTAAAAGAATTAATCCCCCTATTATATTAAAATATAATAGTACAAAAAATAATAAAAAATATTTAAGCTCAAATTAGGTCAAAATTCCCGATTTTAGGTATTTTAGGGGATTTTTCAAATTCAAGGAGGGAAATGGGGAAAAAAGGGGATTAGGTAAAAAAAGGGGATGGACTGTAATTCCTGATGTTTACCAAAGCATTTGCTCCTCTTCGTATTTCTGTCGATAAAGACTCGAGCAGAGATGACGTTTCCAAAAGGCAGGAAGGTCGTGGCGAGATCCGAGTCCGTAAACTCCTGGGGAAGGTGATAGATAAAAAGATTTGCACCCTCAGGACCCTCGATTTGCTTTCCTCCAGCGGCATAAGCAGTCGTCTGTGCTGCCGCCGCAGCTGCGGCTGCTGCAGCCGTAAAAGCTGGGAATCCTGGAAAATAAAGCTCGGATTAAAAAATCTCCTCCTCCTCCTCCTCCTTGTCCTCCTCCTCAACGTCCCCTTCCTCCTCCTCCACAATATCCTCCTCCTTGTCCTCCTCCTTGTCCTCCTCCTCCTCCTTCTCCTCCACAACATCCCCCTCCTCCTCCTCCTCCTCCTCTTTCTCCTCCGCCTCCTCATTCTCCACTCTTGTTAGCTTATCCTTACTTTAGCATATATGTGCAACACTACCACATGCTGCGAAAAAAATTACCCAATTTTTGTAACTGCTCTTCAAACTTTATCCATTTTAAACTCAATTTGTTTGTAAATTATAATAGAGGGTGACCGCAAAACTTCATTTTCAAAATTCCTTGACTTTCCCGTCATTTTTCCCGGACTAATTTTTCATTTTCCCTGACTATTAAATATTAAAAGACTAAAATTCTAATCTTGTAACATTTTTATTATAGAATCTTTTATAAATGGAATAAAACAAATTTTAAATTTATAAATTTTTTAATTATTATTCTCAGGGCTGCCTCACTCAGTCTAATTTACTTGAAAAAACTGAAAAAGTTCTTTTTAACTTAAACTTCAAACCAATTCAAGTTAAATTCAAAAGAAATCAAGTGAATTGAAATAAACTGGAAAAAATGTTTAAAACCTTTAGAAATTCAATTGATTTCAGTAAAACTGGAATGAATTTAGAAGAAATTAAGGAAAATGAGAAGGATTCGATAAAAAATTCAAGTGAATTGAAAACAATACAAAAGTATTTAAAAAATTAACTGAATTCCGTAAGTTTAAAATGAACTTGGAAATACTGAAGGAAATTTACAAGAATTTGACGAAATGTCTAAGAATTCAAGATGAGTTCAAGAGACTTAATTTAAAGATGAACTAACCAAAAACTACAAAAAAATCCAAAAAATGCATTAAAATTCCAAATGGATACAAATGAACTGCAAAAATATTTCAAAATCTCTTCAAATCTTTAAAACCCTTGGAAATCTTGGAATCTTAAAAAAAATTAAAACCTTATAGTACCTGTAAAATCGTTCCATATCTTCCCGCAATTCTATGAAATTCTTTACAACCGCATGCAAATTTTTTTAAAATCCCTTAAATATTTAAAATATTTGAAATCACTTCAAATTATTGGAATCTATTAAAAAATCCTTACAATATTTTAAAATACCTTTAAATATTACAAATCCTTTGAAATATTCTGAAATCTCTTAACACTTGTTAAAGCTCTTGAAAATTCCTTGAAATTTAAAAAAATACCCTTAAATTTTTTTAAATCCTTCAGCATCACTTCAAATTATTGGAATCAATTAAAAATTCCTTGCAATCTTTTAAAATACCTTGAAATATTTCAAATCGTTTGAAATTGTTTAAAATCCCTTGACACTTGTTAAAGCTCTTGAAAATTCCTTGGAATTTTAAAAAATATCCTTAAATCTTTAAAATCCTTCAAAAACCCTTAAAATGATAGAAATCTATTAAAAAATCCTTGGAATCTTTTAAAATACCCTAAAATATTTCAAAGCCTTTAAATTTCTTCAAAATCCTTGGAAACTTTTTAAAGCTCTTGAAAATTCCGTGAAATTTTAAAAATTACCCTTTATTCTTTAAAATCCTTTAGAATCCCTTCAAATGATTGAAATCTGTTGAAAATCCTTGGAATCTTTTAAAATGCCCTAAAATATTTGACATCCTTTGAAATCTTTTGAAATCTCTTGAAACTTTTTAAAGCTCTTGAAAATTCCTTGGAATTAAAAAAAATCCCATTTAATCTTTAAAATCCTTTAGAATCCCTTCAAATTATCAAAATCTGTTGAAAATTCCTTGGAATCTTTTTAAATGCCCTAAAATATATCAAATCATTGGAAATCCTTTGAAATTCCTTGTGACTTTTAAAGCTCTTGAAAATTACTTGGAATTTAAAAAAATACCATTTAATCTTTAAAATCCTTTGGAAGCCCTTCAAATGACTGAAATATACTACAATTCCTTGGAATCTTTTAAAATACCCAAAAATATTTCAAATCGTTTGAATTTTTTCGAAATCCTCGAAAACTTTTTAAAGTTCTTGAAAATGCATTGGAATTTAAAAAAACACCCAAAAATATTTCAAATCCTTTAAAATCTTTTAAAATTCCTTACAATATTTCAAATCCTTTGAAATCTTTTGAAATTCCTTGAAAGTTTTTAAAGCTCTTGAAAATTCCTTGGATTTTTTAAAAATATTCTAAAATCTTTCAAATCCTCTGTAATTCCTGCCAATTATTGAAATCTATAAAAAATTGTACAGTCATTTAAAATACCCTAAAAGATTTCAAAAAATTTCAAGATTTTATTTTATACCGAAATTGAACATTTGAGACGCATTCTATTACCAGAATGAAAATTGAAAAATTTCAATTCTCAGACTTGAAATTTGCAGAAATTCAATTATTGTCTTTGTAATATCCAGAACATAAATTCTACAACTTGAAAATTATATGCCGGAATTCAAAATTTTCAATTCTCCGACTTGAAATATGAAGAGTTTTACTTCTCGACTTGAAATTTCAATTCTTAGAATTTAAATTCTTAGGCTTGAAAATTAGGGGTTTTAAAATGGTAAAAATGGTATTTTATAGATTTCAAAATTGACTTTCAATTCACTGATCATAAAACTGAAGACTTTCAACTGCCCAAAAATGTATTATTGCCAACTTATTTAAACATCCAATTCTTTTCAATTCCCACACTTGAAAATCAACGACTTTAAATTCCAAAATTGAAAATTGAAGTCATTCAAAATAAGAAAATATAAAATAAGAAAACTTACGATTGATAATTGCTAATTAAAATCTTTCGATTCGAACACTTGAATTATATTATATATTATACACCCACTTTTCATAAATTATAATATTTCAATTCGAAAAGTTCAGAGCAGTCGCAAAAGTTGGAAATCTGTAACAATACTAAAGCAAGAAAATTTTCTCGACCTAGAAAAGCGACCTAAACGACCTAAAAAAAATATAAAATCTAATATAACACAATCACATGCTTTGAGAAAACAAAAATTAAATTAAATAATCTATTTTTTCACTTTTAAAAATCAAATCGACGAAAATTGTAATTCGCTTTACTCACTATGCAACTCTTTCTTTTCCACAGTCACTGTCGTCTTTCCAATGAGAGCTTTAAGGCGCAGAGTTAATTGTTAGAAATTTTTTACGGCCACAGAAAAATTAAGTTCAAGTGTGAAAAAGTAAAAATATTTCAAATTCTAGATTTTATTTCTATTTTTGAGATATACAGGCCTCGGACTAACTTTAGAGATCAAAAATAGTGTAAATAGTGTCACAAATTTTTAAAAATAGTGTCATAAAATTTTTCAAATATTAAAAATGTACATCAATGTTTATTTAAAACGTTATTCTCTAGTCTATAATAAATTATCAAAATTCCTATTTATTTATCGCAGGATACTATTAAATTTTTCATTGAGAATTCATCTTTTTTAATTAAAATTTTTATTATTTGCTTCAAAATTGAATTATTTTGTTGTAAATTCAACAATTTTGTTAAAAAGTCGTAGTTCTTGGTTAAAAATTCAACTGTTCTGTTGAAAATTCGTCTTTTTGGTAGAAAATCAATTTTTTTTTGCTTAAAAATGCAACTGTTTAGATGAAAATTAATCTGTTTTAGTTAAGGATTTAAGTATTTTGTTGATAATTCGTCTTTGTTGGTTAAATCGAACTGTTTTTTATTTCAAAAACAAATTTTTTTTTTTGAAATACCAACTATTACATTTTTCGTTAAAAATTCATCTTTTTAGACTGAAAATTAAAACTCCTTGGTTGAAATTTGAACAATTTTCTTAAAAGTTCACTTTTTTGGTTGACAATTCATAATTTTAGTTAAAAATTCTTTTTTTTTTGTTTAAAAAATATTTTTCAAACTGAAAATTAAACTATTTTGTTGAAACTTCAACTGATTGGTTGTAAATTAATTTTTTTGTTGAAAATTCATATTTTCCGGTTGATAATTCTACTGTTTGATAAAAAATTCTTTTTACCTTGAAAATTTCACAATTTGGTATAAAATTCAACTATTTCGTATAAAATTAAACTGGTTTGTAGAAAATTCGTCTTTTTTTATCAAAAAATAATTACCCTCAATCAAAATGTAACTACACTATTATGGAAGAGAAGTTAATCTTTTTTAGTTTAAAACTAAAAATTAATGAAATAAAATTTGGACTAATATGATTCATGTCTTTCTGGTAGAAAATTCAAATATTTGGTTAAAAATGTATGTATTTTGTTGGAAATTTGTTTTTTCTGGTGGAAAATTATTCTGTTTTAGTTGAGTATTCAAGTTTTTTTTTTAAATTCGTCTTTTTTGGTTATATTCAACTGTTTTTTATTTGAAATTGAAATCTTTTTTTATTTAAAAATTGACTATTACATTGTTTGTTGAAAATTAATATTTCGAGGATGAAAAAAAAACTGTTTTGTAGAGAATTCGTCCGTTCGGCTTGGAAATTCAACAGTCTTGTAGAAAATTCGTTTTCTTTTCATTGAAAATTAATTTTTTTAACTGAAAATTTAACTATTCAATTTTTTGCTAAAAACTGATATTTTTTAGTTGAAAATTCAACTATTTGTTGAAAATTCATGAATTTTCTTAAAACATCGCCTTTATTTATAAAAAAAAATTAATCATCTTGGCTTAAAATTAAACTATTTGGTAAAATACATATGTATTTTGATAACAATTCATCTTTTTCTTGATGTAAAATCAATTTTCTGTACTAAAAAATGCAACTGTATAGTTGAAAATTAATCTGTTTTAGTTGAGAATTCAAGTATTTTGATGCCATTTCGTCTTTTCTGATTATAATTCAACTGTTTTTTATTTAAAATTTAAATTATTTTTGGTTTAAGGATCAACTATTCCATTTTTTGTTGAAAATTAGTATTTACAGGTTGAAAATTCAACTGTTTCGTAGAAAATTCGTCTCTTTGGCTTGAAAATTCAACAGTCTTGCACAAAATTCGTTTTCTTTTTATTGAAAATTAACTTTTTTAACTGAAAATTTAACTGTTCGATTTTTGGTTAAAAACTGATATTTTGAGTTGAAAATTCAAATAATTGGTTGAAAATTCAAGTATTTTCTTAATAAATCGTGCTTTTTGATAAAAATTTAATAATCTCGGTTTCAAATTAAACTATTTGGTAGAAGTATATGTATTTTGGTAACAATTCGTCTTTTTCTTGGTGGAAAGTCAATTTTTTGTGTTTAAAAATGCAACTATATAGTTGAAAAATAATCTGTTTTAGTTGAAGATTCAAGTATTTTGATGAAAATTCCTCTTTTTTGGTTATAATTCAACTGCTTTTTATTGAAAATTTTAATCTTTTTTGGTTTAAATGTCAATTATTATATTTTTGGTTGAAAATTAGTATTTACAGGTTGATAATTCAACTGTTTTGTAGAGAATTCGTCTCTTTGGCTTGAAAATTCAATAGTCTTGTAGAAAATTCGTATTCTTTTTATTGAAAATTCCACTACTTGGTTGAAAATTCATGTATTTTCTGTAAAAAATCGTCCTTTTTGACAAAAATTTAATTCTCTTGGTTTTAAATTAACTATTTGGTAGAAAATATATGCATTCTGTTAACAATTCGTCTTTTGGTGGCAAATAATTCTGTTTTAGTTGAGGATTCAAGTGTTTTGTTAAAAATTCGTCTTTTGGGTTATATTCAACTATTTTTTATTCAAAATTAAAATCTTTTTTGGTTTAAATATCGACTATTCAATTTTTGTTGAATATTAGTATTTACAGGTTCAAATGTAACTCTTGTAGAGAATTCATCTCTTTGGCTTGAAAATTCAACAGTCTTGTAGAAAATTCGTATTCTTTTTATTGAAAATTCCACTACTTGGTTGAAAATTCATGTGTTTTCTTTAAAAGTTGCCCTTTTTGATAAAAATTTAATCCTCTTGGTTTTAAATGAACTAATTAGTAGAAAATATATGTATTCTGTTAAAAATTCATCTTTTGGTAGAAAATGATTCTGTTTTAGTTGAGGATTCAAGTATTTTGTTGAAAATTCGTCTTTTTGGGTTATATTCAACTGTTTATTATTTAAAATTAAAATATTTTTTACTTTAAAAATCAACTATTACATTTTTTTTGTGACAATTAGTATTTTCAGGATGAAAATTCAACTTTTTTCTGTAAAATGTATGTAATTTGTTGAGAATTCATCTGTTTGGTTGAAAATTTAACTATTTGGTTAAAAACTCAACCAATTGTGAGAAAATAGTGTCCTTAGTGACATTTTTGTTGGAAATAGTAGCAAAATAGTGTCAAATAGTGTCAATAGTGTGGAGAGCCCGAGGCCTGGATATAATTAATGTCTTTCACCAGATTATAACTTAGTCACGATTTAAAATTGGTTAGAGACAAAATATGTCTTTAATTGAAGACAAATATGTAATCTTATATATTTTTAATTAACAAATTCTTACCTGCGTATTGTTGCAAACTCGAGTATGCATTGCTAATTGTGTCCTGAAGTCCATTCAAAGGTGTTCCGGTTAAGGAATTGAGCGCTAGGGACGTCACAGGACTTAAACTGCCTCCAGTGGACCCTAAACATTTTTATTAAACATTTAATAACAAATAATTGATAAAAAGTACCATTTTAATTTTAAATGCACCCAAAATCTAATATGACGAGAATTTTTAATCCTATATCTAAAAAAAAGCGGTGGAACGAAATTATCGAAAATCTCGCAAACATTGTTGTTAAAAATCTGATTGGCTTTTCATTACTTGCAGTTGTTTCTTAATATATATTGAAGTTGAATTTTTGAAAATTAAATGACAAAAATCCCTTCTAATAAAAGAAATCATAGAAAACATTTGTGGTTTTTAATACTCTTGCGCGGTATTGACATTTTTTCGGAATTCATATTTTTAAAGAAAAATCATTAGAATTTAAAGGTTCATTTTTTGAAAACAATTTTAGATTACGTTTTTCACAAAAATTGGGTATTTTAAAACAAAAATCTTTATAGTTTCATCAAGATTTGCTATTTGTTAACAGTTTTGGGTATTAACGTTTTTCACAGGAAGTCGGTTATTTTAAATAAAATTCATTAGAATTCAAAGCAGAATTACAATTCTGAACAATTATTGGTATTCTTACTACAAGATTATTAGATTTCAAAGAATATTGACATTTTTATTCAGAAATAATTAGATTTTAAAGAAGATTTTGAATAAGATTTAGAATCTTTTAATAATTTTGAATTTTGTTAGTGTTTTTCATCGGAGATTGGTATTTTTAATTAAAAAAATTATATTTTAAATGAGATTCATAATCTGTTAACAATTTTAGACTACGTTGGCGTTTTAAACCAGAATTGACTATTTTTAATACAAAATTATTAGATTTCAAAAATCAAAAACTTTCAAAAATTTACGTTTTTCGGCTTTCTTAGCGTTTTTTACTTGAAATTGACATTTGTAAACAAAAATAATTAGATTTCAAAGAAGATTTATAATTTTTTAACAACTTTAGGTTAAGCTGATATTTTACATGGAAAATTGCGGTATTTTCAAATAAACATATTACAATTTGAATAAGCTTTGTACCTTTTAAAAATGTAGGGTGTTAGTTTTTTTCGTCGGATATTGTCCTTTGTTATACAAAACAAATACATTTGAAAGATTTTCAACTTTGTAACAGTTTTTGGTTATGTTGATATTTTACACCGGAATTCGGTATTTTTAGTAAAAACCCATTAGATTTCAAAGAGGATAAAATTATTTTGTGCCATTGTAGATTTTTTAATAACTAACGGTTTTCACTGGAAGTATCGATATAGATTTCAAAGATTTACATTTTAGGAACACTTTAAGGTTATGTTAACGCTTTACTCTGAAAATCGGCTATTTTAAATAAAAAAAAACCTTAGGTTTAAAAGAACATTTACAATCCTATCCAATTTTTGGTAATGTAATGTTAGTTTTTTCGCCGAAAATTGATATTTTTAATAAAAAAATTATTAGACGTCAAGAATATTAAAATTTTCAAGAAATTCAGGTTGTTTTGGTGTGTTTATTTGAAATTGGTATTTTTAAACAAAAATCATTAGATTTGAATCCAAAAAATTTACAAGCTTGAACAATTTTTGATTGTATTAGTGTTTTTATTGATAATTGGTATTTTGAATTTCAAAAGAGATTAAAAATTAAAAACAAGATTCACATGTTTTTAACACTTTTAGGTTATGTTGGCGCTTTACACCGGAAATCGGTTTCTTTAGTAAAAAATCATTAGATTTCAAAGAAGAGTAAAATTTTGTGTACAATTGTAGGTTAAGTTATCGGTTTTCACCGGAAATGTCGATATAGATTTCACAGATTAAAAATTTTGGAACAATTTAAGGTTATGTTAGCACTTTTCATCGGAAATCAGTTATCGTAAACCAAAATCAATTGACTTCAAAAATTAAACTCACAATTTCGAACAACTTCAGTTTATGTTAGTGTTTTTGATCGGAAATTTGTATTTTTTAAAACAAAAATGCAAGGGTTTGCTTATCTTTATATTGTACAACAGTATTACATATGAAATGAAAAAAATTGTTTTTGATGGACGTATTTAAAAAATGAGCATTTCCAATACGAACGGCCACAATTAATAACAATAATTAATTAATAAATACCCAACAATGATCAATTTGAACAAATCTTTCGGTTAATATTTTTCAACAATAATAATGTTCAGTTATCATTATACAAAAATGCAAATGAAAGCTATAAATTTCATGCTTTTTGCCACAGATAAATATATATAGTATTACAATCAGCCCAGCGAAATAATAATAATAAAATGCAAGATAATAAAATTAAAATTGACGACACAAATTAGTACAAAGTTAAATTAACAATAAACATTTATAGCCATTGGAAGAATAAAATATTTGAGATGAATAAAATATTTGAGGATTGGGTGAAGGAAAAATAAATATAATAAATAAATAATGACAAATGAAAAAAAGGTATCGTAATATGCTGAAGCACTCTTTGCGCAATACATAAAATCGACGAATTTAATTAATCTCACCTGTACTTGCAGTTTTTCCCAAAAGGGCAGCTATTCCCAATTAGGAAAAGAAAATAGAAATTGTTAAATTTGAATTTTTTTCTCCTCGGAATTAATTAGGGCAAATTGCTAAATGGAGGCAATAATATTTTTATTAATAATTGGAAGGCTTCATTTTACTATTTTTCCAAGATTATTTTGTATTCATTTAAAATATTCAATTCCAAGTTCAATTCGGTTACAATTCCCTTTCCGTTTTTATTTTTTTCAATTTTGAATCAATATCAAAACTTCTTAATTTTTTATTCCTTTCATCATCTCACTTTCTTCAATTATTTTTAATATAATTTCAATACCACTTAATTCCGTTTCAAACATTTCAATTCTTAGTATAAACTTTCAATTCGAAGTTTAATTCCGTTCAAATTTCGCTTCACTTGTTATAACTTAATAATCTTCATACTAGCAAAAACCATTAAAAAATGTTTCCATTCTTATTTATTATTGGCTTTCCATTAATTAATAATTATTATGAATCCTAAATAAAATTGATTTTCAATTCTAATTTTCCATTGCTTTCTTTCTTTTAATATGCAATTCCAATTATAATCTTTCCCAGTTCCTATATTTTATTATTTTGCTTTAATTTAATTTTCAATTACTGAAGGCTGTTGAATTCTCAGTATTGAAAATAGAAGATATTTTGGGTTGAAAATTGAAGACTTAAAATTCCCAAATTTTAAACTTGGGAAGACATTCAAGTCCTATAATTGAATTTGAGATATTCTGTAATCAGAATACAAATTTTTATTTGAAAAACTTGAAATACGAAGTTTGTCTTCTTAAATTGAAATTTATAAAAACTCAATTATCAATATTAACATTTATTGAATTTCTATTAGGCTTAGCAGAATTTCAATTCCTCACTTAAAATTTCCAGAATGTCAATTCTAAGACTTGCAAAAACTGAAGACTTTCAATTCCAATAATTCAATTTAAAATTTAAATTTCAGCAATTCAAAATTTCACAACTGTTCAATTCCCAGGATTGAACATTTAAATTTAAGAAACTTCAATTCCTAAAAATTCACAAAAATTCAAGCCCCAAAATTTGAAAGGAGTAGGTCTTTGGTTCACATGTTTGAAAATTTAAAGGCTTTCAATTCCCTGAATAGAAATGTTAAGACTTTCAATTCCCAGAATTGAAATATTAAGATTTTCAATTCCCTGGCATTACCTTCTGAGATTTGAAGAGTTTCAAAAGAGGTAAAATGAAAACCCAATTTTTCAAGTGGAAAAATTTAAACTTTTGTTCATAGGTTCACAAAAATTGAAATTTGAGGACCTTCAATTCCAAAAATTGATACCATTCAATTCTGAGATTTGAAAATTTTATCATTTTAATGTACCACATTGAATTTCCAAAATGAAAGACTTTCGATTCCCAAAATTGAAAAATCGAACAATATTAATGTCGAAAATTGGGAAATTTTGGTAGCTTCCAATTATTGTTAATATTATTATTGCAACTTAGTTACTCGTGATTGGGAGATAATTGGAAGGGTGGTAGGAAGGAAGGAAGGAAGGGGAGGAACTCCTTGTTAAATTGGATTTGCAACGAAGGTGAAGTCGCGGAAGGAGATTCGAGGGGCGAAAGCTCAATGGTGAGATCGTCGTTAAAGTTAGAAGTCGGCGAGAATTAGGTTAGAAACTAATTTAGTAATGGTTAATACTGTACCAGGCAATGCGACACGTACATAGCGACATACCTGCTGACGAATTCGCCAATCCACTTAGCGCTGAAACACGTATTGTTAAATATAATAATTATTAACAGTCCAAAACAAGCACCAACTTTCGATTAGTTTGCCCCTACAAGAACCTACAATCTAACATCTTAAGATTATTCATTCCATTTTCATTTCCTACTTCAATTCCACCTCGAGAATTTCAATCTCTTTCCAAACTCATTTCCGATCAAATTTATCATTTTCGTTATTTTTCAAATTTAAAAATTCCTGTTAATTTAGAAAGAAAATTCTTATTTTAACTCCTAACTTTAAAACTCAACTTGATTAAACTTTCAATTCCATTTCAGTTCTCCTGTGATTCTTCCAATATTGGTATTTTTTTCATTTATTTATAATTCCATATTTAATTCCCATAGATTCCTTTCCTTCAATTCAAAATTTTAATTTCGCTTTCCATTCAAACTTCAATTTCGTTGCAATCTCAAATCTGATAAAATTTCAAATTTTAATTATTTTTCAAATGTCAAAAGCCTTGTTAATTTATAAATAAAATTCTTATTATAACTTCTAATGCTAAATTCTATTCTAATTCATTTGAATTTAAATTCCCTTTCAATTTTAATTTAAATTCTCATATATTTGACTAAACTTTCAATTCCGCTTCAATTCTCCTGTAATTCTTCCGATATTGGTATTTTTTTAGATATATAATTCCAACTTTAATAACCTTTAAATTCCTCTCTTTCAATTCTAAATTTTATTTTTGTTTTCAATTCAAACTTCAATTTCGTCCCAAACCCAATTCCGATCAGATTTATAATTTTCGTTATTTTTCAAAGTTTAAAATCCCTGTTAATTTAGAAAGAACATTCTTATTCGAACTTCTAATTTTAAGATTCAATTCTATTTCAATTATATTTCAATTCAATTTATATTGGTTTCCTCTGATTTCTAATTCCTTGACCGATTTCAATTTTAATTTCCATATTTCTGACTGAACTTTCAATTTCATTTCAATTCTCCTGTAATTCTTCCATTATTGGTATTTTTTTTATTTATTTATAATTCCAACTTCAATTTCCATAGATCCCTTTCCTTCAATTCTAAATTTTAATTCCGCTTTCCATTCAAACTTCAATTTCAATTTCTTTCCAATCTCAATTCTGATCAAATTTCCAATTTTAATTATTTTTCAAATTTCAAACTCCTTGTTAATTTAGAAATAAAATTATTTTTATAAATTATAATGCTAAATTCAATTCTATTTCATTTTCATTTAAATTCCATTTCAATTTTAATTTAAATTCTCATACATTTGATTAAAGTATCAATTCCATTTCAATTCTCCTGTAACTCTTCCAATATTGGTCTTTTTTTCATTTATTTATAATAGCAAATTTAATTCCCATAGGTTCCATTCCTTCAATTCAAAATTTCAATTCCGTTTTCCATTAAAACTTCAATTTCAACTTCGTTCTAATCTTATTTCTAATCAAATTTCCAATTTTAATTATTTTTCAAATTTTAAACTCCTCGTTAATTTAGAAATAAAATTATTTTTATAACTTCTAATTTTTAAATTCTATTCTATTCTATTTGAATTAAAATTCCCTTTAAATTTTAATTTAAATTCTCATATATTTGACTAAACTTTCAATTCCGCTTCAATTCTGCTGTAATTCTTCCGATATTAGTATTTTTTTAGATATATAATTCCAACTTTAATAACCTTTAAATTCCTCACTTTCAATTCTAAATTTTATTTTTGTTTTCAATTTCGTCCCAAACGCGATTCCGATCAAATTTATAATTTTCGTTATTTTTCAAAGTTTGAAATCCCTGTTAATTTGAAAGAACATTCTTATTCGAACTTCTAATTTTAAAATTCAATTATATTTCAATTCAGTTTATATTGGTTTCCTCTAAATTCTAATTCCGTGACCTATTTCAATTTTAATTTCAATTCCCATATTTCTGACTGAACTTTCAATTTCATTTCAATTCTCCTGTAATTCTTCCAATATTGATATTTTTTCATTTATTTATAATTCCAACTTCGATTTCTATAGATTCCTTTCCTTCAATTCAAAATTTTAATTCCGCTTTCCATTCAAACTTCAATTTCAATTTCGTTCCAATCTCAATTCTGATCAAATTTCTAATTTTAATTATTTTTCAAATTTCAAACTCCTTGTTAATTTAGAAATAAAATTATTTTTATAAATTCTAATGCTAAATTCAATTCTATTTCATTTTCATTTAAATTACCTTTCAATTTTAATTTAAATTCTCATATATTTGACTGAACTTTCAATTCCAATTCAATTCTCCTGTAATTATTCCAATATTGGTATTTTTTCATTTATTTATCATTCCAAATTTAATTCCCATAGATTCCTTTCCTTCAATTCAAAATTTCAATTTCGCTTTCCATTCAAACTTCAATTTCAATTTCGTTCCAATCTCAATTCTAATCAAATTTCCAATTTTAATTATTTTTCAAATTTCAAACTCCTTGTTAATTTATAAATAAAATTATTTTTATAAATTCTAATGCTAAATTTAATTCTATTTCATTTGAATTTAAATTCCCTTTCAATTTTGATTTAAATTCTCATATATTTCACTAAACTTTCAATTCCGCTTCAATTCTCCTGTAATTCTTCCGATATTGGTATTTTTTTAGACATATAATTCCAACTTTAATTCCCTTTAAATTCCTCTCTTTCAATTCTAAATTTTATTTTTGTTTTCAATTCAAACTTCAATTTCGTCACAAACGCGGTTCCGATCAAATTTATAATTTCCGTCATTTTTCAAAGTTTAAAATCCCTGTTAATTTAGAAAGAAAATTCTTATTCTAACTTGTATTTTTAAAATTTAACTCTATTTAAATTTAATTCTATTTAAATTCTATTTAAATTTATTTTCAATTTCAACTTATACTGGTTTCCTCTGATTTCTAATTCCGTGACCTATTTCAATTTTAATTTTAATTCTCATATATTTGACTGAACTTTCAATTCCATTTCAATTCTCCTGTAATTATTCCAATATTGGTATTTTTTCATTTATTTATCATTCCAAATTTAATTTCCATAGATTCCTTTCCTTCAATTCAAAATTTCAATTTCGCTTTCCATTCAAACTTCAATTTCGTTCTAATCTTAATTCTAATCAAATTTCCAATTTTAATTATTTTTCAAATTTCAAACTCCTTGTTAATTTAGAAATAAAATTATTTTTATAACTTCTAGTTTAAAAATTCAATTCTATTTCAGTTGAATTTAAATGCCCTTTCAATTTCAATTTAAATTCTCATATATTTGACTAAACTTTCAATTCCGTTTCAATTCTCCTGTAATTCTTCCGATGTTGGTATTTTTTTAGATATATAATTCCAACTTTAATTCCCTTTAAATTCTCTCTTTCAATTCTAAATTTTATTTTTGTTTTCAATTTAAACTTCAATTTCTATTTCGTCCCAAACGCAATTCTGATCAAGTTTATAATTTTCGTTATTTTTCAAAGTTTAAAATCCCTGTTAATTTAAAAAGAAAATTCTTATTCTGACTTCTAATTTTAAAATTCAACTCTATTTAAATTTAAATCTATTTAGATTTATTTTCAATTCCAATTTATACTGGTTTCCTCTGATTTCTAATTCCGTGACCTATTTCAATTTTAATTTTAATTCTCATATCATTGACTAAACTTTCAATTTCATTTCAATTCTCCTGTAATTCTTAAAATATTCGTATTTTTTCATTTATTTATAATTCCAACTTTAATTCCCATAGATTCCTTTCTCTCAATTCAAAAATTTTAATTCCGCTTACCATTCAAACTTCAATTTCAATTTGGTTCCAATCTCAATTCTGATAAAATTTCCAATTTAGAGAAGTAAACTTTAATTATTTTTCAAAGCTCAAACTTGCTGTTAATTTAGGGCGAAAACTCTTATTCGAAATTCTAATTTTTAAATTCGATTCAATTTTATTTAAATTCTCTTTAAATTTAAATTTATATTGCTTTCCTCTAATTTTGAATTCCGGGATTTGACTAAACGTTCAATTCTCCTGCAATTCTTCCAATATTTATATTTTTGGGATGACACAATTTTGATGAATTTTCAAAATCCCGAATACGGAAAATTATGGAAAAAATAATTAGGGAAACAGAAATTTTCCGAAAAATTAAAATTTTCGAAAGAAAATAAAAATTGAAGAAATGTCTATTCCCGAAATTTTAAAACCCGGAGTTTCAAATTTCTGAAATTATAAAATTCCCGAAAATATTACATTGCCGAATTTTCAAAATTACGTAAGGTGTTTGTCTGAAATTTTCGAAAATTCGACTTTTTAATTGAAAATTAACTGTTTTGTTGAAAATTCAACATTTCGGATAAATTTTTTTCTTTTTTGACTGAAAAATCTGTTTAGGTTGAAAATTAGACTTTTTGATTCGAAAAGTGATCTTTTTGGTTAAAAATACAATTGTTTTGTTTGAAAATTAATCTAAAATCTTCATTTATTTATTACTAATATCTATGTGAAAACATTTTTCTCGAAAATAACAAAAAACACTACTTTTATGTTAAAATTTCAACCGAAGTAGGCTTTAAATATTATTATTAAACAAATTTTAAAAATTCGAGATCTTCAGGTTGAAATACAATATTTAAAACTTTTTTTTTTAATAAAAAGTTTTAAATTTACAATTTGGCATTTTTAATTTTCTTAACATTCAATTTTTTGTTGTGTACGTTTGTAGAAGGACATTTTTTTTGTAAGACCAATAGATAAAGAGATGAAAAATCTTCAAATAAAAGGATCTTAAATTTTTCAACTGCTAATAAATTTTGAAAAATTTTATAATTTTGTAATCGTTTCACACTACTGTTTAGTACACTAAACAATAAAAAATAACAAAAAATGGTCAAAATCGATGACTTGACACTGAACGATTCAAAATATTATTTGTTTAATTTCTTCGGGAATTTGAAAATACTGTAATTTACTGTTTTCGGGGATTTGAAAATTCGGCTATTTACGAATTTCGAGAATTTTCATTTTTCGGGGAATTTCTGTATCGGTAATTATTTTTTTGGTATTTTTTTCCCGTTCGCCAAATATTTCAACCTATAATTTTAAACTTTTAATAATTCCATTTGAATTCCCTTTCAATTTTAATTTTGCATTGCTTTTCTCTAATTTCCAATTCCGTCTTATACGTAAATTTAAATCCACACATCTCTGACCAAACTTTCATTTCCGTTTCAATTCTCCTTTAATTCTTCCAATATTGATATTTTTTAAATTTGCAATTCCAACATTAATTCCCTGGTTTGAATTCAAAAATTTTATTCCGTTTTCATTTGCAACTTCAATTCTTCTTTAATTTTTTTTTGATTCACAAATTGAATTCACTTTAGATTTTAATGCAAACTACTTAGAAAATCCTGTTACTTTCCTGATGTGGATTTGACTAAGGAAGTTTTGATTGAGATGAGATTCGGGTTAATTAATATACTCGGATGGGACTTGAAATTGATACTCACTGTTTGGCGAGACCTGCAGGTTACCGTTTCCCCCAGTCATCGCCGCGAGGGTCACGAGGTTCTGCATACTCATTGGCGAAACGCCTGCGTTCGCTGTAATAAAAAAGAATTTAAAAATTCATTATTTACTTTTAAATAAATTCTAATTCTTCAATTCTTACTCTTAAATTCAATTCTATGTCAGCCTTAATTATGTCTAATTTATTTTATATTTTAAATCCCTTTACCATTTATATTTTTCACAGTTTTCCTATAATTTTCAGGTCCTTTTCAATTCAAATTTAACTCATCAATTCAGTTAAAAAAAAAGGTTTCTCAACTTATTATATAAAAATTTTATTGAAAGATGGAAATGTTTTCAATTTGTTAGGGAATTTTTGATAAACTAAAGTTGAAGTTAATTTCGTTATTATGAAATTAACTATTTAGCTGAAAATTAAACTACCTTGATAAAATGTATCCTGTTTAGTTGAAAAGTATACTATTTTGTTCGAAATTTGTTTTTTTTTTTGGTTGAAAATTCCTTTAAAAATTCAAATATTTGTTTGAAAATTCGTGTACTTTGTTATAAATTCATCTATTTTGATAGAAAATTAATCTTATTGGTTGAAAATTGATCTTTTGGGTTGAAAATTAGTTTTTTATTCTATTGTATTTTATTGAAAATTTGAATTTTGTGAGAGAATATTTAATCTTCTTGGTGAATAATTCATCTTTTTGGTTGAAAATTCCTTTAAAAATTCAAATTTCTTATTTGGAATTAATTTTTTTAACTAAAAATGTAACTGTTCCACTTTTTGTCGAAAATTGATCTTTTTTGATAGAAATGTATCGTTCTTAGTTGAAAATTATACTATTTCGTTGAAAAATTATTTTAATTTTATTGATTTTTTTTTTTTACTGAAAATTCAACTCTTTGTTAAAAATCCGTCTTTTTTGGTAGAAAAGTTCCCTCATTAGTTGAAACTTCATCTTTTTGGTTGAAAATTTAACTATTTTGTTAAAAATTCGTTTCTTTTTTGGTTGAAAACTTATTTTACTAACTGAAAATTTAACTATTTTATTTTTTTATCGAAAATTTATCTTTTTAATTGAAAATTCATGAATTTGGTTAAAAATTAAATTTTTTTTTAGTTGAAGATTCATCATTTTAGTTAAAAATTCACTTTAACTATTCCATTTTTTGTGGAAAATTTACCCTTTTTGATAGAAATGTAATTTTTTTCGTTTGAAAATGATCTATTTTGTAGAAATTTAACTATTCTATTTTTTGTTAGGAATTAATTTCTTTGGTTGAAAAAAAAATATTTAGTTGAAAATTTGTTCTTGTTGTTGGTAGAAAATTCATGTTTTGGGTGGAAAATTCCACTATTTGGTCAAAAATTCATATTTTTGATTGAAAATTCATCACTGTGATTAAAAATAAATTTCTTTGGTTGAAAATTCGTTTCTTCTTAGTTGAAAATTATTTTTTTTTAACTGACGATGTAACTGTTCCATTTTTGCTTGAAAATTTACATTTTTAGATGAAAATTAATTAATTTTTCTGAAAACTCGTTTTTTTGTTTGTTTAAAATTTACTTTTTCAACTGAAAATTGAACTATTATATTCTTGGTTTGTAAATTTATCTTTTTTAGTTAAAAATTTATATATTTTATTAAAACTGTATCTTTTTTAGTAGAAAATTAATCTTTTGGGCGTAAAATTGAATTATTTTGTTGAGAATGCATTTTTTTTTGAAAATTGGTTGTTTTAACTGAAAATTGAATTCTTCTATTTTTTTGTTAAAAAATCATTTTTATTTGACGAAAAAAACAAACTGTTTTATTGAAAATTCGTTTTTTTTTTGTTGAACATTTATTTTTCTAACATTTTAACTATTTTAATTTTGGTAGAAAGTTGATCTTTTTTAGATAAAAATTCATGTAGTTCGTTGAAAATGTGTCTTTTTAGGAAGAAAATTAATATTTTGGGTTGAAGATTCGTCATTTTAGTTAAAAATTCATTTCTTTGGTTGAAAGTGTATTTTTTTGACTTGAAAACACAACTAAAAAGTGTTACAAATATATTTAGAAGCAACATTTTTTTTTATTTGAAGAACTTTAAACAATTTCAAGGCATTTCTAAGGGTTTTGATAATTTGAAGGAATTTACAAAAATTTGTATGCGGTTTTAAAGAATTTCCTAGAATTTTGGAAGATATGGAAGAATTTTACAGGACCTGAAAGGTTTTAAGATATTTTAAAAAGATTCTAAGGGACTTTATAAGATTTCCTAAAGATTTCAATGATTTCAAGAAATTTTAAAAGCTCTCAAGTTATTTTAATTAATTCTTCAGGATTTCTAGAAATATCATCAAATTTCATAGAAATTCACAGGATATAATAATAAATATTTTAATATATTTTGACGAATTTATTCACAAGAAGTGAGGGATTTTGTAGGGTTTCAAAGATTTCAAGAGATTTTCAAATATTTTTTGCAAAGCATTTGGAATTCTTATTAATTACTCTAAATTATTTCAAATTCTTTTGAATTCTTTTAAATGCACTGAATTTGACTCAATTCAATGGATTTTTAAAAAGTTTTTGTATAATTCATTTTGAAGTGTCTACCAAGCATTTTAATTTTTTTTTAACCTGTTCAATTAAACTGAAAAATACGAATTTTTCAAAAAAGTTGAATTTACATCCCAAAAATATGCACTTTCTACCAAAATAATTTAATTTCCCACTAAAAAAGACGAGCTTTCAACCAAATTTGTTAAACTTTTAACCAAAGAAATGAACTTTTAACTAAAATGATGCATCTTAAAAAAAATGTTTAACCAAATAGTTGAATTTTCAACACAGAAGATGAATTTTCTACAAAAAAAAGACAAATTTTCAACAAAGTAGATGAATTTTCAACTAAAAAAGATAAATTTTCAACAAAAAATGGAATAGTTTATTTTTCAGTTAGAGAAATAAGTTTTTAAGCAAATAAAATAAATGTTTAACGAAATAGGTAAATTTTAAATAAAAGAAATGAATTTTCTACCAAAAAGATTAAATGTCTATCAAAAAAAAATCTGTTCGACAAAAATAAGTCACCAAGAAGATTAATATTCTACCACAAAAGACAAGCTTTCAATAAAATACAGAAATTTTCAAACAAATAGTTGAATTTTCAACTAAAGAAGATAAATGTTCAACCAATCATGGAATAATTAAATTTTCAGTTAAAAAAATAATTACAAAAAAGGTTAACAACATAGTTTATATGAGATTTATTTATATAATTCATATGAGATTTTCTGTAAAATCCATAACAAAATGTTGGAAAATAAGCCGAGTTTTTTCTAAAAATAGGGTAATTAGTGCGTGCACAATGTTCTAGTTAATTGCATTGTACTTATATAAATAAAATAAATAGCAGCAAACACAAGATAATGTTTAAAATAAAGAAAAAGAAGCTTGAGATACTGACCGTACTCACCAGCACTGTTACTCAAAGACGCGAGGGTTGCGAGTCCCTGAAGGTTGGCAGAACTGATTTCCGGTTGAGTCTGGACTGGTGGCGCTGCAGCTGCTGGGGCTGCTGCACCGAGTCCCAAATGCTGCTGCAGCAACAACTGATGTTGGACACTCGAGAGTGCATTTGCATTCGCATTAGTACCAACTGGCGTCGCAGCGGCGCTCGACGTCGCCTGAAGTTGCTGCAGCAGCTGCAGTGACGTTGGAGCCATTGACTCATTCTTAAAAAAATTATTTACTTGATCAATTCCCTAGAAAAGAAACAAACAAGATGCCAAGCTTTTAATCTTTCAAAATAATAATAATTTTTAAAATAAATAAGACTTCCTCCGTTCCTCTCTCATTTCCCGTCACTTCCCCTACTTTCCCACCCCTCATTTCTCTTCGCTTCCCGTAATTCCCATCCTCATCTTCCCTCACTCACCCACCCTTCATTTCTCCTACTTTCCACCTCATTTCCCCTACTTTCCCTGCCCTCACTTTCCCTATTTCCCCTCCACTCATTTCTCTACTCCTCCACCCTTATTTTCCCTCACTTCCCCTACTTTCCCATCCCTTATTTCCTCGTACTACCCCTTACTTTCCTTCTCATCATTCTCCTCCCCTCACTTCCCCATCACTCATTTTCCTTACTACACGACCCCTCATTTGAAATCACTTCCCCTACTTCCACCCCCCTCATTTACCCTCACTGTCCTTACTAACCCTCCCCTAACTTCCCCTACGCTCCCAAAACTCATTTCCGCTCACTTCCACTCCATGGAATTGAAAAAAATGAGACTCGTCCTTTCCTCTCTGACCCCGCGGTCGACTTTTTTTTTCAAATAAGTGAGACTCTTCCCATTCTTCTCTGAACCCTTAACCCGATTTTTTTGTACAAAAGAGATTCTCGATCTTTCCCCACTGACCCTCCGACTCAATTAAAAAAAATGAGACTCACCCTTTCCTCTCTGACTCCACAAAACGATTTTTTTTTAAATAAATGAGACTCCACCCGTTCCTCTCTAACCCCTCGGACCCACTTTTGATGAAAATTGAGGATAAGCAATAAATGAATCAATATTGGATTATTGAAAAAAGATTCTCTTACCGTTGTCAGGTAGTGGGGCGTCATATTGACACTTGCAATGTTCCAGAGATTCGCCTGGATCTGCTGCATCCTCTTCTGCTCCTTTTCCTTCTGCGTATCCGCGAACTTTACGACTAGAGGTGCCGAGCAGCCCTAAAACAGAGAATTCGTTCGTTAAATTGGAAAATCCTGAGCACACATAACTTCCGACCTTATGAGATTTTCATGCAAGAAAATAAAAGGGGATATTACTTCCGTGAGGAAAACTAATTATGAAAAAGTAAAGAACAATTTTCATTTCGTTGAAATAATACCTCAAATTTAATCTCTTGATTTATAAAAATTCATTGTTATTTTATTTTCGAATGGCTAGGGTTTCTTAACCCCGGAAGGAAATACTTATAGTTTCGGTCGGGTTTTCGTCCGTACTTCAGACTTTTTTTCCCGACAGGGGAAGTAGGGAAAAGGGAGTATGGGAAGTGGTGAGAGGGAAAATAGGGAAAGTCAGGAGAGAGGATATATGGAAATACGGGGAGGGGAAGTAGGGAAAATAAGGAGTGGAAGTGAGGGGATGGGAAGTAGAAGAAATTAGGGAAAGTATGGGAATTAAAATAGGGAGGAAATGTAAGGGAAGCGTGAGGAAGGGAGAGGGAATCGGACGTACCTTTTTTCGGGAGGGGGAGTATGGCAAGTGATGAAAGGAAAATAGTGGTCGTGTGGAGAGGAGAAGTAGGGAAAGTGAGGAGTGGAAGTAGGTGAGGGAAAGTGAGAGGATGAGAAGTCGAAGAAGTGAGGGGAAATGTGGGAGTGAAAAATAGGGAGGGTATGTAAGGAAGAGTAATGAAGGGGAAGGAGGCGTACTTTTCCCCGTTTGGGGAAGTATCCAAAGCGATGGGAGGGGGTGTACAGGAAGTGATTTGAGGGATAATAGTGGAAGTGAGGGCAGGGGATATATGGAATTAAGGAAAGTGAGGAGTGGAGCTGGGATGAGGGGAAGAGGTGGAGTGGAAGTCAGATGAGGGGAAGTAGGGGAGTGAAAGTAGGTGAGGTACGTAAGGAAAGCGTGAGAAAGGAGGAGGGAGGGGACTTTATTTTTTCACGGGAGGGGGAGTATGTCAAGTGCTAAGAAGGAAAATAGTGGAAATGAGGGGAGGGGAAGTAGGGAAAGTGAGGAGTGGAAGTAGGTGAGGGAAAGTGAGAGG